>OU343116.1:11314669-11659669 GCA_910594885.2 Bibio marci | reverse complement strand
CCATTCATACCCGAGGCACTTATACTGATCCAATTGTATATTTTACTGATCAGTTAGTTAATTTGAATGAAATTTGGTACAGGAGTTTTAAAAGGAGTTATGCAAATAGTTCCTATGACGTTACTACAAAATTCATACCCTGAAAAGTTCTACTGATTCCATTGTCTGGCGATATGCTAGGATTTGGAATATTGAAAAATTCAA
Source organism: Bibio marci (assembly GCA_910594885.2). Lineage (NCBI taxonomy): Eukaryota > Metazoa > Arthropoda > Insecta > Diptera > Bibionidae > Bibio > Bibio marci. The sequence goes on along the minus strand of OU343116.1, from coordinate 11,659,465 downwards.
TTAAATCAACTAAATGGTTCAAGATAGAACACTATTTCTAGTAATTCGAATCAAATGGATTAAGTTCAAAAATAGAAGAAAATTGGATAAAAGACTGCAACAATTCGATTGGGAATATTTGGGTAGTATGAGAGTGTCCGAAAGGAGTCGTAGTATTATCATCTACTTTCACATAACCCTTAAATTTATTAAGAATTGCTTAATGCACAATTACAAAATAACAGCATAAAGAGTACTCAATCAATTTCACAAATTATTTATTAATTATTAGCCGACTCCTACACAACTGAAGCGATACGAAAAAGATGAGGTAGTAAGCGAGTGAGCGAACACAAATATTTGAATTCCTCTTTTTCGATCCGATTTCAATGCCACAAGCTATCACTGCCGACAATTCTATATTTTCCAACCGTTCGTATTCACAATACGGAGGTGGCGAGTCCGATTATCGCTATTGACATGACAACAAAAAAATCTTTAAAAATATGATTTTTTGGACGATGTCCAATATTAACAACACTAAGCGGATTATTCAAATTGGAAATAATGTTATATGTTTAAGTTACCACATCGTTTAAGATTATGGTCTACACATGGTATGTCGGTCGAACACATGTTGCATGTGGAAATTCTGTAGCTGTGAACGACCATTTGGAAGAGCCTAAGCAATTAATAAAAGAGTCAAATGGGGAAAAACCTGCAACATCTTCATTGCGACAAACACTAATCAATGAATACAGATTTAGAACACATCACTCACACTGTACTGCGTGATGCAATTAAAACACCCAAAAATGGAAAATTCGCTTTTTTAAATAGTATAGCATCTGTCTTAAATAGTATTACACAACAGGCATAGTAACTACAATAAACATATTACACTCATCAATAGAATAGGTTTGTGGAGAGGTATCACGCTCCTGAACATAGTTGATAATTGAGAAGGTCGATGGTAAGGTAACACAACTGATTAAGGTGTGGAAATCGATACAATAAATAGAATACGCAAAGTCCGTGTTGTTGCATTCAATTGCTAAATAACATGTGGGGTTGTTCAAAATAACTATTAATAACAAATAATAAATTATTTATTGAAGCGTCAAGTGGTGAGGGTCACGACTGTAATCAAATATCTCCTACAAGTTTTTGTTAATAAGTGATTTCGAGAAATCTTTTGTTTGCTATGGCCTGAAACAATTGATATTGTAGAGCTTTGGACGAAGTGCAACGAAAACGAGAATTGATATTCAAATCATACGACAGAAATATGCATAAATCGTACACAAAGCTAGTGGAGGAGTGTGGTGGTTATTTACAAGTGTATCCTGGGAATAGAATTCACAGAGTAGCACAAAGATGATATGCCGCAGAATAACCAGGTGCGGTGTAGAAAATTTTTAATAAAAATTAAACAATTATTGATGGTCTATGTTGCCTAGCGTAGTAATAATGGAAATTAATAATGATGATGATGACACTTATTATGCAATTCCTGATTTCAGGGATTTTTATCGGTGCAAATGTGTGATATACTATCATCAAACATTGTAAAAATATATTAATTGAATTTTATAGTGTCACTCATTTTATCATTTCAAGTTGCACCCGATAACCAAATATCATATAATATGTAAGTGTATAGGGTTTATTTGTGTTCTATTTCCGCTATTAAGTCACCAGCAACCACTTATCATCATTTATCATAGTAATCACACTTTGGCGTAATCTTTTGGTATTGGGAGATATAAATATAAGTATTAATTAACTTACCACAACCAATTCGAAGTAAGCCTTCTTCATGTAAACCCTTTTCTAATAAACAACAAACACATAATTCTATAACATAAGAAATTGAACGTTTAGATTGTATTAAATGTTCTTCTAATGGTACTTTAAATTTTTTCTTCGGTCCATCACCTACAAAGGAAAACAAAAAATTAACTTCAAAATATTATTAATAAAATATTGATATCACAAAAAAGTGACGGAGCATTTTTTATAGAGTAAACAAAACGCAATTTCCATACAATGAAATGTCCACTTTACTCGATAATTCCTTGCTGAAAGTAGCGCTTCTGGTCCATATCAGCACTACGTGTTGGATGTGACATCATATCGATTTACCATTTCTGTTCGATTACATTGCATTTAGTTTGGTTAGTTGTTGACTGTACATATTTGAATTGATTGTTTGGTTGGGTGTTAAAAATGCAATTCATTTGTTGTAATCCCAATAAATTGATAATATAACCTTAATTTGATGAACACCAGGTTTGGATATTGTTTGCTTCACGATAATTTACATTATGGAACATTTTTTGGAAATTTCAGTTTCGCATTCCCAATACGATAGGTAAAAATTAAAGTAAAACTATACGACAGTGAAATGTTGCCAACCCGATATTAATTCTTATATTTATAACTTACCAATAAATTTAACTACATTTTCCATAGCATTTTCAATTTCATGTAATGCAGATTTGTAAAATAATTGTTGAAATTTTATATAATTTACTACAGAATTTGCCATATTTTCTTCTTCGGCTATTAATTCAAACATTTCGGCTGCCCAAATATCACGTTCTTTTTCTAATTTTGTTTCACATTCATCTTGTTCCTCTTTTAATTGACTAATTTTTGTTGAATTTTCATTAACCCGAAGTGCAGCCTAATTTTATAATGAAATTTTATATAATTTTACTATTTATTCAATATTTGTGTTTGTTAAATAAAATGCATTGGGAGGAGGGGGGGTGGGGGGTTGGGATTAGACAATTACCTGATATTTATGTTTAGCTGATTCATTATCTTGTATTAATTTATTTACAAGACGTTTTTGTTTTTGTATTGCTGACACATGATTTTCCATAATTGTTGCTAATTTTTTAGTAACATCATTTTCAACATTTATTTCACTTTTAATAATTTCACCAGCAATACTTTTTTCTAATTTTGAACAATTTTCTAATACATTGCGTAACAAACCATCGGGTAATTCTTTTATCGATTCATCCATTGCTTGCGCTAAACGATATTCATGTATTTTTTTACATCGTTTTTCGATCGATGCTTGATCTTGTTCAGCTGTTATTGAATTTGATAATGATGTTGATGATGTTAATGATGATGTACTTAACGATGATGAGCTCGATGGATTTTGTGAAAACTTTTTACTAATTTTTTCCAATACATCTTTATATTTATCAACTTGTTTATCGGCGGCCAATAACTCTTCGCTATTTTTATCCGGTTTTGTTGGCCTAAAAACATAAATTAATAAATTAAATTAACAAATTTTTAATATAATATTGTTTATTTTTTTTTGTTAGGAAATTATTATTAAATTTCTAGAGATCTACTAACGATTAATTAATTTTATTATTATATATTTTAATTAAACACCATTTTGCTTTTTAAAAACCTCGACCTTCGCCAAGGGCACATGCTACGCGTGGTGAACGATGGAATTTCTAATGGTCAGCATCAACACAAATGTTTTAAGTGAGAGAACCTTTGACTGAAATCTTTTAGTTACTAATAGTTCCCCATAGTTCTATCCCGCCGTATGTCAAGTGATTGTCTTTAACATTGCTTTTTTATATGGGCGTAGTATAATATATCATAGTTCATTTTATGTATTGTAGTGTTGGTGTGTTGGTAACGCATATTCAAAGTCAGTTGCAACAAACGTCCAAAGGTTACGGATAATGAAACGGTTTGTATAACATGTATGTAGAAGAATTATTACTGTCTAAAAGCGGTATCCACTTAAAACTTACTTAGTTAATGATTCAATGATTACAAAGTGTTATGGCGCCATTATAACGGCTTTCGGTAAAGTTGAAGTATACCTCTACAAATACCATAGGAATTTACAGAATAGTAAAGTAAATTGGACGTATGGTTAACTTCCAAGTTCGGAAAAACAAGTAGTTATGAACTCTACAAGACGGCCTCGAATCGCACAGAATAAACGGCAACGACTCAAGCAACGAATAAAGTACAACGATTTAAAACTTGCATCATGAAATGTTAGCACTTTGTTGCGACAAGGTGATTTAAAAACACTTGCTGATACACTAAAAAAAAAGCCAAACTGGATATAACAGCTATCCAAGAAACTAGGTGACCCAAAAAAATGTTCTTATAGCAAATGAATATATATTTCATTACAGTGGCAATCAATTTAAATAGTATGTGGGACTAAATCATGCGTTGAAGGTGATAATCAGAAATGATTGGTTCGATGATGCATGCAGGAATGCTCAGGATGAAATAATTGCATCCAGGTTTAAAATGCTAACAAAATTATCGAAGAATACAAGTGTAGCAAATTTTGAAAAAGTTATTGATGCACACCATTTGTTTGTCGATTTTAAGACTGCAAGTGCTAGCGTCCAAAGTTATGAAAAATTATGGAAGAAATGTGATGGCTATGACGTTGATTAATGTTAAGTGCGTAAATAAATTGTCAGATCATTTTGAAACGGTTGATAGACTATGACAGAGTGACCCATTATCAAAACTCCTTTTTAATATTACGCTAGAGAAGGAAATAAGGGTAGTAATTATTAATAAACATGAAACAAACGACGAAAATACAATTTTGAAATAGACAAATTTTATACGGTGAACCAAATATTGTCAATCAAAATCACTAGACTAAGATGGCTTGGGAACGTATCACGTATGGAAGATGAAAATGTGTCGGAAAAAAAACTGTTGAATAGTAATTCAGAAGGGAGCAAAAGAGCCGAAAACCTAAGGCTAGATGAATAGATACAGTAAACTTTAAGATCATGAAAATTCGGCATTGGAAAACCGTTAGCTGCAGATAGAGAGGACCAAAACCATCTTGTAATTTGTACACAATCTGATAAACCATCCATCTAAAAATCTTAACATCATTAGCATAAATTTTACATTTAGAATGCTAAAGAATATTAATGACAAATAATATTAATGTATAAAATAAATAGAATACGTTTCATATGGTCAATACCGCCGTCTGTGTGGGCTATCGAACACCAGAAGTAGCAACAATATCCCTCGACAAATCACCATTGTATAACACACCTCATATTGTATATAGGAACACGGAAATGAATAAAATTGCAATCATACAATAAAATTCTCATTAAAACCAACTTCCCACAATTTACTTAAAAGACCACCTTATGAAAACGTATTGCTGAAATTCGTGCATATAAAAACTTAATCTACCCGCGTGAATCATTTCCAACATTTTCCATACAAAACATTATTAATTCCATTGCAGTGGTAGTGGTTGATAGAATTTAAAGTCTATTACTTAATTAATTGATCCAAATAAAGTAAAAAAAATACTATAGTATATCAAAAGTGTGTAATCAATTCAGTTGTAATCATTTTTATATTAAAAGAATATCATAAATTATTGGCGGTGGTGGTATATATATATATATATAATTGTTATATTAAAGTATATAAATAATACAATATATTGATAAATTAATTAAGCAATGGAATTTCGTTGAAATCAATAAAAAAGTAATCAATGATAAGATATTTTTTCATAACGAATTGACAATGCACAGCAACACAATACATTGAATATTATTGTCATTATTGCTGCTATTATTATTATTATCATCAATATATGTATAGATATTACAATATCACATTATATCAACAAACAATGTGCGTGATAATTCGTCAATCATTGTACAATATTTATTTTGATAATAATTAATAGCAAAATGGCAAAAACATAGACTAATTATTAGCTAATAATATTAATGTAACTTAATTTTATTGTATAGTTAGTAGAGCCACATATTGTCTTTCTCATTTCATTTATATTATTGTACTTCATTCCAATGGAATATAATATTATACAAAACCATAATAATAATAATTATTATAAACGAAGTATGTGATTTCTTAATGCATTTTGGTTTTCCTCGCATATATGTGTTAAATTTTATCAGTTTTATATTATTAAATAAACAATTATTCATAAATAATTATTTATAATTGTATTAAATATGTAATTATTAGTCATCACATCACTAACGACGTATTCTAGAGTTTATGTATTGTATTATTGTTGTGGTTTAAAACTCTGATGGTGATGAGGTGGTGGTGGTGTTGTTTGTTTTTTTTTTGAATGTATTGCATTGCCGATACGAAAGTCTTTCAGATTAAAAATCAATGAATATTTTATTTTATAATATAAATTATATAAATATATAAATAAATAAATAAATAAATAAATAAATAACAAATGTATGAATAAATAGATATAGTTGGCAGTGAGGAAATGGTTTTAAGTTCTTTGTAATTATTATAAGATAGAAGAAAATATTTTAACAAAATTAAAAATATTCTCAAAGATTACGATGATATGTTTCGATGTATAAACAAAAATACCAGAAATTTTTGTAAACAATTAGAAAAGTTACAATTTCACAATAATTGCAAAGGCATACGAGGCTAATGCTATACAATATTTTATTTTAAATGTATATATATTTATTTATTATCTCCTTCGATATATACACGCTTCTTCTATCCATAAAACACTCCATGCGTATTTACAATGACTCAAAACAGTGCGGTGAAGTTTTCTTCTGTGAGCTCCTTTAAGACACGTATCCCCCTTTTTCTTTTACAGCTTCAACGGTTTGATATCTTGTTCCATTTAATGCAGATTTGATCTTAGGGAACAGATAAAAATCACTAGGTCTGACGTATAAGCCGAATTCTCTTACATTCAGATGTTATGTTTGGATAGCAACATCTGCGACACACATTTACGTGTGACTCGATGGTATTCAAAGAGTTAGAAAAATAAAGACATCACGAACTTATCGCAGATTACCGATTTTATCGATCATCTTGGAAACGCTTAAACCACTCAAAATGTCAACCACATATAATAAACATTCATTGCGACATATATATTTCGTTTAATAAAAGATAAGTTTCAGTAGCGGTTTTTCCAAGTTGCATATACAATTTCTTGACAATTCTATTATCTTATCACTTATCGTTTTTTCGGCAAAACAATACAGATCTTATACAAACGTAAGCCATGGCCAATATGTCTACAGACACAGGAGCGACGAAAATATACTGTTTTCCGTCGTACGACTTTGGCGACTTTTGTAGAAGCATCAATCTCGTTATGTTATATCCACACCTCGTACATGTATAATAACAATAATAAATAAATATTAAATATTAATTATATTTGCAATTAACAAATGTACAAATATTAAAATCAATAAAACTTTGTAATGATATTATTATCATCATAATTCTATATGGGGTCAAAAGAATGCATTAAAAAAACTAAGTATAGTATTTAGAAGGAAGAAAATGTAAAACAAACTAAATTCAAATAAATTGTTACACTGATTTCTATTATTATATAGAATATTCTTTTGTTAAGTTACAAGGGAACAACCGTCTGACTGAGCGAGTCAACTTCCGATCATAATTTCAAGGAAAATATCGCTAGATTGTAGTACGCATCAAAATAGCAAACACGTTCGAAATTGGTGGAAGGATTACAAAAAGAATCTCGCTAGATGGACGTTTTGTATATATACGTAAATTATCTAACCGGTATGTTCGCACCGATTATGCATGCCATGCTAGTGATGGAGATTGTCCTTAACAATAACTATAGTTTTATTGTCATATTCAACTATAGTTGTAATAAGTAATAATCAACATCATTTTTGTACGAGTGAACTATCAATAAAATCGTCTTTGTAAACCGCAGTTATTTTGGTTACGAAAAAAGAATAGTTGAATAAATGTTGACCATATAAATGGCTATAACTGTGCGTCCACGAACACGCTCCTGATGATGAACTGGTGGAAACTGCAAACGATCAAATGACGTCTACATATTTCACAGATATAAGACACGTTCCACCAAACGTAAGCTCACGTCGCTGCTTTAAGATATATGTTCCAATACGTAGTGATCTGAGTAATGATGATAAAAACACTCCAAAAAGGGTGGTCAGTGTACTGGCACAAACGTGGAAAGCTATACCGCTGCTCCTGAATACCATCAACAACAACCGGCCCATAATTTATATCAAATGGATCAAAACTTTGTTTCGTATGCGCGATCGCTGACTGGATTATGTGCTCATCTAATAAACATATAATTATTTAACATTCTATGAAGTTACAATAGTTCGAGGACTTCAAACGCTGTTTTTTGACAATCTAAACAAGAATTTCGTATAGAAAGTTTAAAAGGTGAAATACGTGGAAAACTAAATTGCTACATTTTTTGCAAATAGATTAATGATGATGAACGACCAAGTATGTTAATAACTGATGGTGGTGCGGAAAGGGATATACAAAGTAGAATATAATAATCCTGGAATGCATTTATAATACTATTAAATAGCTGCAAAGTAACTTCCAAAGTAACGTCTAATACCAAATTGTAAATTTTTTATTCAAATGTCTCAAAAGTTTTTTTATTATATGTGCAAACTATACACATCAAATGCCTTCGAAAAATATTGCTTGAGGACTTGTTATAAATGTGGTAATGAGACGAGATACAAACAAAACAAAAATTGACATTCAAATCAAATGCTGCCAAGAACCAAAAAGATCAACTGATTTGCCTCAACCTACGTTTTTATTAATCCCATTATTGTATCGCAGCCATATATCCAAACAAGTACTTATAGTATTTCTATAGCATCTAATAAAGACGATGTCGTAAATTGAAGCCAATCTGAGTAATTTTACGATTCACATATTCACGGTTAGTCTCTCGCTACATTAACAATAAATTAAAATTACAAAATAATTAACAATTCAAAAATGTATAAATAAAAGTAGAAAAAGAAACACCAATAAATTCTATAATTTGAGATGGTGCTTTCAAACAGAAATGAATGGAAATATCTTTCAAATTAATTGATTTTACTCTAATCTTTTAATTTGGCTGTACAGGTAGGTTTCATATAATACGGATTTGTATAATCCTTTAATAAATCATGATCCATGTTAAAGAGCACTTAAAAACAAAAGAAAAAAAACCCACCTAAATTGGTTTTTGTAATCACAGTTACAAATACACGTTGTGCTACACTGTGATGTAATTTTTCACAGAATTCTGATAGTCTACTCAATAAATACCTAAACATTATTGAATCGAAATGTTGATTGAAAAGTGCGTAGTGCGTAGTGCGTGTGCGTTTGTGTGTGTGTGTGTGGATATTGCAAAAGATTCATTTGTGAAGGATAAAAAATTGAAAAAATAAAAAACAAAATATAATGTAAATATTTAAAAATATATATAAACAAAATGGTCTCAACCAGCCAGCAGATGTCAAATCTCAACATAATGATAATGATTACACATATCCAAAAATACATCTATTTGTATATTGATATTTTTTACAGTCATTTTCCCAATATAAATATTATTTGTTAATTGTAAATAAATAAATTACCTTGAAAAATTTTCAGCAGCAATTTTTATTTTGTGCAATGATTTCTTCATTTTTTTTTTTTGTTCTATTTTCTATTTTTTTCTGTCAATCTCTTTTATTTTCTATCTTCAAATACTATATTTTTGCAAAATGTATGATGAGAATATTTTTTTTATCTTTCTAATTTCTTGTTGTTATTTTCTGTTATTGTTGAATTACTATTAATTTGTTGACTTTTATTTATTAGTTAATAATTTATTTGATTGTTTTTTTAATTTTATGTTTTTTTTATGTAAATTTTAAGTAATTTACTTTTGCTATGTATATTTTGTCACACATTTTTTCTAACACCTTTTCAAGGAAGAAAACTAATAAAGAAAAAAAAAGAAACAAGGCGTTTTATGAAAAAAAAAAAAAAAAAAGGTTAAACAAATAATATATAAATAAAAATATAAAATTTTGTTTGTGTATAATATTTAAACTCTTTTTTTTTTTTTTATTATATGTACAACAACACAAACATTAAAAACGATTATCATAACAATTACACACCGTGTGATTTTTTTAATATTTTCAATCTTTATTTTATTTTTTTATATCCCTGTGAGGAACAAAGAGATTAAAAAACAAAATATATGGATTGATAAAAAAATATTAATTCGAAATTAAATTATAGAAGCAAAAATATAATAATGGGAAAAAAAAAAGTAAAATTAAAGATACCACACAAACACAATAACCAACAACAACAAAAATTGATGTTTTTTAATTTAAAAATAAAAAAATTAAAAAAGAAATAATAGATAAAAATAAAAAAATTATGAGATCATCAAAAGCAAAAAAAAAAAAAAAATTTGGTTACTGTATTTTTTTTTTTTAACAAAAATGAACTGTAAAAATATGCAACTATTTTTTTTCTATTCAGAACACACAGCACACTGAATACAAGTAATTTCAGCGAACAATTATTTATCTAATTATTATGCATAATTTAATTGTTTATTTACTTTAATTATTTAATATAAACATTTCATATTTTAAGAAAAACTCAATTTTTTTAAATATACTTAAATCACCACACACAATTAAAATTTCCATAATCCACATAATTTATTTTTTTTTTTCAATATTTTATTTTTGTGGTGTCAAAAAATTCCATTTCCTCACCCCGTCACGTATCCCATTAAAAACCCGCCTGCAACTTTAAAAAAAAATAAAACCAAACGTCAAAACACGCCAAAAATTGTACAGAACAATTCAAACAGCAGCAATGCCAGCTTGCGTAAAATGAACAATTTTTTTTTCACAAATACCTATTTGATTAACATTTAATTTCTTTACATATTAAAGTAATCACACTCGGCAAATTCTTTCAATAATAAATTTTGTGCCGCATATAACCTTTATACATTTATATTTGATGTTCATATATAATATATAGATGTATATTTCGTTTTAAAGGTAATGCCTGTAGTCTTAATATAAAAATATTTTGTTTAATTTATTTTGATATTTTATAGAATTATTAAATAATTTGTATATATAACATTAAAATAAAGTGAAATGCGTAAAATGAGCATAAATCAATCTAATTTGACGCATTTGACATTCAACCATGAGTTGACAAAGACAAAATGGTTGCGTACAGTGCGAAGCTGAATATTTATCATAACCAAAAAAAAAAACCGCCCAACTGCCAATTTTGTAAATATATGTTAAAGAAACAATATATGAATAATATTATTTAGATATTATTAATTCAATATTATAAAATTTAAATGAAAATGAATAAATTAAAAATTTTATTTGTCGGATTTAAATACATAAATAAATATAAGATTGTATCAGCTCAGAAAATTGTTATTTACTAGCTAGCATAAACCTTCCTTATTCTGCGATAGTTTTCATTATTTCATTGGGTAATTTACATCATTCAATTAAACATATTAAATATTCATTTAGAAATATTAGATAAGTTTAATTAAAATGTAAATATATTCAATTTATGTATTTTAACTAAAGATAAATATTTCTGATTTAGGTAGACGTGCTAACCAAATTTACTTCAATATAATGAATAATACATAAAAGTTATGTATTACGTATGATAACAATGTTTATCTATTTAGCAAAGAATTTTAATAATAATTTTAAACAATTAGGAAATACATCATTAATAGGAAAAATATTAATTATTTATTTTTTCCATTACAACAAGAACAGTTAAGTTTGCATACAAACACGAAAAAAAAACGGATAATTTATTATTCTAGCCTCTAGCTGTCGCATATTGTTAAGATAATCCTGATTTTATATACTGTTTACTATTATTAAATATTATAAGTGTAACGAAAAGTTTCAAACTAATTTATATTTACTTAATAATTAAATTTTATGATCAAAATTGAAATTATGAAAATGAACTGATTAATTATTTTAATCAATCATTTTATAATTTACAACTGTATCAATTTTATGAATACCTGTTGAAAATGATCTTAATTGAACCATTTGTTGATTTTCTATTTGAACTGCTTTTGTTTCATTCCATAAATTCGGCACCTCACAATCTTTCAATGTATGTATTAAAATATCAAATGAACAAATACAATCCAGCAAAGGTAAATAACTAACTGTGGCTGATATTTGTCTCATTACCGAACCAATTTCTTGTTGTATCCTTTTTAATTCTTTACTTGAAGTTGGATTTTTTGGATCAATATTTTGTGAATCATTTGATTCTTGTTGAACTTTGAAATCCCAACATTCTAATGTTTCTTTTGTATGCACATTTGTTATTATTAATGAAATTTTTTCTACTTCATTACGTGCTATCCAATCTGAATGAAATGAAATTTAGTTTATAATTGACAAAATTATCAGTGTTTTTTTTTTTCATATTGATAACATTTTTATTTTACCTTGACATTGGTCCATAACATTTTTTAAAAATTCTAAAATTTTTTTATCTGTAGACATAAAAATAGTAATTCCATATTGTTGTGCATTTTTAAATGATTCGGGTGGATAAATACCTCTTTGAAATAATATTGAATTTATTCCATAATCTAAATAAATTAAATATTTATATATATAAAATTAAATATTATAATTTTGTAAATAGATAAATATAAATTACTTAAATATTCAGATATTATAGCAGCAGAGCCTTTAATAGTAATTGCGGATTTTGTTGCTTGTGCAGAAATACTAGTCATTTTATTGCCAATAAGTTAGAAAGTAGGTAATAAAAATTATTATTTAAATAATTGAATGATTAATGAAAACTTTTTAATAAAATATAATTAGAATATTTAAAATTTAATTATGATAAAATTATAACTATAGGAATAAAAATATTAAATGTATCTTCACTGAATTGAAAAATTAAAACCGTTTTTTATTGTTTTTTGTTTTAATAAAATTAAGTTTTTGTTTTTGCAATTTTTCAAATTATATGAATTGACACAATTGACAATTAAAATGTCACTGAACTGAAAATAAAAAAATATTATTTTTATAACACTTTACAGAATCCTACAGAATCCACATGTAATTTGTATGACAATATGACAAACACAAAAAAAAAAAAAAAGAAAAACTTTCATATTAAATAATAAATTTAAATTGTATTTTTTTATATTATCTTAATAAAAAAGAAATTTAAATATATTTACGTATTTTTTTTAATAATAGTTCCAAATGGGTGTGTTTCTGGAAGAGGAAATTGAAATGAGAATATCACAGAGGAACAAATGTTTCTATTAAAAATTTCGTTATTCAACAGAACAAAATTATATATATATATATAGAATTTCGACTATATAACAACTATTCTTCCTGCGGTAATGTACGGCAGTGAAACATGGTATCTAACAAAAACAAGATATGGATGCTCATAAAGTTTAAATGCGGAGATTATGGTGTTGATGCCACAGAATTCGCACGGTTTCAGAATTGGTTTACAAAACTCTGTTCTGGATTTTATTTTCAAAGATGAGCAACTGCAGCTAATATTAACCAAATCATTAACGTGACCGAATACAGATAGAAGATGATCTCGAAAAATTTGATATAACATTTGTATGGCGCTCCATCCATCTATTATTGTTACAACCGTATGCTCCTGCTATTTATACATAAACGTGTGCAGAAACAACGATATTGGTGATGTTGAGACAATGCTGGATTAACTTTGCATGCAGAAAAGTTAAGCCGCAATCTTATTTTGCAATCAATAATCAAGTAATGGTTTTTTATTTTATATATATTTCTATAAAATTTGCTTTTTGTTCATATAAATAAAAAAAAAAAATTGTTATATTCACTAATTTTTTTTTTCATTCATATTCATGGAAATAATCTAGCAGAGCTCATCTCCTGGTATTTCGATCGTAATGATCTCAACTTGAATCATCGTTAATTATACAAATTATAATTTGTGTTGTTTTGCTCTATGTCATAATGGACCATATAGCTCACACATCAGCAATTATCATGGTCAAATTATATATGAATTGCTTCCACTGTGTATCTCCAACAGATTTTACACCAAGCTACTTTTTTCACTTTCCGAACATGAATAACTACATGACTGGACAGAGATTTGGAACAAATTCTAAATTCATTCATTATAGTATTAGGCAAAGAATTGAAAAATCACTGTAAAAAATGTATCGATGCAAAAGGGAAACTGATGTTGAGTAACCGGCAACCCATCTTAAGCGTTCGCATTTAAATCACGGAAATGATTAAATGAATTTGATGAAATTTTGGATATATAAGATTTGTTCCTATCCTGGAATGTTTTAAATTGAACATGGGACTGATTTGACGACTTTTTTTAAACCACTAATTCATGAAAATGCACACATTTAAGCAGTAAAGGAAAGCAAACTTAGTGTTGATATTTTTCAAATTTCAAATCCCAGAAGTTAATTTCCCGAAATTTGTTAAAATCCACTTACTGCGTCGACCCACTTCTATATACCAAATTATAGGAATTTTAATATTTTTTTATTTACCATTAGGTAGGTAATTGAAATTTGAGGGTATTTTGAAGTACAGGTAACAGTGGAAGCCGGAATGGAAGTCGAGTTTATAAGAAATAATGAAGGTGATTTGTAAGGAAGTTTGGATGGAATGTAGGCTGGGGATAGAATTAGAGTTGTTCGGTACAAGGAAAGATACGAGTGTGTGGTGTAAAGCTGATTGCAACGTCGCGCTTAAATTCACTATAAACTTAATAACCCAAACAATTTGATATTTAAGATATTTTACAAGTCGACTTTTGATCACAACTGATTTTCTGATATATTTAATTTTCATCGAAAAAAATGTTGAATTTTAAAAATTAAAATAAAGAGTATTTCAAAATTGGCAAAATTTGATTACATCGATTTCAAGAATTCAAAATACCCTTAAACTTACACATGTAACATGTTTTCTTACCTCCCATAGTTTTGAAAATGTCAAAAAATTACGAGTTTCCTTTCAAGGGTTGTTTCACCCCTTAAATCACCATCTTTACCGATAAAAAAAAACGTGTTCATTCGTTTTTACTAGTCTACACGTGTGCTGAAAAATGAGTTGTACTAGGATAGATTTGCTTGTAAGATAAATGGGAATTTAGCCTACAATAGATTATAACAAATCGTTATTGACTGCGCTAAAACATACGTACATTTTTATTATTATTAAGTATTTTATACATAAATTTATTAATACATAATGATAATAAGCAACATGAGAAAAAGGAAATGTGCTATTTATATACGGAAAATCTATAAGCAAGAATAAAATAATATTTAAATGGAAAAGGAAATGTAAGGAAGATATATATTTTTTATAGATTTATATTCATGTCTTCGTATTTTAATGATCGTTAAAATGTATTCATTTTTAATTAATTTTACATATACGAAATGGTATTAATATAAATTGTATTTGTTGTCCACTTGTCGTATATTCTCTTAGCAACAAAATCAATTGAAATTAATACAATATTTAAGTTTTTCCACGTAATATAATATTTTGCGGTTTCTAGGAATTGCAAGTGTGTGTAAAATACCTACTTTCTATATCTATAATTTGTTATTGTAAGGAAATTATTTATATGCAATTGAAATGTCTTGTGTATTTAATTTTCTTTCATCATTATGAAAATAGTTTTCCTTCGCATAACAACGTTTTCTATATATATTCAGTGCATTTTCTTTGAAATATTATTTAAATATAAGTTTTAATTTGTGATAGTTTTATTTAAAATACTATATAAAAATGGTAATAAAACAATAACTGTCGAATCGAATTTTTACAAAATATACAAAAATCTCGTCAGTGAATTTTATTTATTTAAAACCATTCTTATTTTTTTTTTTTTTTTTACCATTCCTGAAATTAAAAAGCAAATACATTTTAATTAATAATTAATAATAATGTCAGTTTAGTGTTTAATTAAGTTTAAGAATATTATAATAACGTATAAATCTGGATAATGCATTAAATAATTTGTAGTCAGAAAATTTTTTATCGGTACACGAAATTTCTGTATTGATAATTTTTTGATACTGTTTATAGAGAATTAAACAAGTACAATTAATTAAATGTACGGTAAACAATAATTAATTAATTTTTTTGTATTATAACTATTTCAAAAACAGATTTATTTTTGGCAAATGAAAGAAACATGTTTTTATTTTTAAATGTAAATTATTTGGTCGTGCATTTTGTGGAAATTCGATTTGTGACATTTAATTTTAATATGCAATTTTGTATTAAAAATTAATTTGTAAATAAATTGTTTAACATTTTTATTGGTATTTGCAGATCAATAATAATTTATTACCGTCAGTTATTTATATTTTAAAATTGGGTGGTTTATATGTGGATTCAGATTGCATCAACAAGTGGCAAAAACATAATTTGATGTTTTTTGTGGCATGCTTAATATATGTTATTGTTGGATTGGTGTGTAATTATGAATATTTTAATAACGTATAACATTATTTATAATGTGCTGTTGTTATCTTATGAAATTGTAAAACAATACGAAATTATTGACATTTAATTGTTCCAACAATCTAATAATAAGTCAATTTTCCTTGGAACCGTATTAACAAACTCATTACAAATTTCTTTCACTATTTAATTTTTGCTTGTTTATGGTCATAAATACAGTACGTTTAAGTTTTAAGTCATGGAATATATCTTTATGAATTCATTTTACTCACTCCAAAATATTTTTTGTCATCATATAACAATAGATTAAATGGTTTTTTCTAGACAATACATTTAATAGAAAATATAAACAATACCGTAATAGTATTTGAAGCATTGGTATATGAAATTGCATTCGTCGTTCATTTATTATTGGCTCTTCATTTTCTTTGGAAAAGAGATAAATATGTCAATCTTTTAGTAAAGCTACAACAAATTATTGATTTAGGTAAATATTCGAATATAATTAACTGAATTAATGTGCTGCAGAGGCTCATTTAAATTAATTATAAATATACGAGTACGTATTTTAGGTATATACAAAAATTTCAAAAATAATGAACATTTAAAAGTAGAAATTATTTGTAAATTAATTATGAAGTCTATGGTATTTACTTGTGTAATTACTGCAGTAGTACTAGTAGCATCACCACTGATAAAAATATTTTATAAATATTTTTTAGGAACATTAACATTAAACGATTGGTCATATCCAGTAGAAATTAAGTATTACAATTAAACTATCAAATAACAATAACATGTTTTATGCATCAATATTTATTGTTGTATTTAATTTTAAAGTTTTTTCAATATTGACAAAAACTGTTGGATTTTCTGGTTGAATTATTTGATATGCATATTTGCAATAACATCATGTGTGTTATTTGCATGCAGTTTACATATTTTGTACTTTGGCGTTAGTTACCATTTGGCAGTTGGCTATAAAAATTTACAACTGATGTTATTGGAAACCGATGAAATATCACCAATTACATCTGAAGATAATTTAATGAACATTCAAAATAATAACATAGAATTCAAAAGAAGTATGAAAAATTGTAATGAATTTCATACCGATTTATTGCAGTAAGTACAAACGTAAAATATTATACAATTAGTTATAATTATTATGTTATTGAACCTAGCTTGAAAACCAAATAATATTTGTATATAGACATCCAGGTGTTCTTCAACCGAAGGGTCAAGTAAAATTTCATGGAATTATTTAAGTTCTGTTTTAACCAAAACTAATTTGAATTACATTAAGAATACTGCGTTGTTGGCAAGACATTGGTATCGCAAATGCATCTGCGAAATTTTTGTTTTACCTTTCGGTCAGTTAAAATTTTTAATTTTAGAATATAGTTAAAGTTAAACTAATAAAATGTGAATTCCGATTTATTTGTCAATCGTCTAGACCGTAGTCAAAGTATTTAAATAGTCTTGGCCATCTTCAGAAAATTTAAAGTTTTTTATCAAATTTTCATTTATAAAAGTAAAAACAAAAAATATGTTTTTCAAAATCAAATTTATCACATGACATTTTAGTTCAAAATGATTTTGTAAATTTTGAATATTTTTTCCAGATTTCAGAATGATTTTCAGAAAATTAGTAGTGAAACAATATTTTTAAATTTTGTTGGAATACTTTCGTTTCTATGTTGTTCTTGCCTTCAGTTAACGAAATGGGTAACAATTTTTATGTCTGAATTATATTGAATATGAATTCATATTAAGATTTATTTTTATTATTTAGACGGTTATTACATACGAAGAAAGAATAGTGAATGGATTATCATATATTTTATCATATTTTTTATTGTTTATCTATACCTATAAATCCGATATGATAACAAATGAAGTTAGTATTAAGATATTTACATTAATTACAATATATTGTAATAAGTGTATTTGCAAGATACTACAAATTCATTTAATTCAATTTTGATAATAGGGCCTAAATGTGGCAACGGCAGCTTACAATTGTCGATGGTATGAAAGAACACCACAGCAACGAAAATATTATCTATTAATAATTCTAGTTGCTCAACGTCCTCGTTATATGAGAGGATTACATTATTTCCCTTGTACAATGGAAACATTCCTAAAAGTAAGTATTTCAATATATTGCGTTCAATGACTGGGAGAGACTTTATCTAATTCGTTTTGTTAATGATTATTTTTCAGGTTGCGAAAGCATCATTTTCTATTCTGACAATAATGCAAGCTTTAGAAAAGAAGGATTAATTTACTCGTATATTATTATTGAATTCATATTACAAATTATGATACAATTAAATTAGGTACAAATACAACGCAAGATCACACACAATTGAGTAATTTAATTAGACTGTGTTAACTGTTCACTGTCAGTGCAATAACCTTACTTTGATATCACTTATATTCACTTATACCATATATTATACGTTTAAATTTGAATTGATTGAATTGTTTAATTATTTTTAGAATTTATTTGTATTTAATAATTTATTTTACTATAATTGTTAATTTGCTTTCGAAAGTTGTAGTTCAAAAAAAACGACAATGAAAAACATAGTTTTAGTAAATTATTGGTAATTAAAAATAAAATAATTATGTAATGTTCAATTCATCAATATACAAATTTAGGTCAACTGTTACCGACAAAGGCGGGTTTTTTCGGAAGAAAATTCGGTCGTAAACGAAATGATTGGTGAAATCTTGGATATAAGCTTTTGTATATCCTGGAATAATTTAGATCGAATATGGTTCCTCATTTTAATCCATCCCACACAAATTTACCTGTAAAATGGAAACAAGCATAATTTTAAGAGACATTCCATTTCATATTCTTCTATATCGGTTTCAGTGAAGGTAGGAGTGTGTCGGCGTGGGGTAATGGTGATTGCAACAACTCGCGAGATTATTATATAAATATTAAACAATCGAAATTGTTTCTGACCGAATCTATAGTTAAAATAGTTTAGAAATCAATTAAGATTTTTTGTTAGTTAAGGTGTGATGTTGCGTCAATTTTGATGAACGAACAGATAATTTTACAATGTGGTTTACCATACCATTTACATTGAAATGAACATAGAATTAATATTACATACACCATGTTATAGGATGCGGTTGAGTGTTATGACAAAATCGTTAAATCGGCGCCTTGCGGTAAAGTTGTGCAAATTTTCCCATCCCGAGGCCACATTCTCAAGCAAACCAAAAAAACGTTCTGAAAATAAAATAAAATTGCAACCAAACGGAACTGTAAAACACTTGTGATATTTCATATTTACTACATAAATAATGGTTGGCGTATAGAGAGCTTAATAACATAGAATAGAGTATGTTCTTGCCACTTGTCTTTACTAACAACCCAAATACGTACCGGCAAACAAACCAAGTCTTTGAAACAAATATATAAATAACCCAAGGTAAATATATAAATTATGTTATTGATATATAATACGCATAAAAATAATTTACTTTACAGATTTTATTCGTTACCAATATTATTTATTATTCAAAAACTTTCACTAACTTTGTAACATAAAATAATAGTATTTTATTAATAAATAAATTAGTAAATTTTGTAAGAATTCTATTGCAATTCAAATGTTCATAAATTATATTTTATATAAGGTAAGTAATTTCAATAAATAATATCATCATAAATTCAAAGCAATATAATGTCTCTATTATAAAAAAGTTCATAATAAATGTATAAAAAATTATATCTGCCCCGCTTTTTGTTTTAATATAATATTGGGTATTTAAATAAGTTTCCATCTTATTTATGGCTAAATAATAATACACAATAATTGTAATACAAAATTAAAAAAATAATTTATTCGAAATACTGTGCACATCGGATTGTGTTGTAGCCCAATTTTTTGCGCAAGAGGTGGATTCATCGGTAGAACAAAGCCTGATCTTTGAATGCTATCCATGTATCTAGACATTTTTGCATAAGCTTGCGGAAACTGAACCACTCGGTGAATGGAGCATGTTTCCACCATAAGCTTCGACTAGAATTTTTTTTTCAAAAGAAACAATAACAATAATCCCCGCAAATCACGTTGGAAATTTATTTAAACATCCATTATACGGAAATGTAAACTTTTAAAATGATGAAACTAACAATTAACTACAACACGCATTTCAATTGCATTGTAAAGATCACATCGATAAATGCAGATTTAAAACGTACAAGTGAAAGAAATATTATTTATAAACTTATTTAATAATGCGATCTCACGCATCAATAACGTTTTTGTCCGTTTCTTTAAAATGATAAATAAATGAACACATTTTTCGATTCACCAAAAAAGATTCATTATTCATTTATTAAAAGTTTATTCCATATAGCAATGCAATGCAACTGATTTCTAAACTCACACATTGGTGGGGCAGTAATTATTTGTGTTCGTGAGCGATAATCTAGACAAATAAAATTTGTTAAATAATTAAACAGGCACGTCGTGAGTGATCAACCCACTCGGTAGGAGAATCCAAATAGCGGTCACTCTTTTTATTTCTTTCTTTTACTTTGAATTTCTGGGAATTGTTTTGTCTTCTATAGGATAGATGGTTTTCTATGAATTTTCGTTTTGTTACCTATTTGAGAATTATTTTTCTGAGAATTGATTTTTCGGGAATAAAACGGGTTACCCTAATATTAACTATTGAATTTCATATTGTAAGGAAATTAAATATTTATAACTATGCAATTTGAATACACACACATTGCAATCTCATATAGTTATACATAACTTCCTTACAATAACAAACTTTATAAATTTAGAAAATTGATTTTACTGCAGCAGTAGACTTTGTTTCATCATTGTGAAAATAACTTTCGATAACATACCACCGATAGATATAGTTTTATTTTTATATAGTGCATTTTGTCATAATAGAGTCATTATTTCCATAAGTTTAAATTTGTGATATATTATTTAAATTAATTTTATAAACAATTATATAATAATGGTAATAAAACAAATACAACAATTGCAATCGAATTTTTACAAAATATACAAAAACTCTTATTTGATGTAAAAAAATTAATGGAGAAATATTTTGAATAATCAAAAATTATTAACAAATATTTTAAATGTAAATTATTTGTACTTGCAATTTGTGGAAATTCGATTTGTGGTTTAAATTTAATATGTGTTAATAAATTGTTTAACATTTCTATTGGTATTTGCAGATCAATAATAATTTATTACCGTCAGTTATTTATATTTTAAAATTGGGTGGTTTATATGTGGTTCCGGATTGCATCAACAAATGGCAAAAACATAATTTGAAGTTTTCTGTGGCATGCTTAATATATGTTATTATTGGAATGGCGAGTAATTACGAATATTTTAATATCGTATAACTTTATTTATAATTTGTTGTTATCTTAAGAAATTGCTTGACGAAACGAAATTATTAAAATTTCATTGTACTAACACCATTTTTCACAGATGCATCAATTCCAATTTTCTTTCATTATTTAATTGTTGCTTGTTTATGGCCAGAAATACTGTTCGTTTAAGTTTTAATTCATGGAATATATCTTTATTAATTCGTTTTACTCACTCCACAATATTTCTTGCCATCATATAATAATCGATCATGTGGTTTTTTCTAGACAATACATTTAATGGAAAATATAAACAATACTGTAATATTGTTCAATGGACTGGTGTATGAAATTGGATTCGTCGTTCATTTATTATTGGCTCTTAATTTTATTTGGAAAAGAGATAAATATGTTAATCTTTTAGTGAGACTACAACAAATTATTGATTTGGGTAAATATTCATTTCATTCGAACACAATTAATTGAATTACTATGCCGATTTTCATTTCAATAATTGTACGAATTTTAGGTATTACAACAAATTTGAAAAATAATGAACATTTAAAAGTAGAAATTATTTGTAAATTAATTACAAAATGTATGGTAATTATTTGTGTAATTGGCGTAGTAGTGCTAATATCAGCACCGCTTATAAAATTATTTTATAAATATTTAATGGGAACATTAACATTAAACGATTGGTCGTATCCAGTAGAAATGAGGTATTACAATTACAAAATATATATCAACTAACAATAACATGTGTTTTAGGCAAATATTTATTGTTGTATTTAATTTTATAGTTTTTTCAATATTGACAAAAACTGTTGGATTTTCTGGTTGAATTATTTGATATTCGCATTCGCTGCTAAGTCAATTGTATTATTTATATTCGGTTTACATATTTTGTACTTTGGCGTTAGTTATCATTTATCAGTTGGCTATAAAAATTTACGACTGATGTTATTGGAAACCGATGAAATACCACCAATTACATCTGTAGATAATTTAATGAACATTCAAAATAATAACATTGAATTCAAAAGAAGTATGAAAAATTGTCATGAATTTCATACAGATTTATTGGAGTAAGTATACAAACATTAAATGTTACAATTACATATAATTATAGGTATATTGAAGATTACAGCTGTTATATTTATTTAAAAATAAAAATTGATTTCATATTTTGTGTTTCCTCATTTCAATTCGACGAAAGGAACTTTCCTTACCGTTATTGTCTTTAAATAATCAATCTAAATCGATGAATTTATACAAATGTATTATTTATCAAAATTATAGAATTACTCTAAACGTATACAGTGAATATTGTATATAATCCAAACTGACGGTGACAAAAATAATCCATTGAATACAATATTTTGAACAAATTCGCTTGAATACAACATTTCCAAAAATATTTTAATAAGAAAATTTAACTCAAAACCTTATTGTAATTGAATCCGTTAATATTAATTGTATTTATTTATTTTGGACTCTACAAAAACTTCAAAAAGTCAATATTAGCAAATCATATGTTTTCGAAAATAAATCTAGAATCAATAACTGAACTCAGAAATAAAGTAAAGTGCTTGGTAGAAAGAAAGGTAGAATCTTTAGCAGTTAATTTCAATTGTATTTATTTAACTACATCGCGTATATAAAATTTGTGTGGTGCCACAAATGTAAAATAAAAGATTTTGTAAATGCAAATATTTCACAGGATAGAATTCAGGAACAAATGTTAAAAACCTGGATAATTTGTGACTATTTCTAATTCAATTTTGATAAAATATTTCGTTTGTTTAGTTTGATAGTGAAATTAAGTGAAAGGTTTTTCGGAAATTCCTAAAAAATATTGGTCAGGACACCTGTGAACTACGTCGACAGCAATTTAAAGTTTCATTTAATATCTACATATAAAAGAATAAAACAAAAAAAAATAAAAATTCAAAAATTAAATTTATCTTCTGACATTTGTGGGAACGTGATTGAATTTAATATAATTTTGTGAAATTTTGAATATTTTTAACAGATTTCAGAATGATTTTCAGCAAATTAATAGTGAATCAATATTTTTAACTCTGTTTGTAATACTTTCGAACATATGTTGTTGTGCTCTTCAATTATCCAAATCGGTAACTTTTATTCTTGTATAAAATTTAATTTATAATATGAATTTAAGCGACATATTTTTTATTAATTAGAGATTGATTACGTATGACAATATCATTGTAAATTTTCTATTATATATTCTCGCATACTTAGTATTGTTTATCTATACCTATACATCCGATATGATAAAAAATGAAGTTAGTATTAAAAATACATTAACTAATATATAATTAGATAATTACTAGATGCTAAATTCCATTAATATAATTTAAATAGGGACTAAACGTTGCAACGGCCGCTTACAATTGTCGATGGTATGAAAGAACACCACAGCAACGAAAATATTATCTATTAATAATTCTAGTTGCTCAACGTCCTCGTCATATACGGGGATTACATTATTTTCCTTGTACAATGGAAACATTCCTAAAAGTAAGTATTTCAATATATCGCGTTCAATGAATGGGAGAGACTTAATCTAATTCGTTTTGTTAATGATTCTTTTCAGGTTTCGAAAGCATCATTTTCTATTTTGACGATAATGCAAGCCCTAGAAATTATGGAATAATTTATGTTTCTGTTGAATTCATATATTAAATCTTAAAATAATTATATTATGTACAAATACACAAGATCACACACAATCGAGCACAGAATTTCACTGGATTAACTGTTCACTACCAGTACAATAATATTATTTTTGTATCACTTAATATTCACTTACATTCACTTATATATTTATTCGTTTAAGTGTGAATTTATATTGAATTAATTGTTTAATTATTTTATTTACAATTAATGTTAGAATTTGTTATTCTTTGAAAATTTATTTTAATTGTTAATTTGCAATTGATTGAAAAATGAAAATGATATTAATTTAAAATAAAAAGGAAAAGCCTTAAATTAGAAGTATTTATTTATTATATTTAATTGAAGTGTTGGTAAATACCTCAGAAATTTTTATGCAGGGTGGATTACACCAACCCCAGTCGTTAAAAAAAATTGATTAATTACATGACATTATAAAATTATGGTCCGATATTTAGTATATACTTAAAATTTTCTCACAAGTTTATTGGTTTCGTATTTAAAAAGATTTTTCAAATAATAGAGTACTTAGACCTGATTGTTTCAACAATTCTATGTAGAAATGTTTAGAATTCGGCTATTAAGCATCTACTGCAGTTTTAGCACTTCGTGTCAGCATTCAAGACAAATTGTTGAATAACCATCGTATTATTGCATTGTTAAACTGGTCGAACATCTATATGCAAATTGAATTAGTATTTCTTTTGGTGACATGCATCGTGATAAAAAAAAACGAAAATCATATAAATAAAACATCTGTGATATTCCATATTTGCTTCATAAATTATGCATTGGGTATAATATAGAGAACTTTACAATACAGAATTGAATGTATGGTAGGTTTTTGTCCCTTCTCTTTATTCAAACAATCCATATCCACGTGTAAACAAACCACTTAATTTTTTAAATAAATACTCTTATATAAAAAACCGAAGGTAAATTGTTATTGATATAATAACAAGTTCATAAAAATTATTACATTACAGAATTTATTCATTGCCAAATATTAATAATTCAAAAACTTTCACTATACTTTGTAACATAAAATAATAGTATTTTATTAATAAATAAATTAGTAAATTTTAAAAATTCTATCGCAATTCAAATGCTGGTAAATATTTTATATAAATAATTGCTATAAATAATATCATCATAAATTCCCTATTATAAAAAAGTACATAATACCTGACCCGCTTTTGTCATACACTTGTGCGTTGGTGCGGCATCATAAATAAGTCATTTTATATGTATGCAATATAAGTGGCAATATTGTCATTATTAAATTATTAGGGTTTCTATCTATATTTTCTGATTAATTCTCAAATAAAATTTACGTAGTTGTTCTTAACGACAATAAAAAGAACTTTATATTCTCAATAATTGTGGAGTTATAATTAAGTTAAGGTATGGTAGTAATGGAGTTTGCAGTTGGCAAAACAAAATAAGTTATTGTACGGTAAAGGTAATTGAAATAATTGAAATGTATGTATTTGAATAAAAAAGCTATAATCCTATCATCACTTCGGTTGAAATAAGGGCTGGTTTAGGTAAATATTATGAATTTGTTGTTATATATATAATCGTACATATCAATTATTATATATATTATGGTATAAATGTATCAACAACGGGTATACGAAGTCGTTGACAGCAGGCGTCATGCTTGGTAGGTTGAAATTCTTCAAATTAATGGTAAGATAACCGGCGACGAAAGGTATAAAGACATTTTCATAGAAAATTTAAATAGAGATTTCATTGTTAATTTAATTTACAGTGCTCCGAACATTTCAACAGGAAATATCTAAACATTTACATAAATTTTTTGATATAATATATATAAGTAAAAACGAATTTTATAATAGAATTAATTATTTAAGTACCAAATGGTCTTTAGCCATTTAAAATGATAAATAAATGAACACAATGAAATTTCCAGAAAATTTGGGTGTTTGATGGGTCATTAGTTTTTTGTGCGTTCACTGCTTCGTTGAAGTATAGATAAGTTTTTATAGTATTTTAAAAATAAGCTTTTGTAATTATGCGGAGCCGCAAAGTAAGTTCTGAAAGTATAATATCATAAAATGATGTATTTTTCGATTCACCAAAGATTTACTATTCAAATAAAAAGTGTATTCTATCAATGTATAGTGAAAAGAAATTTATTATTTCACAACTAATTATTGGCCACACCAATGTGATTGTCCATAATCTAGACAAATAAAATTTGTTAATTTATAAAATAACTAATAAGGACCTGAATATTATGCTTTCCCCTAGTTTGTATAAGTACACTATTAATTCATCATATCCACTTAAAAATTCTAATTTGGATATTGATGAAAGTGCTGATGAATATCATTATCCATAGGAACACCATTTTTAGTGCTTGCTAAATTATATTTATAATTATAGAATGAATAGTTGCTTATGTATTTTAAACCCCGATTAACTTTCTTTATGCATATTTTGTCTCACAATGGTTTGAATTATTTACCAGCAAAACATTGATTTTCTAGGATAGACGGTTTTCTATGAATTTTCGTTTTGTTACCTATTTGGGAATTATTCTTCTGGGAATTGATTTTCCGAGAATAAAATGGGTTACCCTAATATTAACTTTCTATAGGATTTCTTATTGTAAGGAAATTAAATATTTATAACTATGCAATTTAAATACACACACATTGCAATCGCATATAGTTTTACATAATTTCCTTACAATAACAAACTTTATAAATTTAGAAAATTGATTTTACTGCAGCAGTAAACTTTGTTTCATCATTGTGAAAATAACTTTCGATAACATACCACCGATAGATATAGTTTTATTTTTATATAGTGCATTTTGTCATAATAGAGTCATTATTTCCATAAGTTTAAATTTGTGATATATTATTTAAATTAATTTTATAAACAATTATATAATAATGGTAATAAAACAAATACAACAATTGCAATCGAATTTTTACAAAATATACAAAAACTCTTATTTGATGTAAAAAAATTAATGGAGAAATATTTTGAATAATCAAAAATTATTAACAAATATTTTAAATGTAAATTATTTGTACTTGCAATTTGTGGAAATTCGATTTGTGGTTTAAATTTAATATGTGTTAATAAATTGTTTAACATTTCTATTGGTATTTGCAGATCAATAATAATTTATTACCGTCAGTTATTTATATTTTAAAATTGGGTGGTTTATATGTGGATTCGGATTGCATCAACAAATGGCAAAAACATAATTTGAAGTTTTCTGTGGCATGCTTAATATATGTTATTGTTGGAATGGTGTGTAATTATGAATATTTTAATATCGAATAACTTTCTTTTTAATGTGCAGTTGTTATCTTATGTAATTGTAAGACAATACGTAATTATTGACATTTAATTGTACCAACAATCTAATAATAAGTCAATTTTCATAGAAACGCATTAATCAACTCCTTACAAATTTCTTTTACTATTTAATATTTGCATGTCTATTGTAAGAAATGCTGTTCGCTTAAGGTCTAACAAAAGGAATACATCCTAAAATAATTCGGTTTTAATAACTATGACTCCACGTATGATCACAATATTTCTTGTCATATAATAATCGATCATATTTTTCCTAGACAATACATTTAATGGAAAATATAAACAATACTGTAACTTTATTTGAAGGATTGGTATATGAATTTGCATTCGTCGTTCATTTATTATTGGCTCTTAATTTTCTTTGGAAAAGAGATAAATATGTCAATCTTTTAGCGCGACTACAACAAATTATTGATTTAGGTAAATATACATTTCATTCGACCACAATTAACTGAATTAATGTGATGCGGATGTTCATTTATTATAAATTAATTATAAATGTACGTATTTTAGGTACATCGAAAAATTTTAAAAATAATGAACATTTAAAAGTAGAAATTATTTGTAAATTAATTATGAAGTTTATGATCTTTTCTTGCGTAATTGGTGCAGTAGTAGTTGTATCAGCACCACTTATAAAAGTATTTAATAAATATTTAATGGGAACATTAACATTAAACGATTGGTCGTATCCTGTAGAAATGAGGTATTACAATTACAAACTAAATCAACTAAGAATAACATGTTTTAGGCATCAATATTTAATGTTGTATTTAATTTTATAGTTTTTTCAATATTGACAAAAACTGTTGGATTTTCTGGTTGAATTATTTGATATTCGCATTCGATTGTAGGTCAATTCTATTATTTGCATGCAGTTTACATATTTTGTACTTTGGCGTTAGTTATCATTTGGCAGCTGGTTTTAAAAATTTACAACTGATGTTATTGGAATCCGATGAAATACCACCAATTACATCTGAAGATAATTTAATGAACATTCAAAATAATAACATAGAATTCAAAAGAAGTATGAAAAATTGTAATGAATTTCATACCGATTTATTGCAGTAAGTACAAACGTGAAATATTATACAATTAGTTATTATTATTATGTTATTGAACCTAGATTGAAAACCAAATAATATTTGTATATAGACATTGATGAATCCAGGTGTTCTTCAACCGATGGGTCAACCAAAATTTCATAGAATTATTTAAAGTCTGTTTTAACCAAAACTAATTACAATTACATTAAGAAAATCGCGTTGTTGACAAGACATTGGTATCGCAAATGCATTAAAATTTAAAAATTTCTACTTTCAGAATATATTTTGTACATTTTATCATTTATAATCTGCGAAATTTTTGTAGTCTTACCTTACCTAAATTTCTAAAATAATTACACTTAAATTAAATAAATGAGAATTCAAATTTATTTGGCAATCCGCTAGACTGTTTCCATTATGAGAGAAATATCGAATTATTAGACACCCAACTGCCTTACACATTTTAATTTCTATAACAACCTTTAAATAAAATCTATATATGAATTGTTAATAAGCGTATAGAACTATAACAAATGGTAGTTATAACAATTGTTTATACAGTGTTCCTTCTTTTGGGAATCTACAATTATAAATAACTTCTAATGTTTAATGTTACAATCACCAAAGTCGTATTGGTGTTATTATCTTGAAAATTACAACTTGCGCGATTAGTGAAAAAATGTTAGAACATACTGAATTATCAGAATTTTTCAATCAAGTCTGGTAAATTTATACATACGATATGTATCATATTTTAACATTGGAATTACTCAAATCTAACGAAGAATTTCAATTTCAGCCAACATTTTCAAATGATTTATCGTGTTTTCTTTAATAAATAGTGTCTAGTCAATAACTGACGCCAAGAAATAAGTAACGTGTTTGGTAGAAGGGTAGTATCTTTAGCAGTTAATTTTATTTGCATTTATTTAAACAATTCAACTTTCGGGCATATAAAATTTATTATTTTGGTATTTGACGAATTTTATACAATGGTCGACATCATAACAAAAATAGGCATAAAATAATTTTGAAAATGTCTTCGTCAATGGAGGTTATTATTTCTATACGCAGGAGTCAACCCCTGCCGGGAACCCATTTGTATTCAACATTGTTTAAACGATTCGGATTGCGTATATTTAAATATTCAATGAGGTAGTAAGTGTCCGTTAATTGACAAAATAAGATAATTGCACTTTAAATTAAATTGAGATTCGATCCATTTTCATATAACCATGCACGTGATCTGTGTGTATAATTTATAATCAAAAGACAAATGATTGATACATTCTAGAATTAGGTTACATAAACCAAAATCGTGGAAACGGGTTCGTGTAATTTTAAAACCGAAACCACGACTCAAAACTTATGCAGAAACTTCGTCTTTTAAACTTATGGTAAATCCACTGTAGATTCGAATTGCATTCGGCGTTAATGTCTTTGTATAGGGATCGTTATTTCGTATCGATGTTTACAGTGAGGACATGTCGGTTATTCTTTGGATTCAAATGTTATAAATTTTCACGTTACGTTACGCTATTCAAAGCAATGTTTGTTGGGTCGATAGGAAAACAAATATTAAGTATAATTTTACCGAGTTGAACAACATTTCAAATTTCACCAATGCCGACCGTAGTCAAAGTATTTAAAATAGTCTTGGCCATATTCAGAAAATTTAAAGTTTTTTATCAAATTTTCATTTATAAAAAAAAAACAAAAAATACGTTTTTCAAAATCAAATTTATCACATGACATTTTAGTTCAAATTTGAATATTTTTTTCCAGATTTCAGAATGATTTTCAGAAAATTAGTAGTGAAACAATATTTTTAAATTTTGTTGGAATACTTTCGTTTCTATGTTCTTCTTGCCTTCAGTTAACGAAATGGGTAACATTTTTTATGTCTGAATTAAATTGAATATGAATTCATATTAAGATTGATTTTTATTATTTAGACGGTTATTACATACGAAGAAAGAATAGTGAATGGATTATCATATATTTTATCATATTTTTTATTGTTTATCTATACCTATAAATCCGATATGATAACAAATGAAGTTAGTATTAAGATATTTACATTAATTACTATATATTGTAATAAGTGTATTTGCAAGATACTACAAATTCATTTAATTCAATTTTGATAATAGGG
This sequence comes from Bibio marci, assembly GCA_910594885.2. Classification (NCBI taxonomy): domain Eukaryota; kingdom Metazoa; phylum Arthropoda; class Insecta; order Diptera; family Bibionidae; genus Bibio; species Bibio marci. The sequence continues at coordinate 11,628,400 of OU343116.1, read as the reverse complement.
CCTAAATGTGGCAACGGCCGCTTACAATTGTCGATGGTATGAAAGAACACCACAGCAACGAAAATATTATCTATTAATAATTCTAGTTGCTCAACGTTCTCGTCACATGCGTGGATTACATTATTTTCCTTGTACAATGGAAACATTCCTAAAAGTAAGTGCTTCAATTTATCTGTTCAATGAATGAAATGTTTAAGTCTATAATTCGTTTTGTTAATGATTATTTTTCAGGTTGCGAAAACATCATTTTCTATTTTGACGATAATGCAAGCCATGGAAAATATGGACTAATTTATGTTTTTATTGAATTCATATATTAAATTTTAAAATAATTAAATTAGGTACAAATACACCGCAAGATCACACACAATCGAGCACAGAATTTCACTGGGTTAACTGTTCACTACCAGTGCAATAATGTTATTTTTGTATCACTTAATATTCACTTACATTCACTTTTATATTTATTTGTTTAAGTGTGAATTTATATTGAATTAATTGTTTAATTATTTTATTTACAATTAATGTTAGAATTTGTTATTCTTTGAAAATTTATTTTAATTGTTAATTTGCAATTGATTGAAAAATGAAAATGATATTAATTTAAAATAAAAAGGAAAAGCCTTAAATTAGAAGTATTTATTTATTATATTTAATTGAAGTGTTGGTAAATACCTCAGAAATTTTTATGCAGGGTGGATTACACCAACCCCAGTCGTTAAAAAAAATTGATTAATTACATGACATTATAAAATTATGGTCCGATATTTAGTATATACTTAAAATTTTCTCACAAATTTATTGGTTTCGTATTTAAAAAGATCTTTCAAATAATAGAGTACTTAGACCTGATTGTTTCAACAATTCTATGTAGAAATGTTTAGAATACTGCTATTAAGCATCTACTGCAGTTTTAGCACTTCGTGTCAGCATTCAAGACAAATTGTTGAATAACCATCGTATTATTGCATTGTTAAAGTGGTCGAACATCTATATGCAAATTGAATTAGTATTTCTTTTGGTGACATGCATCGTGATAAAAAAAAACGAAAATCATATAAATGTGATATTTCATATTTGCTTCATAAATTATGCATTGGGTATAATATAGAGAACTTTACAATACAGAATTGAATGTATGGTAGGTTTTTGTCCCTTCTCTTTATACAAACAATCAATATCCACGTGTAAACAAACCACTTAATTTTTTAAATAAATACTCTTATATAAAAAACCGAAGGTAAATTGTTATTGATATAATAACAAGTTCATAAAAATTATTACATTACAGAATTTATTCATTGCCAAATATTAATAATTCAAAAACTTTCACTATACTTTGTAACATAAAATAATAGTATTTTATTAATAAATAAATTAGTAAATTTTAAAAATTCTATCGCAATTCAAATGCTGGTAAATATTTTATATAAATAATTGCTATAAATAATATCATCATAAATTCCCTATTATAAAAAAGTACATAATACCTGACCCGCTTTTGTCATACACTTGTGCGTTGGTGCGGCATCATAAATAAGTCATTTTATATGTATGAAATATAAGTGGTAATATTGTCATTTTTAAATTATTAGGGTTTCTATCTATATTTTTTTATTAATTCTCAAATTAAATGTACGTAGTTGTTCTTAACAACAATAAAAGGGGTTTTATATTCTCAATAGTTGTGGAGTTATAATTAAGTTAAGGTATGGTAGTAATGGAGTTTGCAGTTGGCAATACAAAATAAGTTATTATACGGTAAAGGTAATTGAAATAATTGAAATGTATGTATTTGAATAAAAAAGCTATAACCCTTTCATGACTTCGGTTGAAATAAGGGCTGGTTTAGATAAATATTATGTAATTAATTTTAAAATTGCTTTTAGATACCCATTAACATAACATCATATATTCTGAGTTCAAATATATTCAAATGCATTAGAAACGTCGTGAAAATATCAGGGCATATATAGTTGTGACATATATATTAGTTATAAAAGTATACCAGGTCGTTGCCAGGAAAAATGATTTTAACACAGCGATAAAAAAATTAAAAAATATTAAAAAAATACATAAAGAATTTGATTTGCCAGAAGGCAACATCAGAATAAGGACGAAACATTTATCCGTATTGCCTGACGACTGTAAATTTAATGTATTATTTGGCAATGGCGGATGACCATATGTTCGACTATCACCTGGTAATAATTTAAACCCGAAGTAAACAAAAAATTTTAGTGCTTCTACATTTTATTTATAATTATACATTTTATTTATAATTATAGAATGATTAGTTGCTCATGAACGCTTAAATCCTTAAGGGGTGTTTATTTCCCTTTCTTGTCTTGCTTTTCTGGGAATTATTTTTCCGCAAAAAATTGATCAGCAACGTTACATGGTTGTCTATAAATTGTCGTTTTGTTACATATTTGGGCAGTATTTTTCGTTATACAAAGCAAGTGGCGACGATTACTGAATTATGGATAACTAATTAGGCATTCCATATATATAAAGAAAGATAACTTGAGCCGGACAGACCTACAAACGCGTCATATTTAATAGTTTATTGTGCGTCTGTTTGCTCTGCCAAATAATCATTTATCATTAAGATAGCCTGGCATATTTACTCGTATATTATATGTGGTAAAAATTAAGTTAATATTATCTTTTAATATAGAATTTATAAATATTATATTCATATTATTATATAATAAATATTGTAAATGTGTTTTAAATGTCTTTGTATTTATTTCAGTGACAGGAAAAACAAACACATGTTGCATTCATTGTATTTATTTATCTACAATATTATATAAACTCGGAGTAATAACAAGTATACAAATCGATGCAATTTAAATCAGAATCCTTTTTATCTTCATTTTATGTATATTACAATAACAAATAATCGCACTGCAATTCATATAATGGGTCAAATAAATATGGTAAATATGCACTTGATGGGAATAGGTAACATTTGAGAAAAGAAAAGTGATATTATATACCGAAAAATTTATGAATAAATAATATTTGAATGGAAAAGGAAATGTAAGGAAAATATTTTTTATATGAGTATTCATGTCTTATGTATTTAAATACGTGGGAATATTGTGGTTAGACTTTATGCATTTTTAATTAATTTAACATATACGAAATGGTATTATAAATTGTATTTGTTGTCCAATTGTCGTATATTCCATTAGCAACTAAATCAAATCTTGGAATTAATAAAATATTTAAGTTTTTCCACGTAATATTTTGCGGTTTCCAGGTGTATTGTAAAATATGTATTTTCTATGATTTGTTATTGTAAGGAAATTATTTATATGCAATTGAAATGTCTTGTGTAGTTAATTTTCTTTCATCATTGTGAAAATAGTTTTCCTTCGCATAACAACGTTTTCTTTATATATTCAGTGCAATTTGTTAGAAATATTATTTAAATATAAGTTTTATTTTGTGATAGTTTCATTTAAAATACTATATAAAAATGGTAATAAAACAATAATCGTCGAATCGAATTTTTACAAAATATACGAAAAATCGTCAGTGAATTTTATTTATTTAAAAAAATTCTTATTTTATGTTTAAAAAGTTAGTGAAAATATATTTTAGAAATTAAAAATTATTAGCAAATATTTTAAATGTAAATTATTTGGATAAGAATTTTGTAGAAATTCGAATTGTGGTGTAATTTAATATATGATTTTGTATTGTTACTAAATTGTTTAATATTTTTATTGGTATTTGCAGATCAATAATAATTTATTACCCACGGTTATTCGTATCTTCAAATTGAGTGGTTTTCACTTAGATTCGGAATGCCCCAACAAGTGGCAAAAACATATTTTGAAATTCTCTGTGCCATGCATAATATATCTTATAGTTGGAATGGTGAGTAATTATGAACATTTTGTTATTACTCGAATGTCTTTATTATTCAGTTGTTATCTATAATGAAATTGAATGACGTTGTACTAACATTAATTTTAACATTGATACCAATATAAATTTCTTTCATTATTTAATTTTTTCACGTCTTTTATCAGAAATACTATTCACTTATACTCTAACACAAGGAATACATCTTAAATAATTAGTTTTAATTATCTATCGCTTCACTTACGATCACAATATTTCTTGTCATTAAATACAATAATAATCGATCATATATTTTTGTAGACAATATATTTAATAGAAAATATAAACAATACAATAATATTATTTGAAGGATTGGTATATGAAATTGCATTCGTCGTTCACTTATTATTGGCTCTTAATTTTCTTTGGAAAAGAGATAAATATGTTCAGCTTTTAATGAGACTACAAAGAATTATTGATTTAGGTAAATATACATTTCAATAGAACACAATGAATTGAATTACTATGCGTCGGATATTCATTTAAATTAATTATAAATGTTCAATTTTTATAGGAACATCAAAAAATTTTAAAAATAATGAACATTTAAAAGTAGAAATTATTTGTAAATTAATTATGAAGTTTATGGTAATTACTTGTGTAATTATTGTAGTAGTACTAGTAGCAGCACCACTGATAAAAGTATTTTATAAATATTTAATGGGAACATTAACATTAAACGATTGGTCATATCCAGTAAGTATGAGGTATTACAATTACAAACTAGCAGCTATCAATAACAGTATCATGTTTCACAAAATATATTTTTCTAAGATATTTAATTTTTATAGTTTTCGCAATATTGACAAAAGTCGTTGGATTTTCTGGTTGAATTATTTGATATTTACATTCGCTATTAAGTCAATGGTATTATTTGAATGCGGTTTACACATTTTGTACTTTGGCGTTAGTTATCATTTATCAGTTGGCTATAAAAATTTACAACTGATGCTATTAGAAACCGATGAAATACCACCAATTACATTTGAAGATAATTTAATGAGCATTCAAAATAATAACATAGAATTCAAAAGAAGTATGAAAAATTGTAATGAATTTCATACCGATTTGTTAGAGTAAGTACAAACATGAAATATTAAATTAGATATAATTATTTTATTATTGAACCTAGATTGAAACCCAAATAACATTTGCATTACTTATAAACATTGTTTAATCCAGGGGCTCTTCAACCGAAAGGTCAAGTGAAATATAATTAATTTAATTTAACTAAATTATGCAAATTCGATTTGAACTAAAAACTAATTATATTATTGTTAATACTTCATTGTTGGCAAGACTGTAAAAATGCAGTTGTATTAGTATTTAAACATTTTGATTTCAGAAAATATTTTGTGCTACTTCATTTCCAATCTGCGAAAAATATTACCTAAACCCTCAAGCCAAATATAAAGAATTTTTTAATGAAAATCAAATTTCCTTAATGAGGACTATTATTTCTATGTGGATGTCAAACAAAAACTGGGAATCCCTTTATATACAACATCGATTCGAATTGCGTATATGTAAATATTCGTTGAGATAAGTGTCCGTTGATTGACAAAACAATACCATTATACTTCAAATTAAATCGAGATTGGAAGCAATTACGTTAGAATGATGTTTATGTTTAACGAATACTTACTTACTTACTTACTCCATGGCGTTACAACCCGGGTGCGGTTTTAGCCTTCTCCAACACGCTTCTCCAACCTGACCTATCCGCAGTTAACGTCTTCCAATCCCGAATTTTTAGGATCTTTATATCACAGTTTACTGCATCTAGCCATCTCGCCTTAGGTCTTCCGGCTCTCCTTCTACCCTCCGGTTTACCATTTAACAGTTTTTTTGGCACACGCTCCTCCTCCATGCGTTCTACGTGTCCAAGCCATCTCAATCTATTGATCTTGATTGTTTTGACAATATTTGGTTGACCGTACAACTTGTCTAATTCAATATTGTATCGTCGCCTCCAACCATTCTGTTCTTTGACGGGACCAAATATGCCACGGAGTACCTTTCGTTCGAAAATCCGAAGTAGTTGTTCCTGGTTTTGTGTCATGCACCAAGCCTCCGACCCATACGTTAATATTGGACGTATTAAAGTTGTATATAGCTTGCACTTAAGATCTCGTTGTAATGTTTTCGATCGGAATTGTTTTTTTAACCCGTAATAACATCTGTTGCCAGTTGCTATTCTGCGGCGTATTTCCTCTTCAATATCATTTTCAACATTTATCAACGATCCTAAGTATACAAAACTATTGACTATTTCAAAATTGTGTTCTCCAATATTAACCGTTTGATCTCGAATTCGTGATGTATTCGTTGCCACCAAATATTTCGTTTTTTCTGCATTCACTTTGAGACCCAGACCTGATGCCTCCTCTTGTAACGATTCGAAAGCATCCTTGACAATTATCATATTCCGACCCATTATGTCTATATCATCAGCATACGCTAACAATTGACCCGATTTTGTGAAAATCGTGCCTTGTTTATCAATATTTACGCCCCTCACTGCCTTTTCCAGCGTAATATTAAATAGTAGTGTTGATAATGGATCGCCTTGTCGTAGTCCATCAACCGTCTCAAAGTGATCAGATAATTTACCTCGGATTCGTACCTGTGACCTCACATTTTCCAACGTCATAGCCACCAAATCTATCAGTTTTTTTGGAAAACCAAACTCTTCCATAATATTCCATAATTTTGACCTATTGACGCTATCATATGCCGCTTTAAAATCAACAAACAAATGGTGTGTATCAACATTGAATTCCGTACACTTTTCCAAGATCTGCCGTATACTAAATATTTGATCAGATGTAGATCGATCTGCGCAGAAACCACACTGGTATTCTCCGATAATTTCATTGGCGTATGGAATAAGTCTATGGTATAGTATATTAGCAAATACCTTATAGCTAATATTTAATAAAGTTATTCCTCTGTAGTTGTTACAATCCAATTTGTCACCCTTTTTGTACAATGGACAGATAATACCATCCTTCCACTCCTCTGGCACCTGTTCATTATTCCAAATCTTTACAATTAGCTCGTGCAGTTGACACCATAATGCATTTCCACCATATTTAAAGAGTTCACCTGGTAAGCTATCAGATCCAGGTGATTTATTATTCTTGAGCTTCTGAATAACACTCTTTACTTCGTGTATCGATGGTTCAGCTATAAATGGTTGGGCGGTTTGAAATCGCACATCTTCCATAGTATTCACTGGCGTATTCACATTTAATATATCTTTAAAGTACTCGGCCCATCTTTCGAGGCACCTTTCCTCTTGCGCCATAACCTGACCATGTCTGTTTTTGCACAAAAAAGGTTGTTGATTGTATCCGTTGCGAAAACGATTGACATTCCGGTACAATCTTCTATTATCGTTGTTCCTGTTAAATTTTTCCATTTCGACGTAAATCTTTCGTTCCAATTCTCGTTTTTTCTTACGAATCAATTTACGCTCGAAATCCCTCTTCTCGCGATAGTCTTCCACAGTGGTCCGTGTAGCCCGCGTTAGCATTTTCAGCCTGGACGCATTTTTTGCATCCCGAGCATTTCTACATTCATCATCGAACCACTCATTTCTTACTACCATCCCTTTTCCAATTACCTCTGTTGCGACCCCTTCAACGCATGACTTTAATTTTATCCACATACTATTTATATTAGTTTCCTGCTGGTAAGCCTCCAAATCTGTAATAATTCGTTGTTCCATTGCATCCATGTACAATTGTTTTACCGCCGCCTGTTCAAGTTTCTCGACTGCCCATTTCAACCCTACGGGTTGTGTGTTATTACTGGCCGAAATTCTGGCTCGTAGCACTATCCGAACTAGATAATGATCTGAGTCAATATTTAGACCACGACAAGTTCGTACATCCATTATATTTGAACAGTGACGTCCATCAATTAGTACATGATCAATTTGATTACTTGTTCTACCATCTGGAGACCTCCACGTCATCTTATGAATATCTTTATGTGGAAAATATGTACCACTAATGACCATGTTTTTTGACATGGCAAAATCAATCAATCTTAGCCCGTTTTCATTCGTTGTTTTATGAAGACTGTGCTTACCTATAGTTGGGTGATATATTGTTTCCTGTCCCACCTTGGCATTAAAATCGCCTAGGACAATCTTAATGTCGTGGCCGGGTGCAGCTCTATATGTTGTCATCAGCTTTTCATAAAACTCATCCTTAACCTCATCAGTTTTTTCTTCAGTGGGCGCATGTACATTGATGAGGGTCAGATTGAAAAATTTTGTTCTTACACGTAGTGTACAAATGCGTTCATCAATCGGATTAAAAGCAATTACTGAATTCCTTGCTTTTCCAAAAACTACGAAACCGGTTCCGAACTCTCTTCTTTTACTGCAATCATTGCCGCTGTAATAAAATGTGTATCCTCTACCTTTCAATAAATTTTTTCCGGGCCACCTAGTTTCTTGGATAGCTGTTATATCCAATTTGGCTGTTCGTAGCGTATCAGTAAGTGCTCTTAACGCACCTTGTCGCAACAGAGTTCTAACGTTCCAAGACGCAAGCTTCAAATCATTGTCCTTAAATTTTCTTTGCTGGGGTCGTTGCCGTTTATTCTGTCCGATCCGAGGCCGTGTTGTCGAATTCATAACTATCTGGTTTTCCGAAGTTGGTAGTTAACCATACGTTCAACCTACTAATCATTCTGCAAATTCGTAGGCTCATTTACAGGGGTATATCACCTCTGCCGAAAGCGGTTACATTGGCGCCGCTGATTCGCCTTTACTGTGTAATCACTGAATCATTAACTCAGTTTTAATCGAGTGCTGCTTTCACACAACACCCCAAAGTAATTCTCATACACAGCAGCCAGATTGTCCGCGACTACTTATTCTTTATTCGTAGCTAACCCATAAGTATCATAGGCCGTTCCACTATCCGCAACCCGTGGACGCGTTCGGTCGCAACTGGCATTGCAAGTATGCTATACCCAACATACTAATCCGAACTTAACGAATAACTTTATCAAAATAAATGCAATTCGATTTTATAGTAATGATTCAAAATATTGGAAAATATATTTGTTGACACTTCCAAATGTTTATAAAAAATATTTAATGTGTTGTTCCATTTTCATAGAAATGCGTATGTGATCCCATGAGCTTTTGCGTGAATAACTTTTCGTCGAAAGTAGAGTAAATGACACATTTTAGTATTAATTTATAATAATTTTTATTTATCTATAAACAAGTTTTAAACTACTTACGGTAGCGAATAAAAACATAATTTGTTTAACGTCATATCGCCCATAAATCACATGAATGCCACGGTAAATTTAGATTAAATATGTTTGTAGTTGAAATACTTACAGTGTAATTTGTCTAAACAATAAGTTGTAAAATTAAAAACATACAACCCAAATCGGTTTTGTGAATATAATTTGTATCACTGGTCTGTAACGTTACTAAGTTATCTACAATAAATATTCATTAAATATTCCTTTACCGAAATATTAATCTGCTAGTCATAAAATTGTAGAATTAGTAGATTTCTCAAAAACTACCACAACATATTAAAATCGACGCGGGGCTGGGATAATACCTACGTTAAAATTAATCATTTAATTTAAATAGAAAACAAAACAAAAGAATTGAAAACCAAAACGTATCTCAAGAATATGGAACGAGAATGGAAATGTGATTGAGATCAATGTAATTTTGTGAAATTTTAAATATTTTTTACAGATTTCAAAAGGAATTCCAGAAAATTATTAGTGAAACAATATTTTTAACTATGATTGTAATATATTCGTTTATATGTTTTCCTTTGCTTCAATTAACAAAATGGGTAATTTTTATTCATGGATAGAATAAATTTAATATAAATTTATTATTTACAAGAATATTTATGAATATTTTAGAAATTAATTACGTATGATAATATAATAGTGAATGTGCTATTGTATCTGGTCGGATATTTTTTATTGTTTATCTATTCTTATACATCCGATATGATAACAAATGAAGTTAGTATTAATAATGCATTAGTTAATATATAATAAATTACGAGATGCTAAATTCTATTAATATAATTTAAATAGGGACTAAACGTTGCAACGACCGCTTACAATTGTCGATGGTATGAAAGAACACCACAGCAACGAAAATATTATCTATTAATAATTCTAGTTGCTCAACGTCCTCGTTATATGCGGGGATTACATTATTTTCCTTGTACAATGGAAACATTTCTAAAAGTAAGTGCTTCAATTTATCCGTTCAATGAATGAAATGTTTAAGTTTATAATTTATTTTGTTAATGATTATTTTTCAGGTTGCGAAAGCATCATTTTCTATTTTAACAATAATGCAAGCTTTAGAAAATATGGATTAAATGATGTTTTATATAGAATTCATACATGAAATTTGGAAATAATTCAATTAATGTGCAAATACACAAAATCACAAACGCAATCGTGCAATTTAATTTTAATGTGTTAACTGTTCACTACCAGTACAATAACCGTTATTTTTATATCACTAATAATCACTTATATTCACTAATATATTATACGTTTAAGTTTGAATTTATTGAATTAATAGTTTAATTATTTTAAATATATATAGTATATTTTTAGAATTTGTTAATATTTAACAATTTAGTTAAATGATTTGATTGAAAATAAATGTAAAATTAATTTTAATAAATTGATTTAATATAAAACGAAAGGATTTGTAAACAAAAACTGAATTCAAACTTAATTCTGCGTTTTGTTAGAATTATTAATTAATGTGATAATTCTTTTAACACCTCCTATGCAAATATACATAGGGTTGTTGTGAAAGAATTTGTACAGAAAGTTGTAGTGGAGGTAGTAGTAAAAGAAGCCGGATACGAGGTAGAGGCGAACAATGAAGGAAAATTATTGGAAAATTTAGAGAAACATAAGAGGAATTCGATAGAGTTAGGATTAGGCCCGCTTGAGTGAAGGCAGGTGCATATGTGTACAGAGTAAAGGTTATTACTATATATCGTGTGGAATTTCTGTAAATTTTAAAACGCAAAAGATTTGTTACGGAAAATATTGTTAAAATATTTAGCAAGTTAATTAAAATTTCTTGTGTGTTAAGATGGGATGTGGAGATAATGTTTAATTTAAAATAATCATTAAATTGAAATGTTTTATTGTTTCTATAAAATCAATTATAGTTTTCATGCGAATATACTACGCCTAATTGGAAAACTTTTCTTATTACCTTACATTTTTTTTTAATATGTAGAATTTATAAACATTGCATTAATAACTCAAATTTTAATGTTTTTGAAATGCAAAACAATGATAGGAAAAAAAAACATATGTTGCATAATTGATCATGCATTGCACTTACTTACATATTTACAATTATCGGTTTAAAAATATAGTATAATAACATGTTCAAATCGATACTTCCTTATTGAGTCATGTACAGACACATACAATAGAAGCTTTATCTAGGTACATAATAAATAAATAAGTATCCTCCCTAGTAACAATTTGTCCGTACTTTGTAAACTGAGGAAATTTTCCTTGGAAAAAGTCCATATATTTTCCATGGAAAAGATATATTGAAATTTGTTCTAAGAATGTCCATAGATTTTTCACTTAATATAATAGTATTTTATTTAGGTCAATTGAAATCTTTGGATTGTAAGGATTATAGGTCCTACATATATCCGCGGTATTGTATTCATAATTTATTTCACCAATTATCCAAGACAGTGGTTCAAATTTTGTATATTTTGCTTATGTAGAAATAATCCAAACACTTTTTATTTATTTTCATAATTTTTAAAACAACCAGCTACGGAAATCTATATATTTCCGAGGAATTTTGTAAAACTTTTCATGGGTTTTATCCGCGGTTTTTTGTTCTTGTTTATTACAAAAAAAATACGATTTGGCATCATCGTCATAAGAAAATTTTTTCTCCTAATACGGAAAATTTAAGGGTATTACTTACTAAAATACATATAAAATCCAAAGATATTTTTGTCAAAATCCGTGGATATGCTCACAAAAATTTGAATATAAATTCTATGAATATTCTGTGGAATAATAACAAGAAATACTTTTAAGGAGAATCCGTAGAAATTATCATCAGAAATATACGGATAATCCAAGGACATTTTTTATAAAAATCCATGGACAGGGTTACACTCATCATATAAAATTCCAGCGAACATTCGTAAGATATCCATAGATATTTCCTCGGATTGAAATACGGACTACTACATATAATGCGAAAATTTTGCGCATTTAACTACGGACAGTGTTACTAGGACTTATATCAGTATTTATATACAATAACACAATAGGTATACGTCTGAATTTCAATAAGTTAGAGTCATTAACATTACACTTATTTATTTAGGATTCACTGCACAGCTGTTTTCAGACTTTTAATAGAATTTATCATGTGCAGTATACCACTCTTATGTGGGAATTTATTCTGAAAATATTAGGTTTATAATAAATTATTATTGTATTTTTACAAATTGTAGATAAACGAAATTAAGATGACCAAACTAAAATAAGTATATATTTATTATTGAATTTTATTTGTAATTCTACGCATGAATTACGCCAGGTATCATGTGAGCAAAGAAAAGTGATATTATATACAGAAAAATCTATAATCAAAGAATATAAATAATATTTGAATGGAAAAGGAATTGCATGAAAGTAAAATATTTTTTATATGAGTATTCATGTCTTATGTATTTAAATACGTGGGAATATTGTGGTTAGACTTTATGCATTTTTAATTAATTTAACATATACGGAATGGTATTATAAATTGTATTTGTTGTCCACTTGTCGTATATTCTCTTAGCAACAAAATCAATTGTTGGGATTAATAAAATATTATATTTAAGTTTTTCCACGTAATATTTTGCGGTTTCCAGGTGTATGTAAAATATGTATTTTCTATGATTTGTTATTGTAAGGAAATTATTTATATACAATTGAAATGTCTTGTGTAGCTAATTTTCTTTCATCATTGTGAAAATAGTTTTCCTTCGCACAACAACTTTTTCTTTATATATTCAGTGCAATTTGTTAGAAATATTATTTAAATATAAGTTTTAATTTATGATAGTTTTATTTAAAATACTATATAAAAATGGTAATAAAACAATAATCGTCGAATCGAATTTTTACAAAATATACGAAAAATCGTCAGTGAATTTTATTTATTTAAAAAAATTCTTATTTTAAGTTAAAAAGTTAGTAAAAATATATTTTGAAAACTAAAAATTATTAGCAAATATTTTAAATGTAAATTATTTGTACATGAAATTTGTGGAAATTCGATTTGTTACATTATTATATTTGATTTTTTAATTAGTTATTGTATCATAATATTTTTTGCAGATCAATAATAATTTATTACCGCCGATTGTTTATATTTTAAAATTTAGTGGTTTATATGCGGATTTGAATTGCACCAAAAAGTGGCAAAAACATACTTTGAAGTTGTCTGTGCCATGCATAATATATGTTATAGTTGGAATGGTTAGTAATTAAGAATATTTTAATATCATATTATTTTATTTATTATAATTCAGTTGTTATCTAATGAAATTGCATCACATAACGAAATTATTAACATTTCGTTGTACTAACATTGATTTTCACATTGATACCACTATAAATTTCTTTCATTATTTAATTTTTTCACGTATTTTATCAGAAATACTGTTCACTTAAACTCTAACACAAGGAATACATTTTAAATAATTAGTTTTAATTATCTATCACTCCACTTACGATCACAAAAGAATTATTGTTAATTTTATTAAATACAATAATATTCGATCATATTTTTTTCTAGACAATACATTTAATAGAAAATATAAACAATACCGTAGTATTATTTGAAGGATTGGTATATGACATTTCATTAAGCGTTTCTTTTATTATTGGCTCTTAATTTTCTTTGGAAAAGAGATAAATATGTTCAGCTTTTAATGAGACTACAAAAAATTATTGATTTAGGTAAATATACATTTCAATCGAACACAATGAATTGAATTGCTATGCTATCCGCCGCATTTAAATTAATTATAAATGTTCAATTTTTATAGGTACATCAAAAAATTTTAAAAATAATGAACATTTAAAAGTAGAAATTATTTGTAAATTAATTATGAAATTTATGGTAATTCTTTGTGTAATTGGAGTAGTAGTACTTATATCAGCACCACTGATAAAAGTATTTTATAAATATTTAATGGGAACATTAACATTAAACGATTGGTCATATCCAATAGATATGAGGTCAAATACAATATTATCATCAGATAAGAGTAGAATATTTCACACATATATTTATTAGATACTTAATTTCACAGATTTTTCAATATTGACAAAAGTAATTGGATTTTCTGGTTGAATTATTTGATATGCTCATTCGCCATTACATTAGGTGCACTATTTGCATGTGGTTTACACATTTTGTACTTTGGCGTTAGTTATCATTTATCAGTTGGCTATAAAAATTTACAACTGATGCTATTAGAAACCGATGAAATACCACCAATTACATTTGAAGATAATTTAATGAGTATTCAAAATAATAACATAGAATTCAAAAAAAGTATGAAAAATTGTAATGAATTTCATACCGATTTATTGGAGTAAGTACAAACATGAAATATTAAATTAGATATAATTATTTTATTATTGAAAATAGATTGAAAACCAAATAACATATGCATTACTTATAAACATTGTTTAATCCAGGGACACATCAACCGAAAGATCAAGTAAAATTTAACAAAATTATGCAAATTCGATTTGAACTAAAAATTAATTATATTATTGTTAATACTTTATTGTTGGCAAGACTGCAGTAATGCAGTTGTATTAATAGAATTAAAAAATTTTGTGGTTTTTCATTTCGAATCTGCGAAAAGTATTACTTTGTCGTCTACCCTTCTAGTCAGACTTTTCTTTATAATTTTTGAAAATATTAGAAGCAAGTTCTATTTTCCTTTTTCCTGTGCACAAAAATCAAAATTGTTTATACTAAAATATATAATTTATTGCCGATTCACACTTAATACATACAGTACAAGGTACACAATCTATTATGTAACGCGTATTTTCAATTTTTAAGGTTAGAGTAAATTACGCCTTTAATTTTAACTATAAAAACTAAGATTTAGAAGCTAGTAAATAGTTTTCAAGTACTAATGCACTACATATCCAAATTTCATCAAAATCGGCGTGGTATAACCAGGGTCTGAGCTACCTTCCTTAAAATTATTTAAAAGCTTTTCATTTAATTTAAATAGAAAACAAAACAAAAAATACGAATGGAAAAATAAAATTTATCCCAAAAATGTGGAACGAGAATGGAAATATGATTAAGATCAATATAATTTTGTGAAATTTTGTATATTTTTTACAGATTTCAGAATGATTTTCAGAAAATTAATAGTGAAACAATATTTTTAATTCTGTTTCTGATATATTCGCTCATATGTTTTCCTTTACTTCAATTAACAAAATGGGTAACTTTTTTTCATGGATAGAATTAATTTAACATAAATTTATTTACAAAAGATATATTTTTGATCATTTAGAAATTAATTACGTATGACAAAATAATAGTTCATTTTTTAATTTATCTGGCCGGATATTCATTCTTGTTTATCTATACCTATACATCCGATATGATAACAAATGAAGTTAGTTTTAAAAATACATTAGTTAATATATAATTAATTACTAGATACTAAATTCAATTAATATAATTTGAACAGGGACTAAAAGTTGCAACGGCCGCTTACAATTGTCGATGGTATGAAAGAACACCACAGCAACGAAAATATTATCTATTAATAATTCTAGTTGCTCAACGTCCTCGTTATATGCGAGGATTAAATTATTTTCCTTGTACAATGGAAACATTCCTAAAAGTAAGTGCTTCAATTTATCTGTTCAATGAATGATATGTTTAAGTCTATAATTCGTTTTGTTATTGATTATTTTCCAGGTTGCGAAAGCATCATTTTCTATTTTGACAATATTGCAAGCTTTAGAAAATATGCATTCAAATTAATTTATGTTATTAAATTTTGAAATAATTAAATTAAATACAAATACACAAGATCACTTACAATCGAGGACATAATTTTACAGTATTAATGGTTCACTGTCAGTAGAATAATGTTATTTATATATCACTTACATTCACTTATAATTATATTATACGTTTAAGTTTGAATTTATTGAATTAATTGTTTAAGTATTTTATTTACAATTATTTTTAGAATTTATTAATATTTAATAATTAATTTTAATTGTTAAAAGTATTTATTAATTATTTTTTCTGCATTTCTTTCTTCAAATGGTCTTATAATGACGTATAATATATACACCGGTTATATAGTTTTACCTCTTCTTGTATCATACCGTGCAGTTGCCATCATTTTGCCATTTGATAATAATTGTTTTTGTATTCTATAGTGAGCTTCCACCGACTGTTAACCATTGGTTTCTTATTAAATTGGCCGCACGTATTTTATCGAAATATTAATAAATATCTTAGGATTTTCAACGAAGGGTGGATCACCCCACATATGTAACTCTCAAAAATTTCCAAATCATAACATCATTACCAATTTAGACCTTTTTTTAGCAATCCTCACGCAGAAAGGATGTGAAAATATGCCAATCACAATGAGTTATTTAATGTATAATGAAAATTCCTCAAATGTGTAAAAGACATTCATTATAACCCAACAAGGTAAAACCTCAAGCATTTTTCCTTAAACATCTGACAATTGACATATAACATTTCTTAATTTAAACATTTTCCACAATATCGAACAATATTTTCAAAGAAATATAATTTGAATCGCCTAGCTCTACAAAGCGAGAGTGGTAATCTGACATATGATATTTCCGTGTCTATAGACATATTAGTCTGGTCGTGGCCATCGTTTGTTATTAGATTTTTTTAATAGAGCAATGAATTGTCGTGAAATTTCACATATGAAACTTCGCAAAACCGCTACTGATCTTTGATATAAAAAAAATATATATAAAATTTTACATAACCATTTTGATATGTATGCGCCTAAAATTATCACAATCGAATGCTTATTTTTCCGAATTTTAATAAGTTAAATACTCTAATGGGTATTTATTCTGAAAATGCTAGTTTTATTATAAACTTATTGTTATTGACCGCACTAAAATAGGTATATGTTATATTTATTATTATGAAGCATTTTACAATATACATAAATATAACGCTAATAGGTAACATGTGAGAAAAGAAAAGTGATATTATATACCGAAAAATTAATGAATAAATAATATTTGAAAGGAAAAAGAATTGCATGAAATGAAAGGAAAACATATTCATGTCTTTTAATGACGTGGATATTGTGGTTAAACTTTATGCATTTTTAATTAATTTGACATACACGAAATGGTATAATAAATTGTATTTGTTGTCTACTTGTCGTATATTCTCTTAGCAACAAAATCAATTGTTGGAATTAATAAAATATTTAAGTTTTTCCACGTAATATTTTGCGGTTTCCAGGTGTATGTAAAATATGTATTTTCTATGATTTGTTATTGTAAGGAAATTATTTATAAGCAATTGAAATGTCTTGTGTAGTTAATTTTCTTTCATCATTGTGAAAATAGTTTTCCTTCGCATAACAACGTTTTCTTTATATATTCAGTGCAATTTGTTAGAAATATTATTTAAATATAAGTTTTATTTTGTGATAGTTTTATTTAAAATACTACATAAAAATGGTAATAAAATAATAATCGTCGAATCGAATTTTTACAAAATATACAAAAAATCGTCAGTGAATTTTATTTATTTAAAACCATTCTTATTTTATGTTAAAAAGTTAGTGAAAATATATTTTAGAAACTAAAAATTATTAGCAAATATTTTAAATGTAAATTATTTGGATAAGAATTTTGTGGAAATTCGAAGTGTGGTGTAATTTAATGTGTGATTTTGTATTGTTAATAAATTGTTTAATATTTTTATTGGTATTTGCAGATCAATAATAATTTATTACCCACGGTTATTCATATTTTCAAATTGAGTGGTTTTTACTTGGATTCGGAATGCCTCAACAAGTGGCAAAAACATATTTTTAAGTTTTCTGTGCCATGCATAATATATGTTATAGTTGGAATGGTGAGTAATTATGAACATTTTGTTATTACTCGAATGTCTTTATTATTCAGTTGTTATCTATAATGAAATTGAATGACGTTGTACTAACATTATTTTTAACATTGATACCAAAATAAATTTCTTTCATTATTTAATTTTTTCACGTCTTTTATCAGAAATACTGTTCACTTATACTCTAACACAAGGAATACATCTTAAATAATTAGTTGTAATTATCTATCACTTCACTTATGATCACAATATTTCTTGTCATTAAATACAATAATAATCGATCATATTTTTTTCTAGACAATACATTTAATAGAAAATATAAACAATACCGTAATATTATTTGAAGGATTGGTATATGAAATTGGATTCGTCGTTCATTTATTATTGGCTCTTAATTTTATTTGGAAAAGAGATAAATATGTTCAGCTTTTAATGAGACTACAAAAAATAATTGATTTAGGTAAATATACATTTCAATCGAACACAATGAATTGAATAAATGTACTATGCGGCGGATATTCATTTAAATTAATTATAAATGTTCAATTTTTACAGGAACATCAAAAAATTTTAAAAATAATGAACATTTAAAAGTAGAAATTATTTGTAAATTAATTATGAAGTTTATGGTAATTACTTGTGTAATTATTATAGTAGTACTAGCAGCAGCACCACTGATAAAAGTATTTTATAAATATTTAATGGGAACATTAACATTAAACGATTGGTCATATCCAGTAAGTATGAGGTATTACAAATACAATTACAAACTAGCAGCTATCAGTAACAATATCATGTTTTACAAATATATTTTTTTAAGATATTTAATTTTTATAGTTTTTGCAATATTGACAAAAGTCGTTGGATTTTGTGGTTGAATTATTTGATATTTACATTCGCTACTAATTCAATTGGATTATTTGGATGCGGTTTACACATTTTGTACTTTGGCGTTAGTTATCATTTATCAGTTGGCTATAAAAATTTACAACTGATGCTATTAGAAAACGATGAAATACCACCAATTACATTTGAAGATAATTTAATGAGCATTCAAAATAATAACATAGAATTCAAAAGAAGTATGAAAAATTGTAATGAATTTCATACCGATTTATTGGAGTAAGTACAAACATGAAATATTAAATTAGATATAATTATTTTATTATTGAACCTAGATTGAAAACCAAATAACATTTAAATGACTTATAAACATTGTTTAATCCAGGGACACATCAACCGAAAGGTCAAGTCAAATTTAACAAAATTATGCAAATTCGATTTGAACTAAAAACTAATTATATTATTGTTAATACTTCATTGTTGGCGAAACTCGAATCTGCGAAAAATATGACCTCAACCCTCAAGCCAAATATAAAGAATTTTTTAATGAAAATCAAATTTCCTTAATGAGGACTATTATTTCTATATGGACGTCAAACAAAAACTGGGAATCCCTTTATATTCAACATCGATTTGAATTGCATATATAAAAATATTTGTTGAGATAAGTGTCCGTTGATTGACACAACAATACCATTGTGCTTCAAATTAAATCGAGATTGGAAGCAATTACGTTAGAATTATGTTTATGTTTAACGAATCAGTTTATCAAAATAGATGCAATTCGATTTTATAGTAATGATGCAAAACATTGGAAAATATATTTGTTGACACTTCCAAATGTTTATAAAAAATATTTAATATGTTGTTCCATTTTCATAGAAATGCGAATGTGTTCCCGTGAGCTTCTGCGTGAATACCTTATCATCGAAAGTCGAGTAAATGACACATTTTAGTATTAATTTATAACAATTTTTATTTATCTATAAACAATTTTTAAACTATTTACGGTAGCGAATAATAACATATTTTGTTTAACGTCATATCGCCCATAAATCACATGAATGCCACGGTAAATTTAGATTAAATATGTTTGTAGTTGAAATACTTACAGTGTAATTTGTCTAAACAATAAGTTGTAAAATTAAAAACATACAACCCAAATCGGTTTTGTGAATATAATTTGTATCACTGGTCTGCAACGTTACTATGTTATCTACAATAAATATTCATTAAATATTCCTTTACTGAAATAATAATCTGGAAGTCATAAAATTGTAGAATTAGTTGATTTTTCATAAACTACCACAACATATTAAAATCGACGCGGTGCTGGGATAATACCTTCTTTAAAATTAATCATTTAATTTAAACAGAAAACATAACAAACGAATTGAAAAAAAAAATGTATCTCAAGAAAATGGAACGAGAATGGAAATGTGATTGAGATCAATGTAATTTTGTGAAATTTTGAATATTTTTTACAGATTTCAGAAGGATTTCCAGAAAATTATTAGTGAAACAATATTTTTAACTCTCATTGTAATATATTCGTGTATATGTTTTCCTTTGCTTCAATTAACAAAATGGGTAATTTTTATTCATGGATAGAATAAATTTAATATAAATTTATTATTTACAAGAATATTTATGAATATTTTAGAAATTAATTACGTATGACAATATAATATTGAATGTGCTAATGTATCTGGTCGGATATTTTTTATTGTTTATCTATTCTTATACATCCGATATGATAACAAATGAAGTTAGTATTAAAAATACATTAACTAATATATAATTAGATAATTACTAGATGCTAAATTCCATTAATATAATTTGAACAGGGACTAAACGTTGCAACGACCGCTTACAATTGTCGATGGTATGAAAGAACACCACAGCAACGAAAATATTATCTATTAATAATTCTAGTTGCTCAACGTCCTCGTTATATGCGGGGATTACATTATTTTCCTTGTACAATGGAAACATTCCTAAAAGTATGTGCTTCAATTTATCCGTTCAATGAATGAAATGTTTAAGTCTATCATTCATTTTGTTAATGATTATTTTTCAGGTTGCGAAAGCATCATTTTCTATTTTGACAATAATGCAAGCTTTAGAAAATATGGATTAAATGATGTTTTTATAGAATTCATACATGAAATTTGGAAATAATTCAATTAATGTGCAAATACATGAGTTCACGCACACAAGCGAGTAATTTATTTTTAATGTGTTAACTTTTGCTTATCAGTACAATAACGTTATTTTCATATCAATAATAATCACTTATATTCACTAATATCTATATGCGTTTAAGTTTGAATTTATTGAATTAATAGTTTAATTATTTTATTAATATTTATTTTTAGAATTTGTTAATATTTAAAAATTTAGTTAAATGATTTGATTGAAAATGAATGTAAAATTAATCTAATAAATTGATTTAATTTAAAACGAAAGAAGTTGGTTGAACCCAATCCAAAATTGAACAAACGATGAAAAAGCATACGAAAACTGAAATCAAATTTGATTCTGCGTTTTGTTAATAATTAATGTGATAATAAAATTAATTACAATTCATTACGTCACAAAAGCACAAACTGAAATCATTTGCGAGCTCGTATAAGAGAAAATCATTGAAAGTGTAAACACCAATTTAATTTCAATTGAATGAGTTTTATATATTAGTTTTTAATTGCACATTTGATCATGTATTGCATTTACTTACATATTTTTTTATTTATTTTCATAATTTTTAAAACAACTAGCAACGCAAATCTATATATATCCGAGGAATTTTGTTAAACTTTTCATGGGTTTTATCCGCGGTTTTTTGTTCTTGTTTATTACAAAAAAAATGCACAATTGATGAATTTTTGCCATCGTTCAGCATCTTCATTTCGTGCTCATGGAACTTCCGGTCTATCGGTAAAAAACTGAACCAAATTGCGATTTGGCATCATCGTCAGAAGAAAATTTATTCTACTGATACGAACAATTCACGGGCATTACGTACTAAAATACATATACAATCTAAAGATATTTTTGTCAAAATCTGTGGATATGCTCACAAAAAATTTGAAATAAATTCTATGGATATTCTGTGGAATAATAACAAGAAATACTTTTAAGGAGAATTCGTAGAAATTATCATCGGAAATATACGGATAATCCAAGGACATTTTTTATAAAAATCCATGGACAGGGTTGCATTCATCATATAAAATTCCAGCGGACATCCATATGAAGTCCATAGATATTTCCTCGGATTGAAATTTTGTGGACAAATTACGGACAGTGTTACTAGGGCTTATATCAGTATTTATATACAATAACATAATAATATAGGTACATCTGAATTTCAATAAGTTCGAGTCGTTAACATTACATTTATTAAACCACTTTTATGTGGGAATTAATTCTGAAAATATTAGTTTTATAATAAATTGTTATTGTATTTTCACAAATTGTAGATAAACAAAATTTAGATGACCAAACTTAAATACGTTTATATTTATTATTGAATTTTATTTGTAAATGTACGCATAAATTACGCCAGGTATCATGTGAGCAAAGAAAAGTGATATTATATACCGAAAAATCTATAATCAAAGAATATAAATAATATTTGAATAGAAAAGGAATTGCATGAAAGTAAAATATTTTTTATATGAGTATTCAGGTCTTATGTATTTAAATACGTGGGAATATTGTGGTTAGACTTTATGCATTTTTAATTAATTTAACATATACGAAATGGTATTATAAATTGTATTTGTTGTCCACTTGTCGTATATTCTCTTAGCAACAAAATCAATTGTTGGAATTAATAAAATATTTAAGTTTTTCCACGTAATATTTTGCGGTATCCAGGTGTATGTAAAATATGTATTTTCTATGATTTGATATTGTAAGGAAATTATTTATATGCAATTGAAATGTCTTGTGTAGTTAATTTTCTTTCATCATTGTGAAAATAGTTTTCCTTCGCATAACAACGTTTTCTTATAATATAAAAATATTATTTAAATATAAGTTTTAATTTGTGATAGTTTTATATAAAACACAATATAATAATGGTAATAAAACAACAATTGTCCAATCGAATTTTTATTTAAAAAAATTCTTATTTTATGTTTAAAAAGTTAGTGAAAATATATTTTGGAAATTAAAAATTATTTTAAATGTAAATTATTTGCAAATATTTTTAATGTAAATTATTTGAACATGAAATTTGTGGAAATTCGATTTGTTACATTATTATATTTGATTTTTTAATTAGTTATTGTATCATAATATTTTTTGCAGATCAATAATAATTTATTACCGCCGATTGTTTATATTTTAAAATTTAGTGGTTTATATGCGGATTTGAATTGCACCAACAAGTGGCAAAAACATACTTTGAAGTTGTCTGTGCCATGCATAATATATGTTATAGTTGGAATGGTGAGTAATTAAGAATATTTTAATATCATATTATTTTATTTATTATAATTCAGTTGTTATCTAATGAAATTGCATCACATAACGAAATTATTAACATTTCGTTGTACTAACATTGATTTTAACATTGATACCACTATAAATATCTTTCATTATTTAATTTTTTCACGTCATTTATCAAAAATACTGTTCACTTATACTCTAACACAAGGAATACATTTTAAATAATTAGTTTTAATTATCTATCACTCCACTTACGATCACAAAAGAATTATTGTTAATTTTATTAAATACAATAATATTCGATCATATTTTTTTCTAGACAATATATTTAATAGAAAATATAAACAATACCGTAGTATTATTTGAAGGATTGGTATATGACATTTCATTAAGCGTTCATTTATTATTGGCTCTTAATTTTCTTTGGAAAAGAGATAAATATATTCAGCTTTTAATGAGACTACAAAAAATTATTGATTTAGGTAAATATACATTTCAATCGAATACAATGAATTGAATTACTATGCGGCGGATATTCATTTAAATTAATTATAAATGTTCAATTTTTATAGGAACATCAAAAAATTTTAAAAATAATGAACATTTAAAAGTAGAAATTATTTGTAAATTAATTATTAAATTTATGGTAATTCTTTGTGTAATTGGAGTAGTAGTACTTATATCAGCACCACTGATAAAAGTATTTTATAAATATTTAATGGGAACATTAACATTAAACGATTGGTCATATCCAATAGATATGAGGTCAAATACAATATTATCATCAAATAAGAGTAGAATATTTCACACATATATTTATTAGATACTTAATTTTACAGATTTTTCAATATTGACAAAAGTAATTGGATTTTCTGGTTGAATTATTTGATATGCTCATTCGCCATTACATTAGGTGCACTATTTGCATGTGGTTTACACATTTTGTACTTTGGCGTTAGTTATCATTTATCAGTTGGCTATAAAAATTTACAACTGATGCTATTAGAAACCGATGAAATACCACCAATTACATTTGAAGATAATTTAATGAACATTCAAAATAATAACATAGAATTCAAAAAAAGTATGAAAAATTGTAATGAATTTCATACCGATTTATTGGAGTAAGTACAAACATGAAATATTTTAAATTAGATATAATTATTTTATTATTGAAAATAGATTGAAAACCAAATAACATTTGCATTACTTATAAACATTGTTTAATCCAGGGACACATCAACCGAAAGGTCAAGTCAAATTTAACAAAATTATGCAAATTCGGTTTGAACTAAAAACTAATTATATTATTGTTAATACTTTATTGTTGGCAAGACTGCAGTAATGCAGTTGTATTAATAGAATTTAAAAATTTTGTGGTTTTTCATTTCGAATCTGCGAAAAGTATTACTTTGTCGTCTACCCTTCTAGTCAGACTTTTCTTTATAATTTTTGAAAATATTAGAAGCAAGTTCTATTTTCCTTTTTCCTGTGCACAAAAATCAAAATTGTTTATACTAAAATATATAATTTATTGCCGATTCACACATAATACATACAGTACAAGGTACACAATCTATTATGTAACGCGTATTTTCAATTTTTAAGGTTAGAGTAAATTACGCCTTTAATTTTAACTATAAAAACTAAGATTTAGAAGCTAGTAAATAGTTTTCAAGTACTAATGCACTACATATCCAAATTTCATCAAAATCGGCGTGGTATAACCAGGGTCTGAGCTACCTTCCTTAAAATTATTTAAAAGCTTTTCATTTAATTTAAATAGAAAACAAAACAAAAAATACGAATGGAAAAATAAAATTTATCCCAAAAATGTGAAACGAGAATGGAAATATGATTAAGATCAATATAATTTTGTGAAATTTCGTATATTTTTTACAGATTTCAAAATGATTTTCAGAAAATTAATAGTGAAACAATATTTTTAATTCTGTTTCTGATATATTCGCTCATATGTTTTCCTTTACTTCAATTAACAAAATGGGTAACTTTTTTTCATGGATAGAATTAATTTAACATAAATTTATTTACAAAGATGTATTTTTGATCATTTAGAAATTAATTACGTATGACAAAATAATAGTGCATTTTTTAATTTATCTGGCCGGATATTCATTCTTGTTTATCTATACCTATACATCCGATATGATAACAAATGAAGTTAGTTTTAAAAATACATTAGTTAATAAATAATTAATTACTAGATACTAAATTCAATTAATATAATTTGAACAGGGACTAAAAGTTGCAACGGCCGCTTACAATTGCCGATGGTATGAAAGAACACCACAGCAACGAAAATATTATCTATTAATAATTTTAGTTGCTCAACGTCCTCGTTATATGCGAGGATTAAATTATTTTCCTTGTACAATGGAAACATTCCTAAAAGTAAGTGCTTCAATTTATCCGTTCAATGAATGAAATGTTTAAGTCTATAATTCGTTTTGTTAATGATTATTTTTTAGGTTGCGAAAGCATCATTTTCTATTTTGACAATATTGCAAGCTTTAGAAAATATGGATTCAAATTAATTTATGTTATGAAATTTTGAAATAATTAAATTAAATACAAATACACAAGATCACTTACAATCGAGGACATAATTTTACTGTATTAATTGTTCACTGTCAGTAGAATAATGTTATTTATATATCACTTACATTCACTTATAATTATATTATACGTTTAAGTTTGAATTTATTGAATTAATTGTTTAAGTATTTTATTTACAATTATTTTTAGAATTTATTAATATTTAATAATTAATTTTAATTGTTAAAAGTATTTATTAATTATTTTTTCTGCATTTCTTTCTTCAAATGGTCTAATAATGACGTATAATATATACACCGGTTATATAGTTTTACCTCTTCTTGTATCATACCGTGCAGTTGTCATAATTTTACCATCTGATAATAATTGTTTTTGTATTCTATAGTGAGCTTCCACCAACTGTTAACCATTGGTTTCTTATTAAATTGGCCGCACGTATTTTATCGAAATATTAATAAATATCTTAGGATTTTCAACGATTTCATGAAGGGTGGATCACCCCACGTATGTAACTCTCAAAAATTTCCAAATAATAACATCATTACCAATTTAGACCTTTTTTCAGCAATCCTCACGCAGAACTGATGTGAATTTAAACCGATGTGTGAAAATATGCCAATGTGTTATTTAATGTATAATGAAAATTCCTCAAATGTGTAAAAGACATTCATTTAAACCCAACAAGGTAAAACCTCAAGCATTTTTCCTTAAACATCTGACAATTGACATATAACATTTCTTAATTAAAACATAGCGAGAGTGGTAATCTGATATATGATATTTCCGTGTCTATAGACATATTAGTCTGGTCGTGGCCTTCGTTAGTTATAAGATTTTTTTAATAGAGCAATGAATTGCCGTGAAATTTCATATATGAAACTTCGAAATACCGCTACTGATCTTTGATATAAAAAAAATATATATCAAATTTTACATAACCATTTTGATATGTGTGCGCCTAAAATTATCATAATCGAATACTAATTTTTCCGAATTTTAATAAGTTAAATACTCCAATTGAAATTTATTCTGAAAATGCTAGTTTTATTATAAACTTATTGTTATTGACGGCACTAAAATAGTATATATTTATTATTATGAAGCATTTTACAATATACATAAATATAACGCTAATAGGTAACATGTGAGAAAAGAAAAGTGATATTATATACCGAAAAATTTATGAATAAATAATATTTGAAAGGAAAAAGAATTGCATGAAATGAAAGGAAAACATATTCATGTCTTTTAATGACGTGGATATTGTGGTTAAACTTTATGCATTTTTAATTAATTTAACATATACGAAATGGTATTATAAATTGTATTTGTTGTCCACTTGTCGTATATTCTCTTAGCAACAAAATCAATTGTTGGAATTAATAAAATATTTAAGTTTTTCCACGTAATATTTTGCGGTTTCCAGGTGTATGTAAAATATGTATTTTCTATGATTTGTTATTGTAAGGAAATTATTTATATGCAATTGAAATGTCTTGTGTAGCTAATTTTCTTTCATCATTGTGAAAATAGTTTTCCTTCGCACAACAACTTTTTCTTTATATATTCAGTGCAATTTGTTAGAAATATTATTTAAATATAAGTTTTATTTTGTGATAGTTTTATTTAAAATACTACATAAAAATGGTAATAAAATAATAATCGTCGAATCGAATTCCTACAAAATATACAAAAAATCGTCAGTGAATTTTATTTATTTAAAACCATTCTTATTTTATGTTTAAAAAGTTAGTGAAAATATATTTTAGAAATTAAAAATTATTAGCAAATATTTTAAATTAAATTATTTCGATATGAATTTTGTGGAGATTCGAATTGTGGTGTAATTTAATGTGAGATTTTGTATTGTTAATAAGTTGTTTAATATTTTTATTGGTATTTGCAGATCAATAATAATTTATTACCGTCGGTTATTCATATTTTCAAATTGAGTGGTTTTTACTTGAATTCGGAATGCCCGAACAAGTGGCAAAAACATATTTTTAAGTTCTATGTGCCATGCATAATATATGTTATAGTTGGAATGGTGAGTAATTATGAACTTTTTGTTATTAGTCGAATGTCTTTATTATTCAGTTGTTATCTATAATGAAATTGAATGACGTTGTACTAACATTAATTTTAACATTGATACCAATATAAATTTCTTTCATTATTTAATTTTTTCACGTCTTTTATCAGAAATACTGTTCACTTAAACTCTAACAAAAGGAATACATTTTATATAATTAGTTTTAATTATCTATCACTCCACTAACGATCACAATATTTCTTGTCATTAAATGCAATAATATTCGATCATATTTTTTTCTAGACAATATATTTAATAGAAAATATAAACAATGCCGTAATATTATTTGAAGGATTGGTATATGAAATTGCATTCGTCGTTCACTTATTATTGGCTCTAAATTTTATTTGGAAAAGAGATAAATATATTCAGCTTTTAATGAGACTACAAAAAATTATTGATTTAGGTAAATATACATTTCAATCGAACACAATGAATTGAATTACTATGCGGCGGATATTCATTTAAATTAATTATAAATGTTCAATTTTTATAGGTACATCAAAAAATTTTAAAAATAATGAACATTTAAAAGTAGAAATTATTTGTAAATTAATTATTAAGTTTATGGTATTTACTAGTGCAATTATTGTAGTAGTACTAGTAGCAGCACCACTGATAAAAGTATTTTATAAATATTTAATGGGAACATTAACATTAAACGATTGGTCATACCCAGTAAGTATGAGGTATTACAATTACAAACTAACAGCTATCAATAACAATTACATGTTTCACAAATATATTTTTCTAAGATATTTAATTTTTATAGTTTTCGCAATATTGACAAAAGTCGTTGGATTTTCTGGTTGAATTATTTGATATTTACATTCGCTGCTAAGTCAATTGTATTATTTGGATGCTGTTTACACACTTTGTACTTTGGCGTTAGTTATCATTTATCAGTTGGCTATAAAAATTTACAACTGATGCTATTAGAAACCGATGAAATACCACCAATTACATTTGAAGATAATTTAATGAACATTCAAAATAATAACATAGAATTCAAAAGAAGTATGAAAAATTGTAATGAATTTCATACCGATTTATTGGAGTAAGTACAAACATGAAATATTAAATTAGATATAATTATTTTATTATTGAACCTAGATTGAAAACCAAATAACATATGCATTACTTATAAACATTGTTTAATCCAGGGACACATCAACCGAAAGATCAAGTAAAATTTAACAAAATTATGCAAATTCGATTTGAACTAAAAATTAATTATATTGTTGTTACTTCATTGGCAAGACTGTAGTAATGCAGTTGTAGTAGTATTTAAACATTTTGATTTCAGGAAATATTTTGTACTACTTCATTTCGAATGTGCGAAAAATATTACCTCAATCCACAAGCCAAATATAAAGAATTTTTTAATAAAAGTCAAATTTCCATAATGAGGACATTTCTATGTGGATGTCAAACAAAAACTGAGAACCCCTTTATATTCAACATCGATTTGAATTGCGTATATGTAAATATTCGTTGAGATATGTGTCCGTTGATTAACAAAACAATACTATTGTTAGAATAATGGTTATGTTTAACCAGTTTAACGAATGAGTTTATCAAAATAAATGCAATTCGATTTTATAGTAATGATTCAAAACATTGGAAAACATATTGGCTGACACTTTCAAATGTTTATAAAAATTATTCAATGTGTTGCTCCATTTTTATAGAGATGCGTTGTTTCTGTTAGCTTCTGCTTGAATAACTTATCATCGAAAGTCGAGTAAATGACACATTTTAGTATTAATTTTTAATAATTTTTATTTATCTACAAACAATTTTTAAACTATTTACGGTAGCGAATGAAAATGTATTTTGTTTAACGTCATATCGCACATAAATCATATGAATGCCAAAATCGGTTTTGTGAATATAATTCGTGTCACTTGTCTGCAACGTTACTATGTTATCTACAATAAATATTCATTAAATATCCCTTTACTGAAATATTAATCTGCTAGTCATAAAATTGTAGAATTAGTGGATTTTTCATAAACTACCACAACATATTAAAATCGACACGGTGCTGGGATAATACCTTCGTTAAAATTAATCATTTAATTTACAATAAATAGAAAACAAAACAAACGAATTGAAAACCAAAATGTATCCCAAGAAAATGGAACGAAAATGGAAATGTGATTGAGATCAATATAATTTTGTGAAATATTGAATATTTTTTACAGATTTCAAAAGGAATTCCAGAAAATTAATAGTGAATCAATATTTTTAACTCTCATTGTAATATATTCGTTTATATGTTTTCCTTTGCTTCAATTAACAAAATGGGTAATTTTTATTCATGGATAGAATAAATTTAATATAAATTTATTATTTACAAGAATATTTATGATTATTTTAGAAATTAATTACGTATGACAATATAATAGTGAATGTGCTAATGTATCTGATCGGATATTTATTATTGTTTATCTATTCTTATACATCCGATATGATAACAAATGAAGTTAGTATTAAAAATACATTAGTTAATATATAAATAATTACTAGATACTAAATTCAATTAATATAATTTGAACAGGGACTAAAAGTTGCAACGACCGCTTACAATTGTCGATGGTATGAAAGAACACCACAGCAACGAAAATATTATCTATTAATAATTTTAGTTGCTCAACGTCCTCGTTATATGCGGGGATTATATTATTTTCCTTGTACAATGGAAACATTCCTAAAAGTAAGTGCTTCAATTTATCAGTTCAATGAATGAAATAATTCGTTTTGTTAATTTTTCAGGTTACGAAAGCATCTTTTTCTATTTTGACAATAATGCAAGCTTTAGAAAATATGGATTAAATGATGTTTTTATAGAATTCTGATATGCAATTTGGAAATAATTAAATTAATGTGAAAATACACAAAATCACAAACACAATCGAGCAATTTAATTTTAATGTGTTAACTGTTCACTACCAGTACAATAACGTTATTTTTATATCACTAATAATCACTTATATTCACTAATATATTATACGTTTAAGTTTGAATTTATTGAATTAATAGTTTAATTATTTTAAATATATTTATTTTTAGAATTTGTTAATATTTAAAAATTTAGTTAAATGATTTGATTGAAAATACATGTAAAATTAATTTTAATAAATTGATTTAATATAAAACGATAGTATTTGGTTGAATTCAAAAATCCAAAATTAAACAAAAACAAAAGATGAAAATGTAAACAAAAATTGAATTCAAATTTAACTCTGCATTTGGTTAGAATTATTAATTAATGTTAAATTAATAATTCTTTTAACCCCTCCTATGCAAATGTACATAGGGATGTTGTGAAAGAATTTGTACAGGAAGTTGTAGTGGAGGTAGTAGTAGAAGAAGCCGGATACGAGGTAGAGGTGAACAATGAAGGAAAATTATTGGAAAATTTAGAGAAACATAAGAGGAATTGGATAGAGTAAGGATTAGGTCCGTTTGAGTGAAGGCAGGCGCGTATGTGTATGGAAATTACTATATATCGTGTGGAATTTCTGTAAATTTAATAACGCAAAAGATTTGTTAAGGAAAATATTGTTAAAATATTTAGCAAGTTAAATAAGATTTCTTGTAGGTTAAGATGGGATGTGGAGATAATGTTTAAATTAAAATAATCATTAAATTGAAATACTTTATTGTTTCTATTAAATCAATTATAGTTTTCATGCGAATATGCTACGCCTAATTGGAAAACTTTTCTTATTACCTTACATTTTTTTTTAATATATAGAATTTATAAACATTGCATTAATAACTGAAATTTTAATGTTTTTGAAATGCAAAAAAATGATTGGAAAAAAAAACATATGTTGCATAATTGATCATGCATTGCACTTACTTACAAATTTACAATTATCGGTTTAAAAATATAGTATAATAACATGTTCAAATCGATACTTCCTTATTGAGTCATGTATAGACACATACAATAGAAGCTTTATCTAGGTACATAATAAATAAATAAGTATCCTCCGTAGTAACAATTTGTCCGTACTTTGAAAACTGAGGAAATTTTCCGTGGAAAAAATCCATATATTTTCCATGGAAAAGATATATTGGAATTTGTCCTAAGAATGTCCATAGATTTTTCACTTAATATAATAATATTTTATTTAGGTCAATTGAAATCTTTGGATTGTCAGGGTTATATGTCCAACATACATCCGAGGTATTGTATTCATAATTTATTCCACCAATTATCCAAGATAGTGGTTCAAATTTTGTATATTTTGCTTATCTAGAAAGAATCTTTACACTTTTTATTTATTTTCATAATTTTGCAAACAACCAGCAACGCAAATCTATATATTTTCGAGCAATTTTGCAAAACTTTTCATTGGTTTTATCCGCGGTTTATTGTTCTTGTTTATTACAAAAAAAATGCACAATTGATGAATTTTTGCCATCGTTCAGCATGTTCATTTCGTGCTCATGGAACTTCTGGTCTATCGGTAAAAAACTGAACCAAATTGCGATTTGGCATCATCGTCAGAAGAAAATTTATTCTACTGATACGAACAATTCACGGGCATTACGTACTAAAATACATATACAATCTAAAGATATTTTTGTCAAAATCTGTGGATATGCTCACAAAAAATTTGAAATAAATTCTATGGATATATACAAATTACGGACAGTGTTACTAGGGCTTATATCAGTATTTATATACAATAACATAATAATATAGGTACGTCTGAATTTCAATAAGTTCGAGTCGTTAACATTACATTTATTAAACCACTTTTATGTGGGAATTAATTCTGAAAATATTAGTTTTATAAAAAATTGTTATTGTATTTTCACAAATTGTAGATAAACAAAATTTAGATGACCAAACTTAAATACGTTTATATTTATTATTGAATTTTATTTGTAAATGTACGCATAAATTACGCCAGATATCATGTGAGCAAAGAAAAGTGATATTATATACCGAAAAATCTATAATCAAAGAATATAAATAATATTTGAATGGAAAAGGAATTGCATGAAAGTAAAATATTTTTTTATATGAGTATTCAGGTCTTTGTATTTAAATACGTGGGACATTGTGGTTAAACTTTATGCATTTTTAATTAATTTAACATATACGAAATGGTATTATAAATTGTATTTGTTGTCCACTTGTCGTATATTCTCTTAGCAACAAAATCAATTGTTGGAATTAATAAAATATTTAAGTTTTCCACGTTATATTTTGTGATTTCTAGACATTGCAAGTGTGTGTAAAATATGTATTTTCTATGATTTGTTATTGTAAGGAAATTAATTATGCAATTGAAATTGGTTGTGTATATAATTTTCTTTCATCATTGTGAAAATAGTTTTCCTTCGCATAACAAAGGTTTTCTTTATATATTCAGTGCATTTTGTTATAACTATGATACGAAATTATTTACATTACATTGTACTAACAATAAGTCAATTTTCATCACACTCCTCCTCAAAACGAGATGTGATCACATCTGTGTCTAATCATAAACTTTAGTTTTAGACATGTTGATCTTAAGACGCACTTATTTAGAATTTTTAATTATATTTTTCTTGCCATCGCTCGTATGTGTCAGTAAACAATTATAATCGGTAAAATCGAGATCGTCAATTTGTTTGGAATGGTCTCCAGGTAATACCACGCGAACATTTATTGGTAAATCTTATTATATACAGTCGCCAACTATGATAAATAATAGAGGTGACAGAACACACATCTGCTAAATTCCAGTATGCACACGCGGAATGGTAAGGTTCTTTAAAATCTTTAATAAATTGACGCGAATGACTTCGTACGTTTAACAACGTTGATTACACTCAAATTTTTGGTATGTTCATATGGACAAACCATTTTATCCTCAATTATAGCAGACGTACTATAGTTACCAATAAATTAAGTCGATGTAAATACCATACATTATCATCCACTCTAATCATTTTAGTATATTGATGATCTTTTTAAAAATATTACTACCATTTATTTACATAAATAAATTAAATTATTACAATCCACGATACGATTAAAATACACAGTGGTAGAAGCTAAATAATAACAGCATTAATACCTTAGAAATTACAGTCATCATGGAAGTAATTCTAATAAACCGTAACCAACATCTTTCGGACGATTACTAAATTATTTTTCCAATCACCCATTATTTATGAAAATGTACGAAAATTTGTATATGTATTTATTGTCATTTATATGTAGATTATTCATTGAATTGAAGCATTTGTTAGTAGTGATTCTTTTATTCAGAATAAAATTTAAAGAGAAAATATTCCTCTGGATGTTTTGCATCGGCCATGGAACCATGCTATTGATCTAAGTACAAGTGTCATATTTTATTACTACAGTTTAGTTTATGTGTGAGTATGTGACTCACCTCCTGGCAGCTCTAATCTGATTTACATGCAATCGAAAAATTGATATATTTTGTATTCACTACTAAGTGAAAGACATGTCTGCCACAAACGCGTTAAACAACAAAACATTAGCTCAGCAAAAATCTGCAAAATAACTGGGTTTGCATCTAGATGGTCGGCAGCAGCCTTTATCAAACATATCCACAACAACTATAAATAACTACGTGAAATATGAACCAAGTTTGGTAAAATGTACTGTAACGAAATTACATAAATTGCTTGTGCACTTATTAGTTAGCATAATTTGTAAATAAAGATAGTTGTAGTTAATTATAGATAATAACACATAATACGCCTAAAAGTATAAAATTGAAGTTACCATAATGGATTTATTTATTATAACTAGATTGTACCTAGACTGTAAAGAATTGGACGATCACTCACTCACTAAGAAATAAAACCCATATTCACTTTGAACGAAAATTATATGAATAAAATACCCAAGCGTATTTTTTATCTGGTAAAATATCTCAGCAAACATTGGACCAAAATTTTGCCATTCATCATAAGTTTAAATTTAAAAAT
This sequence comes from Bibio marci, assembly GCA_910594885.2. Lineage (NCBI taxonomy): Eukaryota > Metazoa > Arthropoda > Insecta > Diptera > Bibionidae > Bibio > Bibio marci. The sequence continues at coordinate 11,593,313 of OU343116.1, read as the reverse complement.
ATAAGAAAAATTTATAATAGAAAATAAAAATAAACAAAAAATTAATGTATTAAATATGCGCATGTATTAGTGTGTAATTTGTAATAAATTTTTGTTGTGTAAATGTTGTACTGTAAATGTGTGCAAAAAAAAAAAAAAAATGGTTGCAAACTAAAAAAATTTCATTTTAGATAAACAAAAATAAAAATCTTTATAAATTATATTCCGCACGATGTAAAATAATGGAAAAAAACACAATTTTAAAATTTAAACATATAAAATAAAACTATTGTAATAATAATACTTTAAATTATAAAAAAAAGAACATACCTTTTCTTTTTTTTTTTCTTCTTTTAAATTTTCGACCATTTTGGTTTTCTCTTCTTCGTCTAATTAGTACTTTTCTTGTAATGTAATTTTAATACAGAGATTATTAATTATTGTTATATATTAAACATTCAATAAGCCACGATAACGATAAAGCACAATAATTACAAATAATTTATAAGATATTCAATTATTTTACATTAAAAATTGATAAAACAAAAACTAAGGTAAAAATTCACACAACCGAAACGTACAATTTTCATTTTACACTACACACATTGACACACCGTTGTTCTTGTTCAACACCTCATCTTGTACGATTTTTTCTAATCAGTGTCAGTTTCAATTTTTGTTCATCTTCATTGCAATTGACTTTTTGTTCAAAGTTCTCCTCGACGTCTATGTACTTTTATGTCAAATTTGTTTTTTGACTGTTTTAGCTATTCTATAAGAAGGGAATGCAGATTAGCTGAAACCGTACAGCTGAAAAAAGTGAAAGAAATAGAAACAGAACACGATTGGTGTATTCGTAATGTGTAAAATGAAAATGAAAATTATTCGATTCAATCGTGTTCATTTTTGTTCAAGTTTTTTGTTTTATAAATTTTAATCTAAACTAATTAAAACTGTTTAAAGATTATTTATAATTATTGTGTTTTATCGTTAGCTTGTATTATTAATTGTTTAATAAATAACAATATAATTAATGATGTCTATTTTAAAACTACATTACAAAGAAACACAATTATTTAAAAATGCTCAAATTTTTTACTTTCATTGAAATGGTGTTCAGGTGCGGTATGTTTTTTTTATTTGTTATTTTATGATGAATAATAAGATGGTCGTCCTAAACCTCTGCCTAATTTGATTTGTTTTATGTGACTTGACTAATCTTAAGTTTAAGTGTAATTGTTTCTATGGAAACAGTATCAAAAGTGGTTTAATATATATGGAATAGAAATGTAAATGAATGACGATGGTTTTTAATAAAATGAAAGTAAAATTTACCAACGGACAATCTGTCCGACTAAAGCAATGTAAATATCTTCTATGATCTTCTTTATAAATTTATCAACACGAGTCAAAGTAATTGAGGTGTTATTATTTTCGAACATTTGTGTATGTATCATAGTATCTTCATGAAATATTCTGACCATCACCGGATTGATCGTCTTTTTTTTTTATTAGTTATCAACTAATCCCACCATACTAATTAATTATTGGATTCTCAGAACTATTTTCAATAGTTATTCAAATTTATTGTAACTATCTGTTTCAATCAATATAAATATACAATATATAATTTATTGTTCCAATAATATAAATAAGCTATTATTTCTTATTAAAATTTACATTATAATATTCTTTTATTTTATAGACACATCGCATATATTAAAAGTTTAATAATTAAATTGAAATTGAATATTGATATAGTAATTAATTAGTAAATAATATATTAATTAATAGCAATTATATTTGTTTATATGTTATATATAATTCTAATTTGTTGTTGTTCTCGTTCGGATAACGTTGGTATTAAATATTTTTGTAAATATGATTGAAAATATTTTTTATTTTCTGTTGCCATAATTGTTTTTAAGAATCGTTCAACTTCAGACTTTGTTGGCCATGGAATAAATGATGATAGATCATTACCATTAGATGATGGCTGTTGAGATTGTGATGATGATGATGATAATAATAATGGCGGAGGATTTGGTGGTGATTGTAAAAATGCAAAATTTGATGTGTCCGCTTGCATTGATGGTGTTTGATCTGTATTTCGTTTTTTTAAATAACTAAAACAGCAAGTTCTATATATAAGTCCGGACAAATAATATTTATATTAAATAAATTTAAAATATGGCATTATCAGAAAACTGATTGCATATACATTAATAAAGTTTAATATAATTATCGAAAATAAATAATACATTACATACCTGAAATGAGCTGTTCCACATGCGGCTGAACATTCATCACCACATGAACCGCAATCATTTTTCTTCTCAAATTTGAATGCATTTATTGTCCGACCTAATTAAAAGTTATTAAATATTAAAAAAAAATTTTGTATTATATTGCACGTGCGATACTTGAAGGATCGTGTCATGGTAATCTATCATAAAGTTTATAAAATAATTTTTCATACTCAGTACAGTATATTTTGGACTCCAGACCTATGTCGAATTAGTCAACAAGAATATGCATCTGTTTTTGCATTGGTGTATGTCGTTAACGAAATCTCCAATTGATGATTCGAGATCTATTTGATTTCTATTTTAAAACCGGTGCGGTTGTAATCTTTTCATAAATAAATAGTTTTTCAATTGCTCCGTATTGGCAGCGTAAACTGCCATACGCAAATTACCATTGACATTATTTTAAGTTAATCCCTTTAGAAGCCTACCGTCACTTATATCTTATCAAGATCTGTTCCCTACTTCTTGTAAATTTCCTTATAGAGTTGGTGTATTGAATTTATCTTATTGTGAAAATTTTGATTGCTGATATATTTGAAAATGTATATAATAATAATATAATATTTATTTTAGGTATGTTCCAAAGACTAGCCGATCTATATAAATGGGATACTCAACTCCACTATAGTACATCATTATAAAGAAATGGGTGCAGGCATACCAAAATATATTTTAAATTGTAACGTGTATCGATGGATATCTAGCTCGGTGTAAATTATGTTATTATAGCGTTAAGTGCTAGATAAACTTATTCGGTAAGTTGACGGACAAATTTATGTACCGAAGAAAGATAAACGCCACTTATCCTTTAATTTGTTATTATATATTAACAAATATAAATTAAATATTAATATGATAAATTTAAAACTATAGAATATAAATATATACTTACAGATTAAAATAATCGAAAGAAATAGTGTTAAATTTAAATGAAATTGCATCATTTTAAAATAGTATCCTCACTAAAGTACTTTTTTGTATTTAAATTTATATCGTTATTATACAAATAATTTCAATTCCCACATAAAAATTTTAAATTTCTTACAGAAACATATTGAAACAAATATTTTGGAAAATATAAAATCACTTCTATATAATTACTATATCAAATATAACTATTGATAAATAAATATTATAAATGTAGTTAAATGTGGGGATGTTGCTTGGACGTTATTCGTCTTGTCTATATGTCCACCACAATGCGTTACTAAGTTACTAATGAAGAATTTTTTAATCATAACATTGACTTTTATATACCATTTTCTAATAGCACGTACAACATTATTATTACAATCCCTACTTCCTACAATAATATTCTAATATTGAAGAAAATATGTTCTCCCACACACACACAAAACAAATTTATATAATTTTTAATTTAGATTTAATAACAAAATATTATAATTTTAAAAATCCGAAGTATGAAAAAAATATGTGTGTGTATGTGGGAGGAGTGTTTGTGGTGGTAAAATGGATATTTATATTTGTAATATTTTATATAATATGATATCGAAAATAAGAATACGCGTACCTCTATCAGTATTTTTTATAATCAACATATTTTATTGGATATTACCTGTATAGGATATTTGCATTTCAATGCAATAGCCAACCTATAATTAACTTGTTTTGTATATGCGTATGAGGTATGACGGACGGTACGGTCACGCAAACAATAAGACACACTAATATATTTTTAATAAGGATGTACATGCAAGGCACGCATACATGACTACTTTTACCTTATAATAATGATACGTTTGAAAATAATTTGATTTTGAGAATAAAAAATGGTGGATATAATATAATAATACGCACATATTTCATTCAGGTGATACCTTCTTATACCTTTGATGATATTATATTAGAAAAAAAAAATAATAAAAATGCAAATTTTAAGAAAAAAAATGACAAGAGATCAAAGAGTTTCGCAATCGTCGTCACCCCATTTGAATATTAATAAATTATATGTAATGCATTTTTTTCCACATAAAAGTTTATATAAATTATTTATCAATTCTCTATGCGTTTTTCGAGAAAAAGTATAGTAAGCGTAAATGATCTATATGAACTATATCTATCGATGTAAATATATAATATTATATTGAATGGGTTTGCCTTTCAAATATGTTCCAATTTGTGGCGAATTGATTTATATCACCGGTGATGGTCACTCGCAGCTGTGGAATTTTCAGTATTTAAATTAATATACCGAAAAATTTCCGATATGTAAATTGAAACGTGCATTGAATCCGGTATATTTTACGATTGATTAACATGAACGGCATATGCACTGTTCGGTAAAAGAAAATCATGCGATAATTTGTCAACAAATGCCTTGCTAAAATCTGTGAAAAACACAGCTTATTATAAAATTATTAATAATGTGTGCGTAAAATAGTAGAATCGGGATGAATGTGTTATAAATCCAAGCAAGTTAGTAGTGGTAGACCTGTCGCTGATAAATCCATGTATAATGTGGACATATACATATTTATATTAATAGATTTAATATTGGATGCGATAAAGTGTCAGCAGTGATTCAAATAACATATGAATGCATATTCATCTATAAGCTTCAAGAAGAATAAAATCATCATCAGAGGACCACAAGTATAAATCATTTCCACACATTTCACAATAGCATCAACACATAAAATATTATTATTGTATTCCATTTGAGATGGAACATTCATGGTTCTTTCCGTTATCATTTTATTCTATATAGTTGATTTTTGTCTACGTCAAACGAAATATAATTTTAATTAATTACAATTATTTACGATATATAATTCTCTTTCTGCATATATACAATATAAGAAATGATTTTGTATATAAATATAAAATATGTAAAATTATGGAAAATAAATTTAATTATTAAAATATATTATTACATAAACACAAAACATAAACAATAAACAAATAAACAATAAACATATATCGTATAAATATATTTATGTAATGCAATTGAAAATATACATTATTGTGACAACAGCTCTATATAAACTACATAAACATTCATATGATATGAGACATTTATGATAATACAATTATTATATAATAATTGTATTAAACACTCATCCTGTCTAATATTATTGTGAATTTATTAATGTTAAACAAATAGAGAATTTGTTTGGGGGCAATGATTTGGAAAATTTAATAATTACATATGAAATTAATTAAGTTAGAAAATTTAACTATATATTATTTTTACGTATATACAAAACGTTACTTTAATTATACATTTATTTTAAAAACTTTTGGCACACATGTAATGTAACTGTCTGAATATATCCCATGAATAAATATGTATATAATATAACAAATGGACAACACCGATTTGTTCAAGAAATAACCGGAATGGCTTACTACAATATGTATTTGGAAACGCCATCAAATAGATGCTAACTGATTTATGTATTGTGAACTTAACAAACCTATGGTTTAAGTTTCAAATTTCCTTTTTCAGTGTACAGAGGCCACCAAATGCTGCCACTGAAAAGCTTAAAATGGTTGTTTTTCCAAAACACAATATGATTGATGATGTGGTACAGCGGGTTTAATGCTTGGTCTATTAAAGCACTCGATAAACCGTATTCGTGTCGTTTACGTTCTGACTATCGACAGCCATACAAAACGCTATCGAATATTACAGGATATTTATCGTGCGTAAATTAACAGTGATTTTACTACTATAAATATCAAAGTTATTTATTCTCTAGGAGCGAGGGTGTACAATTCATCAATCGTCTCAATTGTGCCAGGATCGTCTACCCTATTTCCTAACTTTAACAAATTTAATTATATATATTATATTTTGTTTGCCCACCGAAACTATAATATCATCGGCAAATTTCAAAGTTTTCATTACCAATTGAATATAGTCCCCGCAGGTATAACATTGGGAACACGTATTATTAACGAATCCTATATTTATACAAAAAAGAGGATAAATAATATTGACTCTTGTTTAACCCATCGAATTACTGCGGATATAACTCGACAACTTACGAATATTCTCTTTGATAAAAGTAACAAACTCATCAATTTAAGCAGATCTTTCTTTATACATATCAAAATACAATTCCTCACATATATGATGATCCAAAATCGATGGTATTTATAAATGTGTCCTGTTAGTACCCGCTGTTTTTTTATTTAATTATTTATTTATTTATTTATTTTAAATTTAAAAACTTATCTTAATTTTAACATCATATAAATTATTAATTAATTCAATAAAATACAATAAAAATAATAATAATATTAAAAAAAAATTAATTTTAATAATGTCTCATTTATACAGCACGCGGTGGTGTGTCAATGGTGCAATAGTCACAAACACAACTTTTCCAGCTGGCACAAAGGGATAAATTTTGTATATTACACATTATTATCGCAATATAAATTACAATTGAAGTGAGGTGGTGGTGAGTTGTTATTTACTTTTATTTAATATGTTTTAATTATTTATTTTATTTTCCATTTAAGCTATGCAATGTAACACTTGAGCGTATTTATTCAAAAAAAAAATTGAACATACATTTATGAAGGGGATATTTGTCTTTTGGTAATTTGTACGTAAAATAAAAATAACAGTATCGTGCAGACACCGCACGAAATTAAATTCTTGATACATTTTTAATTAAATAATATGTGAAATAAGAACATTTTGAACAATAATAAACCGGGAATTAATTTCCAAATTGAAAAGTTAATGTAATATGTTGACGACTTAAGCTTTACAAAATTTACTATACATATAATAAATATGTCAACATATGTTGAAGTCCTTCCTATCTATTTGAGTCCTACATAAGATTTAATACACTTTAATCATACGAAAAATAATGATTTTTTGATGAATATAAATGGAAAAGCCATTCACAGGAAAAACTCAAAGTTTTATTAACAGTTTGGAACGTGTGCTATACGTGCGCATAAATTACTCCTAAAATTATTCATAATTATAAATATGTATGTCTCTAAAAATCTAATAATTATTACTATATATTTGTATTTTTAATTTAAAGTTAATTAAATAAATAACGTGTGTGATAAATAATTTATTGAGCATTAAATGTTAAGGGAAATTCTTTTCGACGATTATTATTGTTATTATTGTTGTTATTATAACCGCCGGCTAATGTTTTATCATTGTTAATTTTTTGTAATGTCATTTCTTGATTAGCCTCTTGAATGGCTTCCCATAATTTAGCTTGTGACATAATTTGACGCATTAATTCTTCAACAGCTGGTTCTGAATTTAAATCTAATAAATCACCTAATGTTGAACTATCCGATGTAAATTCATCATTTATTGGTTCACCGACCTCCATATTATTATTATTATTATTTATATTGTTGTTGGTATTAAGTGGGCCGCTGCTGCCAGAACGTTTTCGACCACATCCTAAACAATTATGATAAATTAAAAATTATTAATAACATTTCAAATCTGTTTGGAATTGTAGCCTATAAATTACCAGTAAATGCATTACAAAATGGTCTTTTTTTAGGATCCGATTGATAACGTTGCGAATTTATTGCCTGTATGCGATTATCGGAGAGATGTAACGAATAATATATTTATATTGTTAATTGTTAAAAGGAATTATATAATAAATTATTCTATTTTAATATTATATACCTTGTGATTAATTAAACCACCTTCAACAAAATAGGCTGTCACACAAATTACAACGATTAAATACTTGGTGGATGTCATCTTTGTTTTATTTAATTGTTATGTTGACCTTCCTTGCAATTTGAATCTCTGTCAAAATATTTAAAATTAACTAATAATAATAATTTTATTTTGTTTATTCCAGAGAAGGTAGAAGCAGACCTAGGGCAAGATGGCTAGATGCAGTTTATATCCTTCAGTATTTGAAATTGTAAGACGTTAGCTGCAGATAGTTCGGGTTGAAGAAATCAAAAATCGCGCCTGGGTTTTAATGCCATGCAGTAAGTAATTGATTTTTTCATTTTCTATTGTTTATAAATAGTTCGCATCTTGAGAGTGAAAGACAACCGTTTTCCCAGAAAACTCATTCCTCTTCTTGGCGTCGCTTGGCAGACGATGGCTTTAGATCTCTGCAATATAAAACCCATGAAAAACTTAAAATATCAATTATTGAATTTACGTTATTTCTTTTATATTTTCATAATGTAATTTCATGCGCCAAGTGTAGGGATAACGTACAATATTAACATATTATAGCCGCCCGAGTTCTATATACTAAAAAAATTCAAATTGTATATATTTATTTAATATTCTATAATAATTCGTGCGTGAAAATTTTAAACTTATTTATACCTTTTTTTTTTTATATTAAAAATAAAACTAATCGTGAAAGAAAAAATTAATTTCCATTAAAATTATTCATTATTTTGTTTATGGAAAGTATGAAATTGTATCAAAAAATGGAAATAATATTTAATATGAAAAATAACTTTGTAAATTGACTTTGAATTATGGTATATGCACACGGTGTCCCGCATCGGAAGTGTATATGCAACAAGAAAACAATACATTCTATTGGACACAACCGATTTTCAATCAAGATTTGCACGTCAACAACTGTCGCGGGTCTATCTCGCTTCGTTTTTATAAGTTATTGACGTACGAGGTTATAGCCCATGTACCAACACTTCACCGATCTTAATGTTTATATGCTTTTAACTCTCGTTAGACACCTTAGCTGTTATATGTTGTGTGTGCTATTTAGCAGCATCTTGTTGAACCAAAAAAAAAACAAGGTGGTTTCTGCAATAACAGCGATGTTCATGTTTTGTAATTGTTGATTTGGCTATATAGGCGGGTAGAGATTTGGGTTATTATTGAATGAAATTTAAGTATTTCCACGCCGGTTGGTCCATTGTTAATGCACCTAACTATAAACTTTCTAAAACCAATCCCGCGATATCCTTATAAACCTTTTTTATACTATGTTTATGATTTTTCGTTTCAGATGGTACAATCCAGTTTCTGCAATTTTTCTGTTGTGTAATTCTTTCAAAAATACTGTCGCCTCAGTATCAGCATTCATCCTTGATCCATACAGTGAAGATCTGAATACAGCAGGATCGCTCAATGTTACCTCACCGGTGTAAGGGCCTGTGCGGGATTAGTCAAACCTCAATTGTACATTAAAAACTATAGGAGCAATCGACTCGCACGAATACGTTATCTATATACGTTTTCAATATCGAGAAAAATCAACTATATATAGAAAAGATAGAGAGATGTTATCCAACGCGGATTTACCATATATTTAGAAGTTTTAGTTTTAACAACTATTTTAAGGTAGTAAGACAATCTAAGAAATTTATAGAAAGTGAAACGTGCAATGGAAATCTCTAAATTAATTTATTAGAATTTTAGAGTAAAACGGATGGTAGTACTGTTCGTAATCCATAAGTTTTTGAATTTATTTTACCGAAACCAATTTACAGCTACAACCTTTAATTACACGATGGTGTAATTATTATATGTTATTTGAATTGAATGAATTGGTACTTAAACAAAATGCATAAATAAATGAGTCATTCTAGATAAAACCATGGAAAAACATGTTAAAGCTTATATTTAATGTATTTATTTTTATATATAAATTACTGTTAAACACTTCAATAATATATATATATCGTTCATTATATAACTCATTATATGAGAAATAAATACATGTAATGTGATTTACTATTTAGCTTATTAACACTACATAATATATACCGCATGAATGACATATCATATAATCTCAATGGGTGGTAAATTGTTAAAAACACTGGCTGGTAAAAGAAATAAGCAATTCAATCAAATGTGAATGACATTATTTAATAGGTACATAAACCGAAATCATAAGATATTTCTTATAGAGATATAAAAAAAAATTCTAACTGTGTTGAATGATTTTATGATTTGATTTATTAATACGTATTTCGCCCAACAAAACCAGTTACATCAATTTTCCATATGCTTTTTGTTTTAAATTAGGAAATAAAATATTATGATGGAAAAGGATTTGCTCACGCTGCGTGGATAAATATATTGTAGTTACGATATATAAAATAATATAATTATTAAAATAATTGTTATAATGAAAAGAAAAAGTTGAAATGCGGTAAACCCATCGAGTGGATATGTTACGTGGACATATATATGCATATAGTGGACAGTAAATTAACAAAAAATAATGCAATGTACAGAAATGTATCCACATATCATTATATATTCTAATGTAATGACGCGCCCCTCTGTTGACACACACAACTATAAAACTATATACATAACTTTATAGCTGGTCAGCATATATTGAAAATATATATGTCAAATTTAAGGTGAAAACTTTCTCCGCATCGATCCCATATTAGGAGCAAAGGAACAAGCGACGGCGTTTCAATGAGTTAAGCCAATTTACTTACACTTACAACAGTTATTTTCACTAAAAATGACAAATTCCACTTTCAAAAGTATCTGGGTTAAATGTTGTTATTGGAAAATATCAAATGATTGCATTAAGCAGGTGCAGGTCAATTAGGGTTCCCAACAAATCAAGAGACAGACAATGTACGATGGGAAGAAGGTGACTGGAGCAAGGGATTAGGAGTGAAGATCCTCTAAGTACGAAATATGAGTGGACTATTTAAAACAATAAAATCTATGATTATATTAAATATAAAAACTCCTTTCTATGCCAATCAACCTCTTAAAGTGGTTCGCTTCATTCGGATCGTTAGATTAATCTCCGCGGTACACCAAATCGGAGTCAACACTAACATGTGCCATATATTTTTCTATATCAATCACCTTTTTAATAGATTGTTATTCAATAAATTTATATCTATAAGACATGACATCAATACACTAGCACTGTGAATTAATTTTAATTACTTTTACTTATGCTATATTGACATTTCTGGACATTTCTGTTACCTTATATTAATTTCAAAACTCTGTTATTAAACTTTAATTTTTATTATGTGCTAAATTATATATAACATTTTTTTATTTTTCAGCTCCGAAGAAGTTGAATTACGAGCCAACAAACACCATTTGCCAAAAGTTTTACTTTAACTGTTCAATTGAAAGAAAAGTACCGCTGCAAGTCATCGACTGCTGTTGGAAAGTTACGTTGAATATACTCCATTGATAAAAACATCTTATGGTCGACGTTTTAAAAGTGTCGCCTTTGGTCATTCCAAAAAGTTCGAAGATGAGAATTTGGAAGCATTATTCGACTGAGGATGATGAATTTGCTGAATCGTTAAATGTTAATCGCACAACAGTTTTTTGAAACGTTTAAATGCACTCGATATGATTGAAAAACAATGAAATTAGGTGCCATATGAAAATTGATGCCGAAACAGATATTGAACGTTGGTTTTATTTTAGTTTCAACGTGGAAAAAATAAAGGATTAATTTGCAACGTATCGTCACTGGTGATGAAAAATTGATACATTACGATAACAAGAAGTGTGAAAAATCGAATGATTTACCTGGTCATGCATTAACATCGACAAAACCACAAAAAAAGAATATTTATGGTTCGAAGTTCATGCTCTGCATTTGTTGTGATCTACTTATTATTGTGTACTATAACTACTATGTGAGCTACTTCAAACGAATGTTGAACGTCATCGAATACAATTGATGCGTTTGAACTGTGAACATTAAAGGAAAAACAGCTGCAATTCGAGCAAAGGCGCCCGATAAACGACAATATTCTTCAGCATCACAGAACGCCCGGTCACAATATATTGTAAGACCAATTAAAACGCAGAAATCGGATGTTTTAACCCAGTCACAATATTGCTCCATCGGATTACTACTTGATCCGATCCATAATGGAATAAGAAAGATATGAACAATTTAAATGATTGGTGGGTAGCATTAAAGGATGAGTGGTTTTTTTGACACAGAATCCATATGCTGTAATAAAATGTTATGTTTAACGATGGGCAATACTTTGGAAAATAATAATGTTTAGAATTTTTCACAATTAATCCTTGAAAACCTCAAAATTAATTCTCATTTCTAGTATAATATTCAATTATTAAATAGCAATTTAATATATTACAATTAATATTCATATTATATATATATATATTTCGACATCCCCAACCCACTGCCCATTTTTATTAGACAGCTATGTCTTATAATAAATATCTAATATAATATATAAATTGGATATTATTTGTAGTATTGTTTTATATAATATTTTGCATTCACATGTTGAAACATCTTTCTCTTAACGCACACAATTTTAACTCACCTGTTTTTCCTATATTATTATTATATTTTTTATATGCGCTTATCGCTCGCAATAAATGATTTATAATACAACTAATGAGTTTTTAAAGTCGTTTATTATAGAAGATATTTGAAATTTAAATAACCGGTGCAATAAATGCAAAGTTTCTGTTTCAATGTATGCAGCAAATTATAGAGTTTTGTCACCTTAAAACCTGTAACTAATGTGAAAATTTCTATGATTTCCAAATACGGATGTGAGCGAACGCAATAAATAAAATATAAATTTATTTACAATTTTATTGAATATCACACGCACTGACTTAAAAGAACAATATTTAACTAAATAAATTTATTTTCTGACAACGGATTTTATATAAAATATTGTATGAAGACCACCCGTTGGGAAAACAGGAAAAAAAAAACGAAGGGTCTATTTTCTGTTTCTGTAATTTTCTTGATGTGATGATATTTTTTTTATTTTTTTTCCATTTCCATTTTCTTGTTTCACATATTATTTCAATATTAATATAATATTTATAATATGCGTTATGCTGCTGTTATATGCATGCATATATGCATTGCATATATAGACAGCGTGAGTATTTATACATTATGAATTAATATTGTAAGTGTAATAGGGCGAAAAAAAAAACTTTGTTGTTATTATTGATAAGAAAATTATCCGATTCTAATAATGATATTTTTTTCTTTCAGATGTTTCTCTTTCTTTGCTGTGCACGTCTATCGATAAGCGGTACTGTGTGTTTTCCATTTATCATATATGTATATATCTATGCAATATATGATATGCATATGCACCAGTAAGAACGTTACACTGGTTGTCCAAAAAATACAGCTATAGCTATAGATAGGATAGTTAATTCGTAATATGTACACTCGCTTCTTTGTTAGTAATTTAATTTTGGAAAACATTCATTTGCTAATCGCATCAGAGGATCATTGGATAATTTTACCTAATTATGTGTGTGCAGTATTCATCAACAAACAAAATATAAAACTGAAATTGTGGTAGCCTTTTAAGTCGCCTCGCTTCTTCGGGGTATTTTTCTTATTAAATTCTATTGTTCTATTCGCCCAATATTTGTCGCGAAAGATCACATTATTATCGCCATCTTTCTGCAGTCATTTCTGCTAAATACGATCTTTGTTTTCCCATTTCATCAGCATTCGCATTACCTGCATGCTCCTACGTTATGGAGACACACAAACGACCCTTATGGCGTAGTTCATTTACTGCTCTAGAACAATTTTGAATTCACCTCTTAGGGCTTTCAGTTGTGCAACATTTCACGTTACACATTCTTATCGTGTTGTCTTAACAATAAATATTATAGGCAATATGGTTCGATATTGTCGCACCTCCTCTTTGTGTCAACTGCATACATATTCTTAAAATATTTAATATATAACATGTGTGATCTGTTCAACGTAAATTCAAATATACACATACGCAGAACAACAGTTGTAAATAGTTTTATTATTATTAGTAATTATGGATATATTTTATAGAATAGATAATAATAATAAAAAAAAAAATGCGTGACGCGGTATATCAAACGACATCAATGTAATTAAATAATAATTTCTGACATTATATCGCCCTTTATTTATTCATAAAGTACTTTATATCTTTTTATAACTTAAAAAATATGATTATTATTAATAAATTATGTGTGAGTTATACATATAAACCTAAAATATATTATAATATTATCATAAAGTGTATGTGTCGAACACATTATATTAATAACCAAATCAGCAATGCTATATGCGTTATAAAATTCACTATATCATACAAATTTCCACTAACGATATATATCATTTTTGAATGTGAAATATTGTGATAGTTACTCGCATACACAATAACCGAATAAATTTTGAGGTTATCCAACCGCAATCCAAATAATCTATAATTACTTATAATTTCTTCTAAGTTCAAGAGTCCAAATAAATGAACTGAATAGCTATATTATACAGAGCTACTGGAAATATTCATAGTTATATGGAATCGGTGGTTCTGTTTTTTTTTTAAATTGTCGCCTCGCGACTTGGAAGCATTCTAAGGAAATACAATATTGTTGTACTTCAACTTATTCGAATCCACAGAAGTTTAATACCAAAATTGTATTTCTATGACTAAACAAAAGACAAGAGAGTACATGAAACGAATTAAAAAACCATTCAAAATTGTATTTCTATTTATTGATCGGATACAAATTATATATAAAGCTGAAATGTAATATTACTAAGAAAACACTGTACTTCTCGGATTTAGTAGATACGAATAAAGAAGGAGAATACAACAGAAGTCTTCTATACATAATTCTGTGTTGTTTGTCTCCAATTGCAGTGCATACTGTAATTACACTACTCCCATTACTTCTGATCGTATCATTAAATGACTAAGATACTTGATCTGATACTATTGGAAATATTTAGTTTCCAAATGGGAGCACTCAGATGAGGATGAAACGATAATACAACAACTATACCCGCTTTGAGGGTTGCCGAGCAGTCTATAGTAATTCAAACTGCTACAGATGATAAACTTAACGCAACAAATAGGATAAAATAGGCGACACTACTCAGTCATAATTGAGTGCTGGAACGGACACCGTTAAAAGACGTCTTTGGTAGCCGTATGATCTTTGGGAAATAGCTGCAGAAGTAATCTACTTGTACTTTAACAATATATTTATTGCCACATGTATAGAATACTCAAGAATTCTGAGAGGTGATGTCATTCACTATTCTCACCACATCTAAATAATAACTCATGAAACTAAGTTCAAATAAAATCAACTAAAAAGTTCCAAACAGCTATTTTCTATTTTGAATATTTGGGTACTAGTACTTGGGTATTATTCTATTGATAATAATTATATATGTACTATATAAGCCTTTAGACCACCTACCAATATCGTCGTTTGTCTTGAATTAACTCTGATAACATTAAAAAAAAACCATATTATTATTTCTCAGTTACTATCGTAACGTATATTATCCGGTTATGCTGCGGTGAAAACAGACCAAGTAGAAATATCTCGGTTCTCCTAGTCTCTTTCCATGCATCGTACTAAGCGTATGGTGAACAATTGTAATCAGTGAAACCAATTAAACGTAAAATTATTCAAAAAAACACGTAACATTTATTTGGGATGCTTGTACTCAATTGAGATAGACACAAAACGATTGCAAATTTATTATTGTTTGTATGTATAAATACGGTTAATACGGATTTTATGAGTTGCCGATCAATTAACATTCAAATTTAATAGACAAGTACGCTGGTTAACAATATCATGAATTTAATATGTTTCTCAAGTGACTTGTATGTTTTAAAAACACGGCTATTTTAATGGAAATCCAATTCATTTGTTCAATTGTTATAAAATGGTTATGATATTAATGTAGTATAGCAGAAGCCTAACATATATTATGTACAAAATGTTTCCCAGCAATATAAATAATTAAAAATGTTCCACTAAAATCATTTCAAATAAACATTTTAATTAAATTTTTTTTATTTCTTTTTTACTAATTCAATATAGAATGTTCTTATTATTGCATATATAATAATTATTGTAATATAACTGACTGAAGCTGGTTTATTTTCGTTTTTCAATTTATTGTTATTTATCTATTTCAAAAAATTATTTATATTTTATTTTGAATTGGAATATTACAATATAAATAAATAATTGTGTTAGCCCAATGTTTAATGATATTTATAATTTCTGTGATGTTCTGTAATAGAAAAATAGAAATAGTTTATAAATTTTATTACAATATATAGTAATTAAAAATTAATAACTAAATAACTTACGAATTTTTCCATAATTAATAATATAAAAGAAAATGATAGAACCAACAACGACTTGGAAAAATGGTGCAATGCCAGCACGTTTTGGTTGAACATATTTATGATTCCAACGCCACCAAGCACGGCTAATAGCACCAGTAATTGCTTGTGGTGATTTTTCACGACGTGCTAGCCATTTAGTAATTTCTCCAAGTTTTACTTGTGAAAATGGTGTATCGGCTATAAATAACAACAACAATTTTATTTAATACATAGAACAATTAGTTGGAAATCACATTATGAAATTAATTGGTGAAGAAGTTCATTGTTACATAATAGCAAAAAAAATGACTAAATTATTTGATACTGACAAGTTCTGCATTACTTACGTTTCCCATAATACCTTGCCGGATCGTATGGTCCATGAACACTTGCATTATATGCAGCTGGATAATCTCCGAATCCCATATTTTAATTTTATGAATTCAAATTATTTTATTTAAAATAAATGAAGAAAATTCTACGATTCGTTTTTTTTTCTTCAATAAAAAAATCTCGAATGAGATGAGAATGACATATGACAAAAAATAGAGATTTGATTATTTTGACGTTTCCAAATAAATAATTTGATATTATTTACAAATTACGATTTAATGCGTACGTTCAAGAAAATCATAAAAAAATTTAATGACAAAAAGTTTAACTATTAAAATTATTAAATTATTACATTTTCAATGACACTTCATTCTGCACTAATTATAATAATAATAATATAAATATCATATTTAAAGTTGGTATTTATTTTTCGTTTATCCATAAAATTAAGTTTACAAAATTTTTTGGAAATATTTTGTAATACTCACGTTAATAATATTATTGTATTGTAATATTTTCAATTTCATTTTTTTTTCGCATGTAAAAACACAGCTTTATTAATTTAACATCGCATACATCGCATAAATAAGATAGTTTTGAATGCACTCACTATAAATTTGACAACTGACACACGATTGACATAAGTAAATTTTATTTTCTCTTTCATGCAACTCGGTATGTACTTTTTTCTTTTCATCATCTCTCGTATCCGGTAAGTGTCACAGTATTTTTTTATAATTATTTTATTTTAATAAATAAAATTATTAAAATATTAAATTAAATTAAAATAGTACATTTTTTATGTAAAATTATTATAATATTTTGTTTAATTGAAATAAAATATTTATTTAAATGTAAGCTTATTGTGATTTTATGTGATAATAATATAACCTTATTGTTAGTTTTCAATACACATCTCTGTCGTATAAATCGATAAAAATTTTTGCATTAGTAAATTATTTTTTTTTTTTTTTTGGCTTGATTTTAGTTTAATAAATAAATATGGCAGATGTTGTAATGGCTGATGCTCCACCAGCATCAACATCATCAATTCCAGCTGCATCTACTAAAAGTAAAAAATCTTCAAAAAGTGATAGAAAATCTGAAAAATCAGCAGCCGCTGCAGCACCTGCACCAGTAGTAAGTGATAAAAATGTCAAACAAAAAAGACCACCAGCACGTGGACGTTTATATGCAAAAGCCGTATTTACTGGATATAAGCGAGGCTTAAGAAATCAACATGAAAATCAAGCTATATTAAAGGTAATATTTTGATTTTTTTTTTATTTTTTCATATGATTTATTTACAGAACGCTGATCTGAGTCTCGAACCTGTACCGTCGTCATTTCTTTAATTGTGATTTGCACTTGAGAAATTAATTTCTCTATAATATTTGTTAAATTATCATGCAACAAGTTTTCAACAACAAAAATTGCTATAGTTAATTAAGTAGGATACGTTACTATTTGTTATGTTTGAGTTAGAAGAATTTAAATATGTGCCAATCCAAATTATGCCTTATTCTATTTTTGTTTACGATTTTTTTTATTTTTTTGTAATTGTATGGTCAGAACGAAAATTTTAATTTTATTGTAAACATACTACAACTATTCGATTTATTGGATATAAACGTACTCCAATAGTAATTAAATTAATGTTGTCTTTTCCAAAGATAAATAGAATTAATTGATTTTGTATCACAGTGTATATGTGTCCACAGACATGTACTTTAAAAATTATACAGTGTGTTGAACAAAGAGGTCAATGGTTCGTTGTTTATGTTTCGTAATATTACATTTGATAATTTTTTTGAATCGATTATTTGCACCAAATCGGGTTTGATTGAGCGGACTTTAATACCGCTTTGATTTGTAAAGCTAATATCGACGGTTATGTTGAACACATTTTCAACACTATTTTAACGACATTTATTGCCATTGGCAAGGTACCTAATCATTGCAATAATAATGGATATCTCTATGTTTTTGGTCGGTGCATTGTTATTCAGCATATGGTTTGAATTATTTGCCTTACTGTCTCCCCACTTTGCCGTTAGTGTGTCATATGCATGCTGATGAAAGTGCAACTGTATTTAAGTTTATTTGACATTGGGATCGTTAAAATTGAAAATTTAAAATTAATAGTTTGTAGTGATTTGATAGAAAACGCATTCAAAAGAGTATTGGAATCCACCATAGCCTTCTTTAATTTTTAAATGATATATTATGTATATTTAATTTTAATTTTTCATTTTGTTTAGATTCAAGGTTGTCGTAAACGGGCACATTCAGAATTTTATGTTGGCAAACGATGTGTTTATGTGTATAAGGCAAAAACAAAACGTTGCGTTCCACAAAAACCGTTTATAAAATCCAGAGTACGAGCAATTTGGGGTAAAGTAACACGTTTACACGGTAATACTGGAAGTGTACGTGCACGTTTCAGAAAAAATTTACCCGGTCATGCAATGGGACATCGTATCAGAATTGTAAGTATAATTTTATTTTCCTATAACAAAAAATATAGAATTTATGACGACAAAAAAATATGATGATAAAAAAAATACTAAAGCAGACATTTGAAACCTGAATAATAAAATGTAGAAAAGTATTTCGTTCTGAAGAAAAACGCTAGAATTAGAACTTTTATTTTATCCATTTTTTTGTTTTAAATTAATTTATAATTGAATTTTTCTTTTTATTTTCAGATGTTGTATCCATCCCGGATTTAATTTGAATGAATTTTAATTATTGAAAATTAATAAAATTTTATAAAATTTAAATTGATTTGTATGTAGATTCGATTTATTTAAAATCCTTCGTGTGTGTGTGTGTGTGTGTGCGAGTTACGAGCGTAGATTAGCAACACAAATTTGTTTTGAAAAAATTGTAATGTAAATTTACATTCTATTTTTAATTTCATTGTGTGTAAATATGATAAAACTGTATCACTATAATTTTAAATGAATGCGGTGATTAGTTTTAGCTCCATACATTTAATGCGTCATGCCTTTTTGGTACAAAAATGGTAAAACATTTATTTGATTTTCGTTATGTATAAAAATACTACTTTTATTACTATAGCGATGCCATATGATTTCTCAAGTGCATGTTGAATATATGTAAGGTGGTGGCGTATATCATAGTATAATCCAAGATATGAATATGGCAATTCAATTATCTAATATCGCTTTTATTGTATCACCTGTTTCTAAATATTCTGTGAATATTACACCATGTGCAACCCAAGAAGCAGCTGCCATAACCAGATTTCACTGTGCTTATGTTTCTAGTGTGTAAGGATGGACTGTATTTCATCAACAAAGTGATTGGATTAAATATGTTTTAAACATTGCTTTGAAATTACCACACGGTTGCGTTGTTCTCATCAATTGTTAACAAACACATTGAAATATTTACAATTTCAGCAATCTCCTCACTTTTGTAACTTTAGATTTCGATCATTTAAAAACCAATATCATATATGAAGTCTGAATGTATTATACTAATAATTGTCAACAATTTTTGTTGCGATGGAGTCAGAATCACCTGATGTGTCCAATGGATTTTATTGTCCGCTGCGTATGGAGTTTTAATAATTAGTTTTGACGCGTGTGATCTCTACTTTTCAGCCATTCCCTACACAAAAGTTAATGCACTTATATACCGACGCCTGTATCCCACAAACTAATCAATGAAACAGCTGTACGTTCTTAAGGTGATAATTTAAACGATTACATTTCTCAACACACTTGATCATTTAAACACGAACCAATTATTCATTTTATGCATTTTATTAAAGTTCTAATGTTCTATTTTATTAGCAAATTTACTATTTTGTAGTAAACAACTTTCATTTTATATTAAAATTTTTCAAATATTTTGAATAATTTAAATTATTAGCATATCTCATATTCAGCAGAAATATATTTTCTATGTTTTCTATTATTTTTTCTTTTGTTTCTACATAATTGGTACGACTGGTTTTTGTTTGTCATTTGATTCGGAAACTTTGCAATATTGCATATTGCAAATGCGTAGTGCAATTTTTGTTTTTATATTTGTTGGACGTAAATGTAAGAAAATGTTCTTCTTTTGTTTTTTTTTTTTTGACTATTTCTACAAATAAAAATTAAAAATGTATTATCAATTCAATTTGTTGGGCATCGTTATCGCTCCATAAGTACGGATGGATGGGAAGATGTAGAAATTTCTAATGAATTACAACATAATTAATTTGTGCAAAATTGAAAAAAAAAATCATATGGATCAGAAAATGGATGTATTAATAAAAGGTATACATTTTTTTGTTTCTAAGAAAATAGATTTATATTAATTTATGGACAATTTGAATTGAAAATTTATAAAGATCATTTATAATGAGGTATATATTAAGTTACAAATATTTTATGCTTTTGGGAATGGAAATGAATGTTTCGAACATTACTTTAAAATCATATGCTACGGATGTAGTTAGCTGTGTAGAAAATATAAAAAAATGGCGGCACGTACAGGTGGCGTTGAAAATGTGTGAATTTAATATAATGGCTACAATATACTGTTGAAAATGTAAAAATAAGGAAATTTTGAAAAATAAAATTATGGTAGACACATAATTTTCGATTAAATATTTCGATAGAAAAATTGCTAGTGCTGTCTTAAAATGTTATTAGGGATATTGAAATTTAAATACATACACATTGTTTTGGTATGGATGGTATATTAGTATGGAAATAATAACAGAGAGACACACATGGTGAAGTACATGCAGTATTTAGTTGAAGGGGATAGGAACGAGTCGAATAATCGTAAACAAAAGAAAGATATGTATATTTTATGTTTATGTGGTTTGAAAAATGTATTTATTTAACACACACACAACACACGCAGTACCACCACACGTCCGCAAATAAAACAGATCCAATCCATTTACCATCATCATATTCATTTTTCCATTTCAACCAACAAGTTGGATAAATGCGACGACGCATTTACACATTTATACAAATAATTTATAAAATAATACGACTATCGTGTTTTGTACACAAATAACCGGTTTCCAACATTTTTTGTATGAATAATTCTTGTATTTTTTTGTTGTTTACGAGTGTGTGTTGGTTTTGTTTTAAGAAATTAAATTGAATGAATGCTTGTAGATGGTGGCATCACATCGTTGCCAGTTGCAACGAAAAATCCTTTACAATTTTCTGCGATTAATTCTGACGATTTTACGGTAATCGTTTGATCGCCGTAATTGAAGTTGAAGTTCGTATTCCGTGTTACACACAATGCATTTTAGATAGAACTCATTTTTTTCTGTAACAACAGATCCCATAATACAGCGTAGAGTAAAATCTTATTTTTCTTTTATTACGACTTTTACTGCGTGACGATTATTGACGATAAATTTTTCGTGATATTAGAAATTTTGATGTAGCAACGCTGGTGGTGGCGATGCCAAGACGGTGATTACTATAAACATTATTTGGAATTTACATTATTACTATTTTATTTTCTCATATTTAATATATTTTTTATAACATTTTTATATTCTCAATTTCTCGCAGGTTAAACATAACAGTTTTCTACACAGTTTTCTACAATTTTGTTATATTATTCATCATTTCATCATTCAGTTTATAAATTAATTAATTATTACTACCACTTATAGACCATTAAAATATGTGTACATTTTTGTTTTAATATATATAACATTTTTTTTTTAAATTGATAACCACAATTAGTTTTAATATTAATATTTAATTTAATTTAATTATAGTTTTAATAGTTTATAATTGTTTTTATATCGTTTAATAAATTTAATTATATACTTTGTTGTGTGTGCAGTAACAATAATTAAAAGTGCAATATATAAAACTAAGAATTATTGAAACAAAAGAATATGTGAACAGAAATTAATTGTTTATAACTGCACATTAATTGAAAAGAAAAAAAAAATAGTGTATATTTTGTTGGTGTTTTTTTTTTTTCTTTTTTTTCGTCTATGTGTTAGTTAAATATTAAAATTATTAAAATGTTCAATCAGTTTTTGCTGCTGTGTGTAAATCATAAATAAATAATATAACAAAACAAAGGAATTGGGATATATTAAGTACGCGGTCAATAAATGGATAATAAAGAATTGGGAAAATGTAATTAAAAGGTATTTAATTTTATTTATTTATTAGTATTTTTTTTTTTTTTATTTCAAACAAAAACACTAAAAAAATTGTACTAAAAAACAAAAATGGCGTAAAATATGTGAAAAAAAAAAATAAAATAATTAAAATGAGAGTTATTTAAATAATTTTTTTTTAATGAAATAATATTATTATAAAAAAACTGTAACAAATTTCTATAATACACAGTGTGTCGTTTAAATAATCGCAATATTGAACCATCCATTGAAAATTGGCATCATTTAAAATATATTGCCTGCCTCTTTCAAACGCACCCACCAACCACATCCGAATCGGTTCACAGATTAAAAAGTGTAACTGTTTTTAAATTGTCCGGAAAGGAGTGTCAAATGGAGCCTATTTTGAATACAAAATTTAGTTTCAAAAATTTATAATAATTGTGGTTATTTAAACGATACACACTGTGTTTTTGTTAGCTACTATGATTATATTATACATAAATTTCTCATATATTTACTAATTTTTAACTTAAAACATACTTATGATTCATATAACAACATAAATTATGCTCGCACACACACTTATAATACGTTATGTTATATATTTTATTATTATTCATCAATATAAAATTAATTTACATAATTTTTAATTGAATCAACAACACAAAATAACAACAACAACAACCAAATTCAATAAAAAATTATTATAAATCTAAAACAACAACAATAACAACAACAACTATAAGTTTAGAAAATAAAAAAAAAAGAGTATACAAGTTAATTGAGAAAAAAAGAAAGAAAATGCAACGTATTTAACAACCACATTCCATTCCATTCCATATAATATATTATGTGTATTTATGATGACGACATAAATTTATGTTGAATTGTCATAAAAAGATAAAAAATAATATGTTTTTGTTTCAAAAGTGTTGTTTTGTTTTGTATGTTTACGTTTTCATATAAGAAATGTTGTGGAAATGGATATAATTGTTAAGGGATTAAGTTATTTTAATTAATTCACTATCACATCAAAGTTTATTATATAATCTATCCTTTTTTTTTTTTTACGAGGATAGATTTTCATAGTATGGACACAAATTTATTTATTGGACAACCACTGCCATTAAGTAAACTTAGCAGATGTTTTTTTTAAAAAATGAAAAATTGAGTAATAGTGATTAAAATGTTAAAAATAACAAATGGATCAAAAATTCCATGGGGGTCTGACCACCAGAAAAATGGATTCAAAGCAGTTTCATGTGATCAGCTTTTAAAGTGAGAAAAATTATTCCGTGGTTACTCCAATGATTTGATGATGATGATGATGACATAACTCCATATTAATTAAAAGTTTTTCTAAAGAATTTGAAAGTTGTTCTGTGTAAAATGTTTACTATAAAATCCGATCTATGATTGTAACTTAAAACTAAATAAAGACTACTACTGTGTGTGTGTGCTGTGATATGGTTGATCAAACATATGGAAATATTTTCAAGTGTATATTGATTAGGTGTAGAAATAGAAAATACCCATTTATATCTTCTTTTGGGGTCAATTTCTGTTGTTGCTTTCTGTTGAAGTAAATCGTCAGGTGAATACGGTGAGTGGATATAACTTTCCACTTTTGTCTCTTGTTTTATTAACGACATTTGCTAATATGAGGTATTTGCATTATCTTGTTGAAAAATTAATTTGTTGTGTTTATTCACCTCGGATTCTGGTCGTTTTTCCATCGCACTGCTTGATTCAAACGCAATAGTTGTCATCGATAAACATTACCATTGATAATTTCAGAAGGTTTAAGCATTGCATAGTAAACAACACCTTATTTTGTTGGCACCGAATGTACAGCATAACCTTATCAGCATGAATATTTTGGATTCTTAGAATTCTCATAATAAATTCAATTTTTGTATCTCCAGTAAAAATTCGATGTAAATAACCTTTTCTTTTTTTGTCGTTGAAGCAGTATTTCGATTTTTCAGTTTTCTTGCCGTCTTTGGGTCTATTCACGTGCTATTTTGTAAGTTTTTAAACCAGTCTCCCCGCAGCTTAATGAAACGGTGCGAAACACCTGATGTTGCATCTTCAACATCAAAAATACCGTCTTTCAATTGTCTAATCCATCTTCTGCATGTACCATCATCATTTAGAGTATGTGCACCATATAGCTTCTTGTAGTAGCATTGCAATGACTTTTAGCAGGCGACAACAAACAAAACAATGCTTCACGCAAAGGTCGTTTATTTGTCACAACAATTTTCACCATTACACTAGCCATGTTAAAACGGGTATTTTCAATTTCTACACCTAATTTATAAAGGTGTACAGGTACACGTATACATCATACTGAGTGTTAGTACTACATAAATGTAGATACATAGTTGAAAAATGAACATATGTTTATGGATTTTATGTTCTGTTTACGTATTGTTGTTGGGTGTGTTTGTATTTTTGTCTGTGGTGTTTCTGTTTGCATTTTATAAACATTGAATGAAACCATATTTTTAAAATGGAATAGAAATTTTGTTGTATTTATATTAAAATATTTTTTTATTCTTCAGTATATTTTTAATGTCTTGTACGAACGAATATAAATGGTGATGGTATGACGCGTCGCATAATTGCAATGTGATATGAATAGAGGAAAACGTGTTTATTAAAAAGTTATTTCCAATTTCAAAAAAGGTTTTATTATACGTTTAAAAAATTAAAATAAATATAAATTTAATTTCTGCGTCCAATAATAAATAATAAAATGTAAATATATTTTAATGTGTATTTTAAGTTATTGTGTTTGATGCATTCAAAGTTTCTATAAATACATAATTAGTTTTATAACTCAATGTTGTTAAGGTATAAAAATAATATATTTTTGTTTCGATAATCACTTTATTTATACTTTAAATAAATAAATATACATATTTGCACATACAATCAATACAATAATATATAGTTAATTCAACCAACACATTGATATTTATTATATAGTTGATTTAGAAGAATAAGTATTTAAATTATTATTTAAATATTATTTCACTAAAATTTCTATTTATATGTTTATATTTTTCTTAGTTAGTAACTATATGTAATACAATGAAGTACAATACAGTGCATTTAAATAATATGTCTACCCCTTACGCCCTCTCATTTCCCTGTCATATACACGTTACATTTTACACAACCGAAATGTTAACAATATCCCTATTAAGTTCTTGAAAAATATTCTATGAAATCCATCACCGGATCCTTAATATTACAAATCCCCATCTAATTATCTTTCATTTAACGAGACACGACACTACTAAATTTCGTCCTTATTATGTCCTTTGAAATGTACCCTCGTAACAATAGTACCACTCAATTCTCTGTCATATGTATACAGTGTACAGTATCACCAAAATGTTAAAATCATCACAAGGATGTCATTCAAATATACTCTTGATCCATTGGTATACATATATTGAAACAATAATTTCATTCCATTCCCTGTTTATAATTACTGCAATTTTTTTCCTATTACAAATTATCCACGTATACTGCTAAATGCTTTTAATTTCAGATTGATAGAATGACAACGGGTTTTTACTATTTGTCAAAGTAACTCTGTTATGGAATGGGGATCCACTACAAAATGTTATCACACGAATAATAAATTGAAAATTATGCAATTGGGTACGGAATTAATTAGATCGCGACTAACAAATGTTATATTTAGCATTTTAAATATATGCAACCAATTCGCTCGCTACATGTTCTATTTTGAGCTATACAGCACCATCAATTGATATCATACAATAGACTGGTGTTAGCATATGCGATTGAACACCGTCTTCATTTATTGGATTATTGTTCATGAGTGCGGGAATCAACGACCTATATATAAACTGATCTTTGTCACATTAATACGAATGAATATATTTTTTGCCACTACTGTACTGATGATTGATTAATTTATCATTTTTAATACTAAAAATATTTTTGTTCAATTATCGATTTCCGATTTATATTTATAATACAAAATTTAAATTTCTACTACGTTTGTAAATGTTATAATATATTTTGTGTACAATGTAGGTTTAATTAAATTATAATATGGTCACAATGATGATCTTGAAAATTTTAATATATAATTTGCATATATAAAAATATGTTAAAATTGTTAAAATATTTAAACTTTATTAATTTCATATTATTTATAGAATAATACATAAAATATTAAAAATGCATAAGGTTATAATTTTTGTGTGTATACAAAAATTTTGTTTATACTCTTTAAAATAGTTTCAGCGTCATTTTATATTAAAAATATTTTTCTGTAATAAATCTTCTCGAAAATAAACAATATCCAACAATTTATACAGAGTAATAGTTAGCCAATCTGGACCTATAATTCATGTAATTATTTTTTAGCAACATTTTGTTTGAATCAACTGCTTAGGAAACACTAAAAAAAATGTATGCACAGTGCAGTGTTCGGGATATTCAGACGGACGAATATGATAACACTATTACTATGAAATACAGATTTGTGTGGTACTTGAATTGTGCACGGTTTTGGATTAGTGCAATTATACATTTACCACACACTCCATTAATTATTTGAATTTAATAATTATCGTAAATTAAGTTAGAGGTCTGGTGTAGCGAAAGGTAGAGTATTATAATTGTTTGCAATGAAACATGGGGCGAATTAACTTAATAATTTCCCACCCTATACCCTTATATTATAATAGTTTTACACTGAGTATAAAAAATTTTCCGATCAAACGCACATGATCCCATGTTTTAGATTTTACGCTGGTTTTGTTGGTCGGTCCACCCATCTACTGCCTTGTGGATTCCATTTCAAGAATTCCCTTGTTATTTCTTTCAGTCGTACATGCTCATAAAGAACATAATTTATATATATACAAAAACGCAAGGAGTACTGAATTGTGATAATTTTATATATATGTGCTAACTCCACACTGCGTTATAATATGGTTCTGCATGTTCTGCAATCCTTACCGAATTCACTTGACATCAAGAATCCTGTCGCAGCGATGTATTTAAACTCAGTTTTTTTTCTTTGGAGGAAACATAAATTCTAATCATAAACGTATAGATGTGAAGAATTTACAATCAAAACACTTTAGTGTATAGTTAATGAAGTGGCATTAAATAATAAATACACTATTGATGACCATGGGTTTTTTTTTATATATTTTTGCTATTTAAATACAATTGTGTGTCTCATGGACAACAAAAAAAAAATGACAATTTAAAATAATATCAGCGACTGTAAAAACATATTATTATCTCATCTGTGACGTGTCGGAATACGCATATTTTTCATAGATAAATAATATTAGAATATATATTTAATATTTATATATTTACGTAAAATATTGAAATAACAATGGGCATCATCGAATGTGTGATTTAAGTCCTTTGGATAGGTTAATATTTATTAATAATAATTCGCGTCATCAACAATCTTAACTCGCTGTGCGAATCATAAAAAGTCATACATTTTTTGTCACCGGTTAAAAACTAAAAACAAATTAAAAGCAACAACAATTTTATTTACACAAAATACCTTTTTAAAAATTATTAAATTAATACACGTTCAAATAGAAGACATAGTAAAATAAATATTAAAAATTTATCTTAAAATAATATAAAAACAATGCGAGTTATTAGAGAGAAAATGTGCGACAAAGTTTAAATATTTGATTTAAAAAATAAATAAAAAATTAAATTAAAACATTAACTCATGATTGTTGGTTGTTTTTTTGGTCTTATATTGGGTGTTTAACTTAGTTTTATTAATTGCTAACCATTCAACGATTTTCAATGTTTGAGTCAGTCATGGTCGTACCCATTTTCCGTCTTTTTGAATCTTTTCCATGGCATGTAACGTTTCCATACAGCTGCTTGAGTGACATTTAATGCTTCTTCCATTTTGATTTTAATGTCTGATCGTAGTTTTCATTCAATATTGCTTGCAATTCATCATCTTCGAACTTTTTTAGGTTGACCTTCAACATCAAAACAATACCACTACACCCATCCCACCAAAACTAAGTTAAACCACCAGTAATATAGTATTTTATAATGTTTAATCCTTCTTTTTGGGCATGAACACACATATATTATTATATAATATCACATGTAATAAATTAAATCAACATTATAAAAAATAATTAAATGTTTGTATTTGTTATCAAAAATTCTTATCGAAAAATATACATACAATAAAACTTTATACCATCACTGTATCGTGCGGTATGATCGCGATAATCAGTATTATTTAAAACAATTAAAATTGTGTGAATTTTTTTATTACTGTGATTATATCAAAATTGTATGCATTTGGAAAATGTACGTTAATTATATATTTCTTAAAATTGAAATGCACTAACTGCTCCAAAAAAAAGGGTATAAGTTGTGTCGCCGATAAAGTGTTGCTATTTTTTTTTAGCACAACGCGTAATATCACATATATAATACACCACAAATGGTTAAAATCTCCACAGTTCAAATTTACACTATAATCGGTTAAAGACTAAAACAACTGTAAGAGTATGTGGAACAGTAGCAGTTTATTTACCATTTAAAATATCACCGGTAAAAAAAGATTTTCCCTTCCTATAAGAAGCATTGTACATTACTCTTTAGCAGCCATAACTATTTTATTAAGAATTTGGTTTCATTAATTTAAGTAATCTCTCAGCTACGTACTTCTGCTTTTTCTCACAGTGATATACGTATAAATTTCTTTGATTTGCTTAGTCCATTAATATTTGTTGAGAAGCAGCTCATTGTAATTTCTATATATATTCCATTTTTATCGTTATTATCCTCGTCATTATTTCTGCAAAATTCATTAAAAGATGCGAAGACATGCTGGTCTATAGTTTATGTTTAACTATACTGCCTATGCATATAGAGAAAAGAATTTCATGATATTAATGAAGGATTCCATATTCATATTTTGCTCTAAACAAAGTTATTTTGAGAATTTTTCGAGCAACAATTATGTCTTAAAAATAAATAGAAATGTGGTCAGTGAAAAATTTCTATCCAGTCATTGCATTGTGGGTTCCTTAAACCGTAAAGCTTGTAGACCGCATCCGTCTCGTATAATAGTCCACAAATACTTTATTGACATTTTTCACAAATGTTTTCGATTCGGGTATTCCATATTTGATATTTTGTCTCTGACACCCAAACGAATACGAGCTATTTTTAAGTCTGGAATACAATTATTCATCCGCCTTCTTTATATTATTTTATTTTAATTGGGTTAATTGACAGCGTCCCTCTTTTTAACACCACTTTCAGATTATCATCTGTTATAGATAAATTGTCAATTGAGATTACGTTGTCGCCAGCAACCTCAATAACCCATATATACAAACTATCAGACTATCGACTCTGGTATAGAACATCATCCTTTACTTTGTATATAGACAAATTTTATGTCACAGAAAACTCCTTGAACGTTCCGTATGGTGATATTTTTTTTTATCATTGCAATGTAAAAGTATTTCTTGGAGATTTTTACGGAATGCTCTCTTTGATTTTCTATTGTCTTTAATGAAAGTAGTACGTGCTGTTCTACAAGCTATTCGTTACCTTATAAATGTTTATTGAATTCTTTTCTATCGCAGTGTTTCCTTTATTTTTTTCACAGGGCATTTTTATTCGTAAACGTATGAAATTGATGGTCTCCATTCACTTTTGGTACACCGTCAACACTCAGATCATTACACATTCTTATTTTATTATTGTTTATGTCATGAAATTGAATTGAATTAAGTTACGTATGTGTTTATTATTGTTTACAAATTGAATAAATAAAATATGAAAATATTCGCATTCATGTTCCTTACTTAGAGAGTAGAGATGGAGATTAATTAGAACATACAAACACACCTGTAAATAAAAAATTGCCAATTTTCACATAATTCAATAAATTTTTGTAAAATACAATCGAATATTGTACAATATATATTGAAAAGAAACCTGTTGCAAAGAAATAAGTACACGTATTATTTTACGTGTAACAAAACGTATAACGAAATATGAATTCCATTTATTTCATTGTTTTTTTATTTTGCACAACAAATAAATATCTATAATTTCAATCATTAAATTGAATTGAATTATTGTATAATTAAATGTTTATACTTTTACGTGTTGCATTTTTCGTTATATAACTTAATACGAGTTATTAGTTATTTAACTAAGCTCACTAAACGCTATATATAGTCTCTGTCTAAAGTTATTATTATTATAATTTTTTTGTTATTTATATAATACAAAATAAATACATTAAGTATTTTCAATTCGACCTTCAATTATCACAAATAATATATTATAATTGAGATGATTATCTTGATACAGTACAGTTTACAAGTGCGCACATGTCTCTGTAAACGTATGTATTAATTTATAAGAAACATTGATTCCAATTTGTGCACTGGAAAAAATGTATAATAATTTACATATAATTTAATATAAAAATTTATCCATACGATGTTTAATCGAACCTATAATTGAATGTACAATTCAGAATTATTCCGTATAGGACTATTGCCTTCAGCTATATTACTTATAATTTTAATTCTATTTTAGAACGTCGAAAACAATGCGATATAGATAATGTATCACTTTACAATTCATCTGTACAAAAAATATAAGATAAGATATAATTGGCTGAGACAACTATTTCAAAGTGTACTTTCTTATTCTTTGCGATGTTTTTAATTAACTTGTGCCTATTTAAATATGACAAGGATTTTTACACAATCAATAGTCGCATGTGATTTTATTCCATGATCATTCTCGAAAACAATGCCCTTATAAATCATAAAGTTGTTATCAATTATAGTATTTTCTACTTGACCGATCGCATTGCACTCGTGGGCGGCACCCTCATATATACATGAAATACTTTTAACTATACCAAATTATTAATTATTTACAATTAAAATTCGAACATTTGATGGAGGTAAAGGTTAAATTTCTTAAGGTTTTCTGTATATGTTTTTGTTTCTTTCCACAGCATATACCATATATTAAAGCAAGACATCTTGATATTCTGTGTGCTTTATTGCCTCAGATCTATATGGCAGCACAGTTAAAGTCGTCCAGAATAAATTACACCATCTGCTTCCGTAAAAATCGTTTTCGTGCTCTGTTACTCTGTTCTACATTTCATCCATTGACATTTACAATTATACGCAATCGATTTAAAATAAAAAATCCAGCAAAGACCCATAAATTAGTTTATGAAATACCATCATAATAAGCATTAGGAAAGATTAAAAAATAATAATCCTTCCCATTATGGAACGAAGAACTAATCACATGTATACAATATAATTTAAATAATTGTTCGTATTATAGAATCTATATAGTTTAATCCAACCAATTTTCTTTCAATTTAGGTTAAAATTTAACCGTTTTAATTTGAATTACTATTGTAAAAATAATGTTTAGCTTACATTCCTTCCACCACATTGATTTAACATTCCCAACGTTATTAACGTTTGTGACCGTTTTCGAGAATGTTACATACATGCATATGTGGTCAAATATATATAACTCTTTAAATATTTATCGTGAATCGTTTGGGTGTTGTATTTTATTTCCTACCGAATAGAAAATCAAAATAAAATAATTCGTGTATATGCAAATGATGATGGTCAATGGATTGCGTGCGGTGCATAAGGAAATATACAAAATTAATTACTGAATGTGTAATAAATAATAAAATTTATGTTATTATGTGAAAACTTTTACTTAAAGGTTGTTGTTGATGATTATTTTATTTTTTAAATAATTATAATAATATTAGGCATTTAATTTAGTTTTCGTCGACCAAAAAACATTGTGGTGGTGATACCAATTATATTATTGGTATATTTTCGACACAATACAATTTTTATCGTTTGGGCGACAATGTGTCCATGATATATATAGTGGATGTTCAGCACCATCGATACATTGATCTTTTCATTTTTTCTTTAACATTTCGAAAGTGTATTTGCATCCGGGTCGTGCTCTGCATCTATAAAAAACGATAATGATAATCAAAAGTGGTTATGTTTGGTGAGTACAGAAAATCTTTGTAACTGTGTCAATTCTTCACAGCCCATACAGTGGGATGACTTTATGTTTATTATTCACTAAATTGCTATAATCGTTTTCACAACAATTCCATGTTCAATTGACATTTTGGTTGACCATCTTATGCATAATACCTTGTGACTTGTAGACATAATTGCGTATATATAAATCGACATCTTCAAATGAAATTAAATTAAGTATCTAATAAGTAATAAAAAAAGAAATGAAATATTTAAAAATTATTAATTAATTTATTTCCTCAAATTTCCAATAAAAAATTTAACCATAGACAAATGTTAATTATTATATTTAAGTTTATGAGAAACGTAATATGTTACAACATTAATTCGTATATATATTACAAATAAATAACAACATAATTATTATTAAATATTATTATTATTATTATTATTATTATTATTTTTGTGTGTGGATACAAAATTTTGACCAAATTGAAACGAAGAGAGGTTAAAAAAAAATACTTTTGATTCAAATAAAAAAACCAAATATTTTCAAAAACCGGAATTTCATGACTATGCGTTATTTTATATTGTACCATAAAAAAAAAACAATCAAATTCATTATTTAAATTTTATAAATATTATTATAAAGATTATAGAGGGTATCGTTGTTTTTTTAAGTCACGCTATACAGTTCAAATTTATTTAAATATTTTTTATATTGTGTGTGTGTGTAAAATTTAACAAGAATTAACAACCAGAAACAAACCATACCACATTGAAATCACTTGTGTGTCAATTATTCCAGATTGATGTCGCCATAAATAACAAATATACGTATACGCTGCAGATTTATGTCGCCGTATCAGGTTGATTGGTTCAAAAACTATGTGACTTACGGTATGCCTATATGCATACAGTCCGATTAATTAGAAGGAAAAAAAATATATGAGCGACGACGACCCTGAACTTTATGTTTTTAATATAACTTGTTTACCATTTATTAAAACTTATAAACTTTAATATTGCCAACAAAAATAAAAAACAACCAAAACGTAAAGAATATTTTATGACCAATTTTAATTCTGTTGCTTAACTTTTGTACCACATATCCCCCCCCCCCCCCCCCCCCAATATTAGCATATGTATTTAAATGTTTATATTTGCGTATAATTTATAATAATTTTTCATTTAATTTGCAAAGTTGTTTAATTTTTTGTAATAATTTTATGATAAGTAAAAAATTACATAAATCAAAAATATTAATCTCATTTTAAATGCTAACACATTCATTCACTGTTTGTGGTATGTAAGTGGGATAAACGCGTGCGATGGTATTTGGTGTAGTGTGGTGCATATACACACAATACTTTTGTGGGGTGGTTTTTGAGAAATTCTCGGACTATATGTGGTTTGATATTCACATTTTTTTGGTCAAAATCTTATAGTTTTGTGCGTTCTGCACGAAACGCTACCTCTTACGTGCATCCCATCCCATTATTCCGATTTTCACCATTTGATTATCAATTTTTATTTGATTGCATACTTATGATTCAACACACCTTGGGCATTATCAATTTTTTTGGGTCCATTGAACAAACATGATAAATGGTACTGTATTGTCTACTCGGAATCCTATTAACCTATCATAAAGACATTAATCCGTTGATGTAACAAAGCCTCTGTGATTGTATTCAAAACATCTAGAAGTGATAATGCTCTCTAATAATCAGAATGTCTTTTGCATACATTAAATCCCATTTTTATTATCTCACGTATTATGTGTTTCCAATTATGTGTGGATTTAAATATTTAGCTTTAGGTGAGAGTTTGATCTTGATACATCGTTTTCGTGATTAAACTAAACGCTTTTATATCTTTATTTTGATTTACACTTAAACCATTTGATTTTACCCGTCGCATTGAGAATGTGAGGAGAGAAATTTCCCAATTATCATTATATTTAATTACTTCATCTGCGACTATTTTAAGAGTCCTAAGGATATTGTCTACACTTAGGTTCGACAGAAGAAAAAACCTAAAGACCCCATTTCGTTGTACGTTGTACAACCACATTGTTTTCTTTATTGAACCCTTTGAGCATTTACAGTGAAAACAAGTTTGACAAATATTTCGACCATTTCAACACCCATTGATGGATATATTAAGTGGCGAACATGCTTTTTTCACAAGTTATATTCCCAATTGGTTTGAAATTCAACGAGTGTATATGGTTGTTTATACTATAAATCCGGTTACACAATAGTACGTTACATTTTTCTTATTACATTGTTCAATCCATCATTAAGAATTTAACACTATAATTATTATAAATGTTAGAAAATAGTTATCAGGAACAATTGAAATTTGATTGAGTCGTGAACGAGAAATTTTCGAACAACCTTTGTTTATTTACCATTACACATGTTTATATTTTATAGTTAATATGTATTTGTATATAGTCATAAAGTTAGTGATTATTTAAATGATAATGTGGCGACAACCATAAATTTGCATATCTAATTATAATAATTTACATAACCAAGAGAGATTTAAATGTATTCAGAGTATAGTTTATTATTATTATTATTATTATTATTGTTATATTAAATATCAAAGGATAAATTAACTTCAACTATAAAAATCATTTACAAATTTTAAACACTAGTGCTCGTCACACATTTTGTGTGTCAATAAAATGTGTTGAGTATAGACGGTACTGAGGCAAAAGACTATCTATCACATAACATAATTTCATTTGTTCCTGCTGCCTATGGTTTGTTTTCTCATAATTGGTGGGTACACTTAGGTCTATTGTTTAAATAGTACGTCTGGAAAATCAATGACCGCCTCATATATGGAGTGCATATTTATATTCTGGAGGCGGTTAAAGAGAGTCTGCTGTGATGTACCGCAGAAGAGCAAATACAATTGCACCCTTATTTTATTTTACAACTCCAAACCACTCGCACCTGCATTTTTATTGTCTTGTTATTCAGTATACCATATTAATCAACCTCATTAACTATACACTAAATTGATGTGCTAAGCCTTTTTATAACCCTTTTCATTATTTCGTATTATATTCTATGGACTCAATTTCTATGATGTAGTGGCCCTTTCGGCAACCCTCATTAACTGATGCAATGCCGTCGATTCCTCAGTCTGATATGAATTTTAGTTTTAATTTAAAGTGAACTTCTCTGCCAAAATATCAGTCACCGCACCAATATTATTGTTTTCAAGTGAAAAGATATCAGACAAATCATTTGTATAAATAAACCTGCTGTCGTGCAAGACAAGCCACATATATTTCCCAAAGTATTGATGTGAAAATTTCTTTTCCTCACTATATTTAGTAATATAAAAAGATATGCCATTTGATCCTATGGTAATTTGAAATGTTTAAATGTCTCTCCTATCATTATCTTTTATCTGCCTTCCTCCTCTAGATATATCAATTCACAAGAAACTTATTATCAACTACCTGTAAATGATCACTTGCTAAACTATGCATTTTATATTTCATTTAATTTGGTTGATGTTTATATAGAACATTTACTTCTTACATCTGCAGTTAATGCAGAATTACTATGAAAAATGTCAATATATTTTATTGATGATTTCCTACTAATTGGAGATTCATTATTACTATACTGCGGACATGGCAGTTATTTTAAATATGTAATTTATATTGTTATTATCCGATCCGTAATTAATAATCAATAATTATTATATTTGTTTGAATTGTATTTGTGTGTGTATAAAAATGCCTCGTGTTTATTATTATTATTATTATTATTTTTATTAGATTTAAATAAATAACTATAAATCTAAAGTCATATTATATTATTATTTATATACAATTATTAAAATCATAATTACTGGCATTTTATAATTACAATATTATCTCGTATATTTTAGTTATAATTTATTGTAATAAAACAATATTTTGTATAACTGGGAAAGAGGGACAGTCTAAAAGTTTTGTCATTTTTTGAAATGATAAACAAATGATTAATAATCCGATGTATGGACGCTGTTGTTCAACTAAATTTACTAAAAAATGACACCATTCACAGCAACATTCTGTATTGATCAAAATTTATTTGTAGAAATATCAAAAGGGTAACTTCCTATTCACCATCATTCGATTGTTTGTATATACAACATTTTTTACACCAGAATTTAGTATTTAGGATATATATATAATATCATAATTCTTCTGCCATTTTCTAGCATTGTTCTCGAACGTATAAAGCCATGCAAGTGTTTCTTTTTTTTTGGTTAAAAAGGATTCCGGCTTGTATTGAACGAAATCCTTTTATTTTTATGGTTTGCATTTCGTATAGAAATGTCCTCCATAAATAAAATACAAAAACTATGATCTTGCGGAAATTGTTCTTTAGTAATTCATTCATTTGGAAATAAGCAGGATGTATTAGAACCTCAAAAAAAAAACTGTATGCTTAGTATCACCTACCCCTTAAATTCTAATGGTCAAAATTTCGAGAAAATCAGAAATATGATTCTTAAATTTAAAATAAAAATCAGTCACTAAATTTAAGTTCAAATTTATTAACAGCCAAACGAACAGATAAATTGACTTAAAAAATAATATCATATCATCAATAGTGAAGGAGTCGGCATTAATTTTTAATGGTCCAGAAACATAAAGTGGTGTCTTTGTAAGGGATCTAATCGAGAAATGGATCATGTAAGAACATCATAGGCTAATCTAAATTAGCTCTTAGATTATCTACAGCGGATAACACCAGGGTGGTTCTAAGATGCATGTAGCAAGAAATCCATAGAAAATTGGTGGCAATTGTTACGGGACATGGTAGTTTCGGGTATTATCTGAGACGATTGGGAAATCCTTTTGGAAAATATATTTGTATAGACTGTGCATGGCAAACGAGAAAACTGTGGCGGCGCATGTTGGCTTTGATAAATATAAACGGTTGAAGATTTTTGAATTTCATATATGCTCAACGAAGTGAATATGTTTCGGTTGACCGTCAATGACAGATGAAATAACGAGAGATGGTGCTGTGACTGATTATTATTATAATAATAAATTGTTAATATCTGAACACTTCAGATAATACTCAACACTTTTAGCGTAACCGTTGTGTGCTGGCAATTAGAATTTTAAATTAAGTGCATACGAACTAACGAGTGTATTTGTTTCTAACGATAAATAATTGTTTATAGACTAACTACCAGAAAAATTTGTATTATTATTACTATTGTTATTGCATAATTATTATAATTTATAATAGTTGTCGTCGTCGTAGTTGTTACTGTCGCCGTCAAACTATTGCGCTGTAATAAACAAAAATTTAATTATAATAATTTTGTAATTAAAAAACGTATCATTTTTTTATCGTCTCCATAATATTTTTATATTTTTTACTGCATTGTAATTACAGATAAACTGTGTGTGTGGCTACATTTTTTTAGTTTATTAATTATAATTATTTGATAAATGCATAACTTCGTGCCCCCCTCTATTCCATCATTACAAATTCACAACGTGTTCAATTAACTTTTTTGATTCCACATTGGACAGCGAACAGTGACGACACAGTTTTCTTTCAAAGAAATGATTGAAATGGTTCTCGACGTTCATCCATAGATTCGATGTTGATAAACTGTTATTCAAACCATTCTGCAGAGATCGGAATAGATTATAGTCTGAATGACGACGATCTGGAGAATTTGTTGAATGTAGCAAAATTTCTCATTTCAATTATCGCGTTTTTGGTGCCACGTCTATGTCCAATGATATTAGGTGGAAAATTCACAAAATTGGACGTTTTTTCTTTATTGCTTTATCCAATCCAGTGAGTTGTTGACAGTATTTTGACGAAGGCACGAAATTATGCATTCATTATTATTTTAATTTGATTTTTTTTTCTCCTATAAAACTTTTGCACAATTTATTGATTTTTAATTGGGAAAGAAATACTAATTATAAATAATCCATGTTTTGATTGATTATTTAAGCAGAAGGAAAAAACCCAAAACCGGTTGTGTGTGCGATGCGGGAGATTGTAGGAGTGATAATTATATGATTATAATCGACCACGGATTTAAATAAAATATCACTTTATAACTATGCCGTACTTTTGTGGGTACTGGTCCACAGTGCTACTATTGTCGGACGCTGATGACGTG
This sequence comes from Bibio marci, assembly GCA_910594885.2. NCBI lineage: Eukaryota > Metazoa > Arthropoda > Insecta > Diptera > Bibionidae > Bibio > Bibio marci. The sequence continues at coordinate 11,554,164 of OU343116.1, read as the reverse complement.
CTGACATGATCTGTTACACTATCCGCTTGTATGGATGTATCATTTCGTTCGTGTATGAAGACTGGCAAAAACGATGGGTTGTGGTTCCAATAAAAGGGTTGCTGTTGCGTTGTTCAGATTGCTCAGAAAAAAAATGAGATTGATTGTTGGTTTTTGTTTACGGGTACTATAAACTATCACCTTCACAAAATGGTATGGTTTAATCACAAATTCCCGTTGTGCTAAATGTTCCTTGACTGATTAATCGGACTGACATTATTTATGTGAATGTGAGTTAATCCTCGCTGCGTTTCACAAATGAAACCATAAGACATTTCTTATAAATTATCCGTTCATTGTTGCTGGGTAACGTCAGTAATGGGACAACGTATTTTTATATATTGGTCGTTTATTTTTATATAGTTTTTATCTTATTGCTTTTGTAATAAATGCTACCACTAAATCTCTATAGTTCTAGCTCTAGAGCTATTACCTCCTCTATTATTATGGTTTGTTGGTGACGCTGTGACACCATAACAACAACAACAACCATATTGTGCCAAGGTGATAATTTAAATTTAATAATATTGTAAAAGTTTATTATTTATTGTATTTTTTATAATTTATAGGATAAAATATTATGAGATTTTGTTAATAATTTATATACTCAAAGTATCCTTTTGTTAGAGCATATAGTGTAACTGATCTTAAACTCACCCAAAATCAATAAAAAAAATGTGTTGTGTAAACTGTGGCCGCAGAAGGTGTCATGGTAAAAATTCCTTGCAGAATTGAAAAGTGAAATGGTAAAAATTCTAATGAATTTTTATTGTTGTTAAACTGAACGGATCGGCGAGTTGATATATCGCAATCGAGCAGACCAACTTAATAATACACGATGATTATATTTAACTTATAGATAAAGTTAGTTCAAGTTATGATTAATCCATTAAATCATAAAACAATTGTAACTAACACAATACTTTATTCTTTTTCTAAACAGTAAATCTTCCACTATTGTTCGTGTATTAAATTTTTTGATATTTATTTATTGATAACAACTTTTATTTTACACTCCATATTGTGTTATTATATATTTTAGTTAGTTTGTTGGTTAGTTAGTTGGTTCGTTATTATGATGGGTATATTATGGGCATGGGTATGGGTATACGTATATATATATTTACTTTGTTGTACTCAAATTAATATCATTAATATTCATCTCGAATGTTTTTCAAAAGCTATATATTATTTATTGTTGGTATTTGTAGTAAAACGGAAATGGCTTATAGTTTTTATTTTCCTTTTTTGTTATTATTTTATTGTAATTTTTTTTGTATTCAAAATAGAGACATTATAAATTATAAATTAAATTAAAATTGAATAATTGAATGTGTTATTAATAATAAAACGACGAACAAAATAACAACAAACAAATGGTGTTAGTATACCTTTTTTTTGAGGTACACACAGAAAACAAATATAATAATTAGAAATTATCTATCTCTGTAGAGCGACCTCTAGACGACGGCACTTCCATTGTTTTTATATCTAATTATAATTATTAAAATTTCATTAATTAAAAATACAGAAAGTATATTTATTGTTCTCATTATTAAATTTTAAAGGTAAACATTGAATTGTTATAAATTTAATGATTATAACCTTTTTTCTTTATATTTATTTATACTTTATGCGTATAAGTAATCGCAAATAAATCTCCATATCAATATCATTGTCTACTAATTACTATCTTCTATATCATTATTTTACTAAGCGATAATATTAAATAGTATATGTGTTCTCGTCCGTCACCTATATATGCTATCGTATATAGTTACCCATATTAATGTATGTACTCTGTCTCCGAAAGATAATTGGATTTACTATTTAATCGATGGATTTGGTAACGTTGTATGTATTCTGGAACGACCTTAACAAACTGTTTTATCCCATTTCCGAAAAAAATATATACATATACAAATAACAAAAATTAAATTGATGACATTGAACCGCACTTATGGAGATATGGAGGGCAGATAACATTCCTGACGCATTTGTTGCCACCATATATTTTTTATTTTGTCTACATTGAGACCTATATAGAACTGATGCCTCTGTGTTGTAATTGGATATACGATATTCCCTTCAATATATGATGTAGTCTATTCCAATTGCGTTGAAATCACTGCCTAGTATAAAATATGGTTGCCCAGAGTAAAACTATATATATGGTATATTCATTACACCTGCTTACTTACTTACTGCATGGCAATAAAACCCAAGTTTTAGCTTTCTCCAACATTGATTTTAATTGTTTTTGACAATATTTGGTTCACCGTTCAATTTGTCCATTTCAACATTGTATATATTCGTCGCGACGGTTTTTTGTTCAATGGATAGATAATACCATCGTGTCACTCGTCGGGCGCCTGTTGTTTATTCCAAATTTTATCAATTAATTCGTGCAGTTGATATCATAATGTATTATTACCATTTTTAATCAGTTCACCTATATGATAAGTTATCTGATCCCGTTGATTTATTATCCTTTAGAATAACATTTGTTTGTTTTCATGTATTAAAGGTAAATATTATATATGGCTGATCAGTTTGAAATTGTCCTTCTGTCACAGTACCATTCACTGGCGGGCTTTTACATTTAATAGATTTTTAAAGTAGTCGACTCATCTTTCGATTTCGGTGGCACCTTTCCTCTTATGCCATAATCTGTCCATATGTATGTTTTTGAACAAGCCGATGATTATATCGAATGCAAATACGATTAGCCCACCGGTAAAATCTTTTCCTTTCATTGTGTCTGTTGTATTTTTATGTTTCGACGTAATCGTTTCTCGTTTTTTGTTTTCTAGGAATTAATTTACGTTCGAAATTGCTCTTATAGATCGATTGTCTTAAATAGTGGTATAGTTGTAGCTCGCGTTAGAATTTTATGCATCCCGAGCAATTTCACATTCATCAACAAACCACTAATTTCTGACTATTATCCACTTCCATTCCAATAAGCTCTGTTCATTTTATATCTATAGGTGGACTATAAATCACTGTAACGAAAAAAATATAATCTCTGTGTTATGATGCCAATTACCACGCAGTATTGCTTTAGTCGCAACATTTTTCATGGTGATGGTCTCCTTTTTTTTTTTTACTATATTACCATCGAACCTCCTCTACTTTTATCAAAATTGGATGATGGCTATGACGGTATATGGTAGATTTTATATAGTCTTTCATTTTCACGTATGCCTGTTCCGTGGCATGTATTTCTGAAACCACACATATCTACGGTTTAGGTATTTTAAAACGTTTCACAATATTTTACTCAATATTTAATGTTTGTTGACACTTTTGTTTAACAAAACTGCGTACACCACCAATTATTTTATAATTATATATTAGAAAGATATATATATTATTATAAAAAATGACGACGGAGGCATATGCTAAAAATCAAATATGCATATCTTTCAATATTTAAATTTATAAAAGTATAATAAATGCAATAATAACAATTAATATATTATTTATTATAAATAATATGTACAACCTAAAAAAACTAATAAAATAAATGGGTATTAAAATAAAACTATATTATTATATTTATTTATTATTCCAAGGATGACTGGCAGTAACATATAAATTATTATTACACAGTGAATATAGTGTTAACAACAATAAAAAAATTATAAATAATTAATTAATTTTATTTTCTTAAAAACATATATATTTATTTAGTATGAATAGTTAAACAATTTATTAGTTTTTTTACACTCAATTTTTTTAATATGCAAAATATTATTAATAAAATTATATATGCGAAGGTTAGAGAGTAGTGTAAAGTGTAGAGATAGCGTAAACAAAATGTTTAACCTACGCATTTTACGAAAATGTTTTTTTTTGTTTAAAATGTGCGTAAAGCATTTCAATTAACCAACGTAAAGAAAAAAAAAAGGTTATTACCCTTTTTATACACCTCTAAATGTTTATGATACAAGTTTGTGTGAATTAATTTACGTTACAATAAAAATAATATTGTATTTTTAAATTATATTCGTGTAAAAAAAGAGACAAGGTAAAATTCTTCGTCTATTATATGCCTTCGGTGGATGTTAAAAAGTAATTAATTTTTCTGCTTCTGGAACGGTGTTTTTTTTGGGTTAAATAAATAAATAAATAGAAGGCTGTCACACTGCAAACTATAAACAATTTAATGACAATACCTATTTTCAGATTAGTTCTTCTTCAGAAATCATGTGAAGCACCTAATTTAGATATGATCATTGAGATAAATTCTAAGTATATTTCACCGTCACATATGTCTAATTAATGTAATTTGATGGCGTTTGATGATCGGTCTTCCACCATCTCCGTATTAATATTGGTCATAAAATTATTAAGTTCAAAATGTTCAAGTAAATCAACTGATGATGACGGTTCTAGATTTATTATTAGGTGAAGAAATTGAAAATAACCTCTAAATTATGATAGGACATACGATGGTTTAGACAAATTCAAAGAAGCTACAAATTACAAAAATTACTGAACGAAGATTTATTGTCAAACACTGCAACACCATTAAATGTCACTCAAAAATGTATTTCGGACCATTTAATTATGCTGACAGACTGGTTTAGTTCAGCGAAATGTATTCCATATTGGAATAGACACAATTAAGACAACAAGAAAATCGAAAAATCGAAATGTGAAATGCAATTCCAAAGATAAAAAAAGAAAAGGTTTTACTGGAGATGGAAACGAGATTTATTATGAGAATTTTGAGTGTAGAAAAGCTTATGTACAGCCTAGCGAAACTGGTTCATCACAGCCAAAGTGATTCATATTCATGCTGATAATGATTATGTGTTGGAAGCAAACAGTGCGTCATGGACACTACAAATTAATTTTTCAACATGAAAATGCCAAACCGCATACTGCAAATATTGTTATTGTAAAAAAAACTATTTGCAAGGAAAAAACTGGGAAGTTCTATCCCACTCGCCGTATGCAGCAAGCATAGCTCTTTGTCGCACCACAACTTTGTCCGGTTTACCAAGCACAGTCATCCATACGGCAAGTCATTTTCTCGTAATAGTATACACCTTTGCATTCAAGTTGACAAATTACTCCGTATGTGAGTACATACCAATTCACTGTGCTATGATCTCTGAATTTATAAGTTTCCATAGATGCTCGATTATAATTCAATTATTCTGGTCTAAGAGAATCGCCCTAATGTATAGCGTTGTGTGTGTTTGTGAAGACATTGTTAATCCTATATCTGAATAGCGTCCACCACATCATAATTTTTTTAAAAGATATTTGCTTTATGATTTCATAAACTAACAAATGATAATTCAGTTGACTGAATTTTCGTGTCGTATGGACAAAAAAAATAATGGATTGGCATTTGAAATACATGAAATTGACATTTAATAAGAATGATAACGAATGATGATGGCTGGGTCACGAAAAAATTGTCCATATTTTTTAAAAATAAGAAAAACAACCATCAAACAATTTATAAATTTTAAATGTTTTTTACTATTTTTTTTGGGTTAATAAAAATGTGTAGATATTTTTGTATTTAGTTTTTGAGGTTACACACTTTTTGTAGTTTTATAGTTCCATTACAATTATTATAATAATAATATATCTTATTTTAGAAACACAAACAAATAATTTTATTTAATTAATTATTCAAAACACAATTCATATAAGTTTTGATATTAATAACAATAAAAAAATATGTGTCAATTATTTAATTTTTTTATTTTTATATATACAAAATATTGTATATTATTTAGGCTGATCATATAAGTTCATGTTCACGTACGCTCGTCTGTCCGAAGAATAACCGAAATGACTTTCTAATATATCCAATTGATAAGACATTTTCTTAAGCACATCCAAAATAAATTTTTTTTTTGATTGAATGACAATACATTAATTGTTTACAATTTTTCTGTATATATTTCGGTTATTTTTCGGACACATGGTGTATAAGTATAGGCATAGGTATTCAATATTACGCACATATCTATGCATGAGAAAAAGTTAACTTTCGAAATACCAAAAATATTACCTTTTCTTGACACACGGAAGTACGCAATATGCGCGCGTCTTCTTATTCTATTTTGTGTTAAAATTAATTAATTAATTATTCGTTAGATTTCACACTGATATTCGAATTCGTTAATTAAAGTTTATATACCGCTTGGTTAACGGCATCCACCATCATCCTGCTTTGGAAATTCTACTCGAAAAACTCTGCTTGTCCTATCCACCACTATTTTTGTGATTTCATTTGATTTTTCACATAACCTACATTACCAATTATTTCGAATAAACACGAAAGATTCATAGTTGTATATCCTTTTATTTCCATCATATATGACATGCAACGGAGACATCTCGTCGAAAATTTAATGCAGCCACATTCATTTTTAATCAAAAATATATATACTGAACAAAAATTACAACCGGTGCGATAAATTGATTGGAACAGGCGATAATCTGATGGAGCTATATAGGTCTGCAACACAATCTGAAGCGAAAATTGAGATTATTAGGGATATATTATAAAGTAACTATTTACACAAAATTACTGCCCTTGTAAAATTGACCTTGTTTTAAATTAGTTTCGTTGATGATGATATTTGGAACTATATAAATATCCTTTATTTTTCTTTTCAAATAACTAATTCATTTTTAACCTTAGAAAAATATGTAATATTCTATTGGTTTTTTTAAATTACACCCTTCGTTTGTCCTCAATTTACAATATACAAGGTGTCCCATTAACGACATCACTAACGTGGAATGGTTCGGAATATTGCATTAGATTATACATTTTTTTTTTCTTCTTTTGTTAGTTTGTTGTCACTTCGCAGATTTTTTTGTCATCGCCTTTGTTGAAAAAAACAGATACAATATTTATTTTTAAATAAAAAAATCCTTTTTGCTACCGAATACCACACCAAACTGGGGGTGGTTTTAGTAGAATCTATAATCTACGGCACCATAAATTATGTTATAAGCTCGACGAATGAAAAATGTTTGGCAACAATAAAACATTACCGAGAAATGTATAGTGAGAAATGGTTCTGCTTGGGACACAACACTCTCTATGTGTACTAAATATATATTTGAAGAAAAGACACTTTTCCAAATTGTAATACATTTGGATTTGAAATAAAAAACGAAAATAGGTAGATAATTTAATCGAAATTATTTATTAAAATATTTATATGATATTGATTATTATATTTAAAATATTGTATTTGAAAAGTACATGACAATATTCACAGGGATGTATTAAAAAATGCATATATATTATTTAACCGTAGACACACACACAAAAACATAATCTTTTGATTTAAATAATAAATTCTAGAAACGAGGATTTCCAAAATTATATCTTCAAATTTTCACTCCTACCATTTTTTGTAAAATTTGGTGTAAGCATTATTTTGTATTTTGCTATTATCAATATCATATAGTATAATTTGTTATATCAATATCAAGGTTTGTGATGAAAAAATTTGGTTATCTTGTGCTGTGTTATCCACTAATAACTACACAATTTAAAATTTAGTATCTTTGGCCATCGGTGCAACGCACTCAATTTTAAAGAAATATACTCTTTTGTATGTAAATTTGAAAAATCGTATATTCTTTTCCTATAGTATACTGATTTTTTAAGAAAATATCTAAGGCAACATCGATTTAGTGGCGGACGAATAATGATGAATATAGAGATTTTATAAATCTGCAGTAGAAAACTCCATAACATCTTATTTGGAAAAAAGAAAAGATAGCCTGCGAAATCATATATTGATTGGATGACGATCCTCTGCCCATATCCTTAAATTGATTAAGAAAACGAGACAGAGGTGGTGGCAACTTTGATAATGGCAAACACACCATTCAATCAAGGAGGCTGGAAAATGTGGGGTACAATAAATCTTTTGGGTCACAATATTTTTATAACCACCGTTTTTAAACACCCTGTTCAATTGTTAAATATAAATATAAATTTAATTTGAATATTAAATAATTGATAATTATTTTTTTTTTCATTTCAGATATTGTTTCCATTCCACACACACACACACACATACACACGCGTTTAATGCAAAGATATTATTGTTTTATTTTTTTTTTTTTATTCATAATTTCATTAAGAAAGCAGTTGTTGGTTTTGTTGTTATATTTTCTATAATTAACTTAATGGAAAAATAATAATTATACAATAATAATAATAATAATAAAACATTAACTAGTGGGTGGGAGGAAAGTAACATATAAGAATTTTATTATTATAATATTAATTTAAAATATAAATAAATTATATATTATCAATTTATAATCATATATTCAACTGATGATCGCTACAGCACACACAAACAACAATTTAATTCAACAATTTGGATTCAGTACTTCGCAGCAACAGTTGACAATTAAATGTATAGTAAAAAAAATATATATATAAATTCTAGTGTATTTTCAGTGTTTTTGTGGTTTTTGTGTGTGTTGTGTGACATGTCTCTGTGTAATTTTCTGTGCAATTTTGTTTAATATAATTATAATTAAAATATTAGAATAAAAATGATGCTACTCGCTCGGATATATTAATAAATTATAAAAATATATATAAAATATTATAAAAGAAATAAATTATGTGAATTGTAAATTATCGCCAGCGATTTGGTTTATTCATAAATAGTTGGTTTTTCTTTATAAATAAATAAATAAATAAAGTGGTGGTTATTTATTATTAAGAAAAAAATTTAAAAAATAAATTAATAAAAGATGAATTCATCATCAAATTTAATTAAAGAAGATGTTGATGACGATAATAATAATATTAATAATAATAATAAAGATGTTGTTGATTTTCTTAAATCCAATATATGTTTATCGTGCACAAATTGTTTTACAAAAGATTCGAATAATAATACAAATAATTGTAAACATTTGTCAGCGTCCATATGTTCGTCGACGCCGCCGACGTCACACACAACATCAACAACTATATCAACGATAACTGATAGTGGCGGCGGCGGCGGCGGCGGCATTGGTGACGGTGATATTAGTAATACTAATGGAAATAATAGTAAAAATAATAATAATAATAATAATAATATAAATAATAATATAATTTATAGTGAAATACCTCAATCATATATTAAAAAATCATTTTCAACATTCGAAAAAAAATTACCAATGTTTTATTTTCGTAAAAAAAGTGATCCAACCTTATTGACACACGAAACATTAGCAGCTAAAGAACGACCAAAATTTATAAAAAGTTCATCAATTGCACGTTTATTGGGTAATACATATAGTACAAAAAAAGCAAATAATTTAATGCAAAAAATGGTAAATCAACAACAATCAACGGAACAATTAATACCTGCAGCAGCTGGTGGAGGAATAATTAAAAATAATTATATACGAACAGCAGCAGCAGCAGCAACAACAACATCTTCATCATCATCATCATCATCATCATCAACACCAAAAATTGAACGTTTTCAAAAATGTTTATATGAAAATCAATTTGATGATAATAATAATAATAATAATAAAAATGGTACATCGAATTCATCTAATCAACAACAAATACAACCAAATATAAATTTACAACAATATGAAAATTGTAATTTAATAAATAATAATAATAATAATAATAATAATACAAATAATAATTCAACATTAACTGTAAGAACAATTCGTACAATATCAAGAGGTTTAGGAAAAATATTATGGAAAAAATCACAAAGTATTGAAATTAGTACACCAGACCCAGAATATAAAGTTTCTTATCTGGGAAATGTACTGACTGGATGGGCTAAAGGTGAGTAGTGATTTTAATTTAACTAATCATTTCTTGATTGAATGTATTTAAAAGTGAGCACACTAAATTTATATTTAAATGTTTATAAAAATAAATAAAATATGATCGATCGAGTGAGTGGGTGAACGCAAATGATCTCTAGAGATAAATTCGAATAAATTTTCGAATCATAACCCATAATTTTTCTTTGAAAACACGATGTTTAAGATCATTTTTTTCCCCCAGTTTTTTATATTTTCACTTAAATCTGTGTGTTTAATTATTTAAAAATATAGTGATTAATGATTATTGTAATTAACTTCTTCTTAACTGTGTGTTTGCAGTGTGACACCTTCGAATTAACGAAAAATATACCACACTGCGTTTGATGGAAATTCATTTCTATAGAAATCACAAAAATATTCTAAGTATTTTTTTTGTCGCTATCAAAAATTATGCCTTTCGATGCGCAGCCAAACTAGGAGATGTCACGTTAAACGATATTTGTTCCGAAAATTGATGTATGCAATACAAATGGTACACGGCACCGGAATATCTATATTATTTATGCAATTTAACAAAACAATTGATTTGTGTAATGAAATTCTATATTTTAATTGGTGCTAATATTCATGTGACTGTAAAATTCAACAAAAAAGAATGGTTATATTTATTATCAGCCATCATTTTCCTTCCACAATGCCACAATTGTAAAGAAATGATCTTGTTTGATTATTTCCAATGAAATACAATTGCATTTATTTTGACAAAATATTGCCGACAAAAATATTAAAATTGATGACTCGCCTGAATTACGATCGTACCATTTCATCCTAATCGTTGTTTCCATACACGTTTTGTTACCGAAATCTGGATATTAAGCTGCGACAGCTCCTTATATTATTTTATATTACATCAATTCGTGATCATCTTTGATTATTGGTTATTCTTTTTAAGCTACATTATCTCAATAGACATAAATAAACAAAATTATTTCTTATAACATATAAATGAACCACTGTGTAAGTTGACTCCACATTATTTTAACAGCTTACCGTTGGTTTTCTTAACGAACCGAATGCATATATGAATGTAATAAAGACGTAACAATTGTATACTACAAAATAAAATGTATTCAACACCATGTCCAAATTCTATGCGTTAGACAATGCAAATTTATTTTTAATGACTGCAATTTAGTTTTGCAGAATTTTATGCGCGACGCCTCATTTTTTTTCATAATTAAATTGAAATTGATTTATTAGTGAAATTTTCAAAATATAAATATTATTCATTTGAATGACTATTTATTATTGGTAATTAAATAAATATAAATAATGTGTCACATATCAATATATAGATATCCCTCTGTGTGCTGCTTCTGTATACATCTAACCAATAGAAAAAATTATATTAAAAATTTAAAAAATTACATAAAAATCAAATTAAAACCATTGCTCCACTTTCATATTATTTGCTATAATAAAAAAATAAACAACTAATAAGTCTATATTCTTTTGTCTGCCTATTCAGAGATTCAAACGTGTATATGAAAAAATGCGAAATAATTGTTGGTGCGGTTTTTTTTCTATTTTTAAATTATTCGCCAGTGTGCCATACGACAGTATATTTGTTATATGTCTATGAATCCATACGCAATACATCAAATAAAAACGAATTTAATGCTCAAAAGTTATAACAATTCAAATGGAAACGAAACAATGCGGCAATCTAGTTCTATGCTATCTATCTATAAAATAAATAAAAACTATTATTATTATATATATTAAAAATTGTTCTATTATTATAAATAATAAGGTGTTTGCAATGAAAGCCGCTGATCACACATGGGCATGTAATTTTTATGTCCAACACAATACACCAATACTTATCTGCTCTGTAGGAACATCAATTATATCAAAATCATCGTGAATTTCTACACGAAATTGCTACTCGATTCTATTTAACTATATAGCCCTCAAACAAACGCATCAGATTTTTTCCTGCCGGTATTCGTTCCATGTGATTATACCAGTCGTTTCCATATTGATTCATTATACGTTTCAGAAAATACTTATTTCAATAAGTATGCGCGCAGAAGTTGCTTAATACTTTTTACTATAGCTATATATGATTGAAATAAATGTTAAACAATGAAACAATGACTTTCAATGCAAAACACCTAATACTAACATAATTTTTTGACAATTTCTTTTAATGTGGGCAATCGAAATTTAAATTTATAACTATATAAAAATAACAAGTAGTAGTCATTCAAATTCATATTATAAATTAACTATAACTATGCTGTCACTAACATAAAACAACCACAACAACAACAATACGAAAAACAAATCATTAACCGCAGACAAAAAATCACCAGAAAATAAAATATATAATTAAAATAAATTTTATATATGAAATTTCTAACGCAGAAATAAAATGTGGATCATATTAATTTTTAAATTCTGTCAACTGAATCTTATTTTTATATATCTCATATGGTATTGTGGCGGTATATATATAATAGAAATTCACCATCACCAGCACCAGCAATAATTTAAAAATGATGGCTATGGGCAATTGCTGTATGAACTGACGCATATATTCATATTGGATTATGTATTTACCGCACACAACATGATCATACACAGAGTGTTGAGATTAACTAACCGCAATTTTAGGATAACAAATATAGAAAAGACATTATAATAATATTTGAGACAATATTTTATTCAAAATCGGTTCTATTTGAGTCAATACAGCACCATAATTCACAAATGCATAGTTAGATTTTAGTTATAGCCATGTTTTTTGATCATCCCTGCGTCACAACGGTTACGCTTATTTCATGATAGCTTGCAGTTTTGGGAACCAGAAATAGTCACACGATGATAGATAGTAAGGCACTACAGAGGTTGTAACTGATGAGAGTAATTCATTTTTTCATCAATATTTTATTCACTTCTGAGGCAATAAAACCAGCTGGATAATTAGTGTCTATCTGCAAGTACTCAATTCATTAGCCAGCATTTCTCACAATTGAATGCTGTCCATTCGAAAGCAATGATTTCACGGGATTTTTCCACTAATTCCACAACACGATTTTTAAGTTCTGGACGTTGCTTGGTCTTGGATTATGATTTAAGATATCTTACAAATACTTTTTTCATATGCAAATATTCGTGTAGTAAAATCTTCTTTTGATAGGCCAACGATATCGCAGTAATCAAACTATAACATTCATATTTTGAATATTTAAAAAATAAGAGTTTGTTTTGGATGTGATCAATGGAGTTTGTTTTGGATGTGGTCTCGCTGAAAAATTAATAAAGATCGATTTGTTTTCGTATTAGAACGACGATTGAATTTTTTATTATAACCAATTGTAAATTGTATCGCTGATGGTTTTTGCATAAATGAGTTGTAGTGCAGTTTTACCACATGTTTTTTTATATTTTAATGTGCGATTTCTTATTTCGCTACAGTACTTAACTTATATAGTTTTTTCTTTAAATAAATTATAATTTAAATTTGCTATTTATACAAAAAAAAAACTTTAAATAACTATCATAATTTGATTTTTATTTGATATTTTATTATTTTATTTCACAATCTCTTTCCTATTTATATTAATTTCCAAACTCCGAACATTTAGATAAGAAAAATGTATACATTTTTAATTTTGTTTACTGTTGCGATTACATGGATTTTTTTTTCCTCACTCTCTCTCTCTATCTCAGTTTACCCACCATTAAGTTCAACAATCTATAAATAAGCTAAAAATAGTTATAAATATATTTTTATTTATAATAAGATCAAAACATTGAAAGTTGTTAATAATAGTTATATGATATCTGAAATAGTAATATAAGTAGTGTGCAATATTTAGTTTAGCTAGGGCTCAGCAGAAAATAACATCATAATATCATTATATTTAAAAATTGAGGAACAATCATGGTTTTAACGAAACAACAGACGACTATCATTGCAGGGAATTGTGTAATGAAATATTCAAAAATTTACATAATAATTCAGTCACTTTACTTTGCTTCTTTGGGTAACATCATCAAAGCCGATACGGTAACAGTTTTTTAAGTTATCATAAAGGTATACGACCTGAGAAAATCCAAAGAAAGTAAAACATATGATCAATCCAGCACCTGCAAAAAATCCAACTCATTTGTTGTCAGTGGCGATCAGCATTAACAGTTTCACCAGGTTTTAGTGGTACACCACACCTTTCTGGTTCCACCAGAAACACAGTATTGTCTTCTTTCCGAAACGATTTGGTTTTGCAGTCGATGTTGATGGTTGTCCTGGATTCCGTTTAAGATTCTTAAAATAAATCCATTTTTCATCGCCAGTAACAATTCGATGCGCAAAACTGATTTCCTTTCGTATCTGCCAAACAAAATTTCACAAGTGTTTTTTCAGTTTCATTCAATTCATGTGGCACCCATTTTTCACACTTTTGGATCTTCCCGCCATAGGTTTTAAACGGCCCGCAATTATTTGTTGTGCACCATTTAACATTTCTGCCATTTGTTTTTGATTCAAAGTGTCATCTTCATCCAATATTGCTTGCAATTCGGTGTCTTCAAACTGTTTTTGTGGTATTCCACGTTCATTATTTCTCACATCAATAAATCATTATCGCTACACCGTTGAAACCATCCGTTGCATGTTGCTTCTGATAGGGCATAATCACCTGATATACCTCGACAAGCACATAAAAAAAAATGGATTAAAGAGGTAGTGTCCAATCAATGCAAAATTTAGACGTGATACACTGCTGGACAGTTTTACAGAAAAGTTAATTGGTCTCCTATATATTATATCCAATTGAACTGGAATTGAGTATTTTATTTTAGTTTCCTCAAAATTAATAGCTATATTCTGCAGTTCTATATTTTTTGAGGAAATTGGGCATAGTTTTTTTTGAATTTGATGAACTCTTTAACCATTAAATTGACCATTCGAATAGATAATATTGTATATGGGTGGTGGGTGGTACCAGTGATCAAGGAATTTGTTGAGGCAAAATCCGATTTTAAATATATGCATATGCAATTTTGCTGAATTATTGGTGAAGAAATTGACAATCATTTGCGGGACTATCCTATAAGTATCGATTTTCCATGAATTTGTTAGCAATTAACAATGTATTTATAATCTCATTCTAATCATAATTTCATTTAAATGTGTGACAGAGGCTTACTCTGTGCAATCTGATCTACATTGCATTGGTATCAATGTTAATAAATTTATTAAGAAATGATTTTAATTATGCATTGAATTAATTTGCAGTTAAGTGTGTTCTGTAATCGGATCAGTAAAACTGCACTAGATGGGTATGTTATTAAATTATCAGGTTTCTATAATATAAGACTGGGCAGGAAAGCTAAATTTCGTTACAAAAAATTTCATCACAATTCGTATATAATTCAGAAAAATTGGCAAATTTATAAGATATTTCCAGGCAAGACAATTATTTTGATCGACGTTATGTTAGCAATACTTGAAAGATGGTATTTATTTAATTGAATTTTTTTTCCAAATAATGTTAGTTAATGGGTTAAAATAAAAGCAGAAAAGAAAGAAATAAATAATAAAATACATATTAAAATTTCACTTTTATCTAATAATAAATAATAATAATAATAATAATAATATGGAAAAAAAAGGTAATAGTAAAAAGAAAGGTAGATCATTTAAATTTTAAATTAACTATTGCAATGTTACGAAAAATAAAGTTCACATATCTGTTATGCTTTTATTTTTTTTTCTGCTAGATATAAATTAAAAATACTCACACACAAATACTTTCCCCATGTGTATTAAAATGTAATTGTATAACATAATATTACATACAGTGGATTCGCCAAATGTAAACATACGTGGCTGTCTATATAGGGAACGATTTATGGTGGTGGTTTGCTTGTTACAGGAATTACCTTTTTAACCTTCTGGTTATTTTTTTATATTTACTTATAATGAAATATCAGTTTTGTAACGATATTTTTTCTTTTTTGGCATTTCTATTCCCCGCCTAAGTAATACTGATCGATTTCTTGGAACCAGATCGATTGGGTCAATTTTAAATCCTATTGCTATATATAAACATTTTTATGTCTGCTCGTGTATAATAGAATTATAAGTTCAATATTTATATAATGTCTCGGAAATTAATACACAGTTCGATTAGCATAATTATTGTCTTCTTGGAACTGCTTTCCATTGATGATTTTGACAATATTTTTTATGTAAATGTTAAAACAACAATTATATGAATGGTTTGTTAAAGAAATAATGTGAAATCTATATCCACACGTCACTTATTCCGATCGGTTTCCAAGTACTTCATAATTTTATTTATTTTCTAATACGATTTTTAAAAAATGTCCATATAATTATTACAATTCATAATAAAGTTCTAAATGCTCAGGTGCGTTAACACATCTAAGCGATTTCTATGCGGGAACGTTGAAACTGTTTTAATCACATTTTTTTATGTAAATATAGTTTTGTAATTTATGACCCAATTTTTTGACAACTGAACATCGCTTTTTCTGCTACTTGTCCATCTGATAATATCTGGAATAAATCTATACACGTACAATAAAATTGAAATAATAATAACATGAAAATTTCCGCGTATTATATTATCCGATTAGGAGGATAACTCATCGATCTCCCACAATTCTCTTATGAACTATTCAAAAATATATCTATAATCAGACTATAATAAGTGACACAGCATATATTAAAATTAACTAAGAAGTGATCAAATTGACTAATCAATTTCGCATTAATCGATGTTCCACTTGGAATAAATTCTTAGTAGACAATACCATTTTGGAATCGTAAAAAAGATTATTTCTTTGGATTTATCTGGTGATTCCTATGCGCAGCACATTTATAGTTTCAGTTTTTCTGTTGAAAATACCATATGATCATCATCATCGCAGTTACACACTAGTTTTTAAGAAATTATAGTCATTGCCACCTTTTTTAATGATGACTTTAGAATTATTAATTTTGGTATACGATATTTTGATTATCAGCAGGCAATTGTTTCAGTTGTATTTCGATAAATCGTATAGTGAAGATTCTGGTTTAGTTGCAAGAAATGGTAGACTTTTTTTTAAATTGTTTTCCAATGTAATCATTGTGTTCGGTCTGAACGTTCATCATCCGCATAGTCGTTTTTTTGTCGAGGTTATTTTAACAAAAGGGAGGTTGTTGAAGAGTTACAAAGACCCTATATTATAAACTTACTTGTTAAATGGCAAAAAAAAGGCTAAATGGCGCCCTATAGGCGGAAATGTTTCGCAAAATACCTGTCTATCAATACATGCCATTCCCACCTACATTATTCTTGTATAGTTACATTTTACAACAACGTACGACACTTTTGATACTAATTAATATTGACTGAAATGATTAAAATATATATGTGAAAATTTTGTGCTAATTAGAACATTGCGTGCGGCGGTGTGAAGAATAAATATTTTAAGATTATTTAGCAAAATTTTTATTTACATTCGAATATATTTTGTGATATTTTTAGAAATTGTCGATATTTTTACACTTTTTTTTTTTTTATCACTTATAAATAATTCCATTTATTTCAATTGTGTAATTTTTATATTTAAAATTATATTTATTAAAAGAATTTTTTATATTTAATGCTACAGTTACACAAAGAAACAAAAATGACGATCCACAGTATAACTGTGGTGTAAAGCAGGAGCATAATCTATTTTAATTATCCATCGGTATTTATAGTAGATATGTTGGAGACATTGTCAAAAGTGATTCCATCATATATTTAACATTCATTGTGGCTGTAATATGTTTGAACGGAGCGTAAGAGCACACGAGCTGGTGAGTATAGTGTCGTATCTAGGAATTTACCAGCACCGTATTGGCATGCTGGTTGCGGTGTATTGTGTTCCTTGTTATAGGTATAATTGGTTTTTTATATGTGGTACATTTTTTCTATATAAAGTCATTAATATAGGAAAGAACATAATTTACCAGGTTTAGCATTTATCCGTATTAATATCCAATAGTCCTGTGAATATTCTAAGAAATCGATATCCAATCAATTATCCTTATCGCAGCTTCTGCGTGAACTTGATAATTTGGAATGACACCCAACAGATAGCGGTTTATAGTGGGATTGTATGAATGGTTCTTAAGAAAATTCTAATAAATAAATACCCATCATAACTCTGTTATCCCGATTGGTCTTCAAAAACTTACAATTGCAGGAGGCTGGCTAATTAAATTGGTCCAGTGTATTAATTTTTAAGAAATGAGATAGATCTCGTTAATATAATATCAATTTTAACCTACATATAAACAAAATTTCATCAAAAAGATTTACTCTTCTATAAGATCAATGGCGAAAGTGTTCACCTTTAATTTGAGCTACAATATTTTCAAATAGGGTGACCAGTGATTTCTTTCTCTTTTTTTCAAATAATTGCCGGCACAATTGATTTTTAAATATAATCAAAATGAAAATAAAAAAAAATTGTATGCGATAAAGGCTAACAGAAAATAAATTAATTAATTTATTTATATAATTTTTTATTACATTAATTTACTTTTTTAATGTTATCAGAGTGTTGCAATAAAAATTTGTTGTTGTTGCCGCATATTATTATAAATAATAATAATATTATATTATTCGCGTGACGTTATTTTATTTAAAAAATAACAAAAATTATCCATACAAAAATATAATAAATTAAGTAATTATTGATATTTTGTATATTTTGATAATTTACGTATAAATAAATAAATAAATAATTAAATAATAATAATAATAAAAATTTATTTGGTTTTTTAATCATTTCTTTTTTAAATTTATTTATTTATTTATTTATTTGCGTATCAAAAAAATCGAAATTACATGAAAATATAATACGCAAAAATTATATAGAAATACATAAATTGGAAATGACTTGATTTAAAAAATATTGGATGGTTGCACAACATCGTGCCCTATATTTTCATAGATGCGGCAGAAACATTTTGCATGGTGACATATTAATGTTCCCAACAAGAAGCCGTCCAAATATCAGCAGTTATACCAATTGCTAAACACAGACTTTCATTTCTTGACAATTAATACATTGGACAAATTTCCTTAGTCAGCCTCCTGCCTAATGGGTAATTAAGTAATTTCTCAAACGAATTTGATGAAATTTCGTATTCGTATGTTAAAATTGATGTTATTTTGATATGAGCTTATGTCATTTCTTGAAAATTAATACACTGGATAAATTTCCTTAGTCAGTCTCCTGCAATTTGCCAATTTGGTCATTTCTCAAACGATTTTGATGATCCTTTCTATGGATTTTAAAAGTAACATCATTTTGACAGACTTTCTATCAAAATCCTGGAAAATAGGACTGTTCTATCTACCCAGCCTCCTACAACTTAGTAATTTTATCATTTCTCTTGTGATTTTGATGAAATTTTACATACGTATGTTAAAATTGATATTATATTTACAAGGTTTATCTCATTTATGGAAAATTGATACCCTGGACTAATTTCCTTAGTCAGTCTTTTGCCTAATAGGTAATTAAGTAATTTCTCCAATGACTTTGATGAAATTTCGTATTCGTATGTTAAAATTGATGTTATGTTGATATGGGCCTATCTCATTTCTTGAAAATTAATACACTGGATAAATTTCCTTAGTCAGTCTCCTGCAATTTGACAATTTGGTCATTTCTCAAACGATTTTGATGATCCTTTCTATGGATTTTAAAAGTAACATCATTTTGACAGACTTTCTATCAAAATCCTGGAAAATAGGACTGTTCTATCTACCCAGCCTCCTACAACTTAGTAATTTTATCATTTCTCTTGTGATTTTGATGAAATTTTACATACGTATGTTAAAATTGATATTATATTTACAAGGTTTATCTCATTTATGGAAAATTGATACCCTGGACTAATTTCCTTAGTCAGCCTCCTGCCTAATGGGTAATTAAGTAATTTCTCAAACGAATTTGATGAAATTTCATATACGTATCTTAAAATTGATATTATGTTGATATGGGCCTATCTGATTTCTTGAAAATTCATACACTGGATAAATTTCCTTAGTCAGTCTCCTTCAATATCATTTCTCAAACGAATTTGATGACGCTCTCTATGGATTTTAAAAGTAATATTATTTTGACAGACTTTCTATCAAAATCCTGGAAAATATAACTGTTCTATCTACCCAGCCTCCTACAACTTAGTAATTTTATCATTTCTCTTGTGATTTTGATGAAATTTTGCATACGTATGTTAAAATTGATATTATATTTACAAGGTTTATCTCATTTATGGAAAATTGATACCCTGGACTAATTTCCTTAGTCAGCCTCCTGCCTAATGGGTAATTAAGTAATTTCTCAAACGAATTTGATGAAATTTCATATACGTATCTTAAAATTGATATTATGTTGATATGGGCCTATCTGATTTCTTGAAAATTCATACACTGGATAAATTTCCTTAGTCAGTCTCCTTCAATTTCATTTCTCAAACGATTTTGATGAGGCTCTCTATGGATTTTAAAAGTAATATCATTTTGACAGACTTTCTATCAAAATCCTGGAAAATAGGACTGTTCTATCTACCCAGCCTCCTACAACTTAGTAATTTTATCATTTCTCTTGTGATTTTGATGAAATTTTGCATACGTATGTTAAAATTGATATTATATTTACAAGGTTTATCTCATTTATGGAAAATTGATACCCTGGACTAATTTCCTTAGTCAGCCTCCTGCCTAATGGGTAATTAAGTAATTTCTCAAACGAATTTGATGAAATTTCGTATTCGTATCTTAAAATTGATGTTATGTTGATATGGGCCTATCTCATTTCTTGAAAATTAATACACTGGATAAATTTCCTTAGTCAGTCTCCTGCAATTTGACAATTTCGTCATTTCTCAAACGATTTTGATGAGGCTCTCTATGGATTTTAAAAGTAATATCATTTTGACAGACTTTCTATCAAAATCCTGGAAAATAGGACTGTTCTATCTACCCAGCCTCCTACAACTTAGTAATTTTATCATTTCTCTTGTGATTTTGATGAAATTTTGCATACGTATGTTAAAATTGATATTATATTTACAAGGTTTATCTCATTTATGGAAAATTGATACCCTGGACTAATTTCCTTAGTCAGCCTCCTGCCTAATGGGTAATTAAGTAATTTCTCAAACGAATTTGATGAAATTTCGTATTCGTATCTTAAAATTGATGTTATGTTGATATGGGCCTATCTCATTTCTTGAAAATTAATACACTGGATAAATTTCCTTAGTCAGTCTCCTGCAATTTGACAATTTCGTCATTTCTCAAACGATTTTGATGAGGCTCTCTATGGATTTTAAAAGTAATATCATTTTGACAGACTTTCTATCAAAATCCTGGAAAATAGGACTGTTCTATCTACCCAGCCTCCTACAACTTAGTAATTTTATCATTTCTCTTGTGATTTTGATGAAATTTTGCATACGTATGTTAAAATTGATATTATATTTACAAGGTTTATCTCATTTATGGAAAATTGATACCCTGGACTAATTTCCTTAGTCAGCCTCCTGCCTAATGGGTAATTAAGTAATTTCTCAAACGAATTTGATGAAATTTCGTATTCGTATCTTAAAATTGATGTTATGTTGATATGGGCCTATCTCATTTCTTGAAAATTAATACACTGGATAAATTTCCTTAGTCAGTCTCCTGCAATTTGACAATTTCGTCATTTCTCAAACGATTTTGATGAGGCTCTCTATGGATTTTAAAAGTAATATCATTTTGACAGACTTTCTATCAAAATCCTGGAAAATAGGACTGTTCTATCTACCCAGCCTCCTACAACTTAGTAATTTTATCATTTCTCTTGTGATTTTGATGAAATTTTGCATACGTATGTTAAAATTGATATTATATTTACAAGGTTTATCTCATTTATGGAAAATTGATACCCTGGACTAATTTCCTTAGTCAGCCTCCTGCCTAATGGGTAATTAAGTAATTTCTCAAACGAATTTGATGAAATTTCGTATTCGTATCTTAAAATTGATGTTATGTTGATATGGGCCTATCTCATTTCTTGAAAATTAATACACTGGATAAATTTCCTTAGTCAGTCTCCTGCAATTTGACAATTTCGTCATTTCTCAAACGATTTTGATGAGGCTCTCTATGGATTTTAAAAGTAATATCATTTTGACAGACTTTCTATCAAAATCCTGGAAAATAGGACTGTTCTATCTACCCAGCCTCCTACAACTTAGTAATTTTATCATTTCTCTTGTGATTTTGATGAAATTTTGCATACGTATGTTAAAATTGATATTATATTTACAAGGTTTATCTCATTTATGGAAAATTGATACCCTGGACTAATTTCCTTAGTCAGCCTCCTGCCTAATGGGTAATTAAGTAATTTCTCAAACGAATTTGATGAAATTTCATATACGTATCTTAAAATTGATATTATGTTGATATGGGCCTATCTGATTTCTTGAAAATTCATACACTGGATAAATTTCCTTAGTCAGTCTCCTTCAATTTCATTTCTCAAACGATTTTGATGAGGCTCTCTATGGATTTTAAAAGTAATATCATTTTGACAGACTTTCTATCAAAATCCTGGAAAATAGGACTGTTCTATCTACCCAGCCTCCTACAACTTAGTAATTTTATCATTTCTCTTGTGATTTTGATGAAATTTTGCATACGTATGTTAAAATTGATATTATATTTACAAGGTTTATCTCATTTATGGAAAATTGATACCCTGGACTAATTTCCTTAGTCAGCCTCCTGCCTAATGGGTAATTAAGTAATTTCTCAAACGAATTTGATGAAATTTCGTATTCGTATCTTAAAATTGATGTTATGTTGATATGGGCCTATCTCATTTCTTGAAAATTAATACACTGGATAAATTTCCTTAGTCAGTCTCCTGCAATTTGACAATTTCGTCATTTCTCAAACGATTTTGATGAGGCTCTCTATGGATTTTAAAAGTAATATCATTTTGACAGACTTTCTATCAAAATCCTGGAAAATAGGACTGTTCTATCTACCCAGCCTCCTACAACTTAGTAATTTTATCATTTCTCTTGTGATTTTGATGAAATTTTGCATACGTATGTTAAAATTGATATTATATTTACAAGGTTTATCTCATTTATGGAAAATTGATACCCTGGACTAATTTCCTTAGTCAGCCTCCTGCCTAATGGGTAATTAAGTAATTTCTCAAACGAATTTGATGAAATTTCGTATTCGTATCTTAAAATTGATGTTATGTTGATATGGGCCTATCTCATTTCTTGAAAATTAATACACTGGATAAATTTCCTTAGTCAGTCTCCTGCAATTTGACAATTTCGTCATTTCTCAAACGATTTTGATGAGGCTCTCTATGGATTTTAAAAGTAATATCATTTTGACAGACTTTCTATCAAAATCCTGGAAAATAGGACTGTTCTATCTACCCAGCCTCCTACAACTTAGTAATTTTATCATTTCTCTTGTGATTTTGATGAAATTTTGCATACGTATGTTAAAATTGATATTATATTTACAAGGTTTATCTCATTTATGGAAAATTGATACCCTGGACTAATTTCCTTAGTCAGCCTCCTGCCTAATGGGTAATTAAGTAATTTCTCAAACGAATTTGATGAAATTTCGTATTCGTATCTTAAAATTGATGTTATGTTGATATGGGCCTATCTCATTTCTTGAAAATTAATACACTGGATAAATTTCCTTAGTCAGTCTCCTGCAATTTGACAATTTCGTCATTTCTCAAACGATTTTGATGAGGCTCTCTATGGATTTTAAAAGTAATATCATTTTGACAGACTTTCTATCAAAATCCTGGAAAATAGGACTGTTCTATCTACCCAGCCTCCTACAACTTAGTAATTTTATCATTTCTCTTGTGATTTTGATGAAATTTTGCATACGTATGTTAAAATTGATATTATATTTACAAGGTTTATCTCATTTATGGAAAATTGATACCCTGGACTAATTTCCTTAGTCAGCCTCCTGCCTAATGGGTAATTAAGTAATTTCTCAAACGAATTTGATGAAATTTCGTATTCGTATCTTAAAATTGATGTTATGTTGATATGGGCCTATCTCATTTCTTGAAAATTAATACACTGGATAAATTTCCTTAGTCAGTCTCCTGCAATTTGACAATTTCGTCATTTCTCAAACGATTTTGATGAGGCTCTCTATGGATTTTAAAAGTAATATCATTTTGACAGACTTTCTATCAAAATCCTGGAAAATAGGACTGTTCTATCTACCCAGCCTCCTACAACTTAGTAATTTTATCATTTCTCTTGTGATTTTGATGAAATTTTGCATACGTATGTTAAAATTGATATTATATTTACAAGGTTTATCTCATTTATGGAAAATTGATACCCTGGACTAATTTCCTTAGTCAGCCTCCTGCCTAATGGGTAATTAAGTAATTTCTCAAACGAATTTGATGAAATTTCGTATTCGTATCTTAAAATTGATGTTATGTTGATATGGGCCTATCTCATTTCTTGAAAATTAATACACTGGATAAATTTCCTTAGTCAGTCTCCTGCAATTTGACAATTTCGTCATTTCTCAAACGATTTTGATGAGGCTCTCTATGGATTTTAAAAGTAATATCATTTTGACAGACTTTCTATCAAAATCCTGGAAAATAGGACTGTTCTATCTACCCAGCCTCCTACAACTTAGTAATTTTATCATTTCTCTTGTGATTTTGATGAAATTTTGCATACGTATGTTAAAATTGATATTATATTTACAAGGTTTATCTCATTTATGGAAAATTGATACCCTGGACTAATTTCCTTAGTCAGCCTCCTGCCTAATGGGTAATTAAGTAATTTCTCAAACGAATTTGATGAAATTTCGTATTCGTATCTTAAAATTGATGTTATGTTGATATGGGCCTATCTCATTTCTTGAAAATTAATACACTGGATAAATTTCCTTAGTCAGTCTCCTGCAATTTGACAATTTCGTCATTTCTCAAACGATTTTGATGAGGCTCTCTATGGATTTTAAAAGTAATATCATTTTGACAGACTTTCTATCAAAATCCTGGAAAATAGGACTGTTCTATCTACCCAGCCTCCTACAACTTAGTAATTTTATCATTTCTCTTGTGATTTTGATGAAATTTTGCATACGTATGTTAAAATTGATATTATATTTACAAGGTTTATCTCATTTATGGAAAATTGATACCCTGGACTAATTTCCTTAGTCAGCCTCCTGCCTAATGGGTAATTAAGTAATTTCTCAAACGAATTTGATGAAATTTCATATACGTATCTTAAAATTGATATTATGTTGATATGGGCCTATCTGATTTCTTGAAAATTCATACACTGGATAAATTTCCTTAGTCAGTCTCCTTCAATTTCATTTCTCAAACGATTTTGATGAGGCTCTCTATGGATTTTAAAAGTAATATCATTTTGACAGACTTTCTATCAAAATCCTGGAAAATAGGACTGTTCTATCTACCCAGCCTCCTACAACTTAGTAATTTTATCATTTCTCTTGTGATTTTGATGAAATTTTGCATACGTATGTTAAAATTGATATTATATTTACAAGGTTTATCTCATTTATGGAAAATTGATACCCTGGACTAATTTCCTTAGTCAGCCTCCTGCCTAATGGGTAATTAAGTAATTTCTCAAACGAATTTGATGAAATTTCGTATTCGTATCTTAAAATTGATGTTATGTTGATATGGGCCTATCTCATTTCTTGAAAATTAATACACTGGATAAATTTCCTTAGTCAGTCTCCTGCAATTTGACAATTTCGTCATTTCTCAAACGATTTTGATGATCCTTTCTACGGATTTTAAAAGTAACATCATTTTGACAGACTTTCTATCAAAATCCTGGAAAATAGGACTGTTCTATCTACCCAGCCTCCTACAACTTAGTAATTTTATCATTTCTCTTGTGATTTTGATGAAATTTTGCATACGTATGTTAAAATTGATATTATATTTACAAGGTTTATCTCATTTATGGAAAATTGATACCCTGGACTAATTTCCTTAGTCAGCCTCCTGCCTAATGGGTAATTAAGTAATTTCTCAAACGAATTTGATGAAATTTCGTATTCGTATCTTAAAATTGATGTTATGTTGATATGCGCCTATCTCATTTCTTGAAAATTAATACACTGGATAAATTTCCTTAGTCAGTCTCCTGCAATTTGACAATTTCGTCATTTCTCAAACGATTTTGATGAGGCTCTCTATGGATTTTAAAAGTAATATCATTTTGACAGACTTTCTATCAAAATCCTGGAAAATAGGACTGTTCTATCTACCCAGCCTCCTACAACTTAGTAATTTTATCATTTCTCTTGTGATTTTGATGAAATTTTGCATACGTATGTTAAAATTGATATTATATTTACAAGGTTTATCTCATTTATGGAAAATTGATACCCTGGACTAATTTCCTTAGTCAGCCTCCTGCCTAATGGGCAATTAAGTAATTTCTCAAACGAATTTGATGAAATTTCGTATTCGTATCTTAAAATTGATGTTATGTTGATATGGACCTATCTCATTTCTTGAAAATTAATACACTGGATAAATTTCCTTAGTCAGTCTTCTGCAATTTGACAATTTCGTCATTTCTCAAACGATTTTGATGAGGCTCTCTATGGATTTTAAAAGTAATATCATTTTGACAGACTTTCTATCAAAATCCTGGAAAATAGGACTGTTCTATCTACCCAGCCTCCTACAACTTAGTAATTTTATCATTTCTCTTGTGATTTTGATGAAATTTTGCATACGTATGTTAAAATTGATATTATATTTACAAGGTTTATCACATTTATGGAAAATTGATACCCTGGACTAATTTCCTTAGTCAGCCTCCTGCCTAATGGGTAATTAAGTAATTTCTCAAACGAATTTGATGAAATTTCATATACGTATCTTAAAATTGATGTTATGTTGATATGGGCCTATCTGATTTCTTGAAAATTCATACACTGGATAAATTTCCTTAGTCAGTCTCCTTCAATTTCATTTCTCAAACGATTTTGATGAGGCTCTCTATGGATTTTAAAAGTAATATTATTTTGACAGACTTTCTATCAAAATCCTGGAAAATAGGACTGTTCTATCTACCCAGCCTCCTACAACTTTGTAATTTTATCATTTCTCTTGTGATTTTGATGAAATTTTGCATACGTATGTTAAAATTTATATTATATTTACAAGGTTTATCTCATTTATGGAAAATTGATACCCTGGACTAATTTCCTTAGTCAGCCTCCTGCCTAATGGGTAATTAAGTAATTTCTCAAACGAATTTGATGAAATTTCGTATTCGTATCTTAAAATTGATGTTATGTTGATATGGGCCTATCTCATTTCTTGAAAATTAATACACTGGATAAATTTCCTTAGTCAGTCTCCTGCAATTTGACAATTTCGTCATTTCTCAAACGATTTTGATGAGGCTCTCTATGGATTTTAAAAGTAATATCATTTTGACAGACTTTCTATCAAAATCCTGGAAAATAGGACTGTTCTATCTACCCAGCCTCCTACAACTTAGTAATTTTATCATTTCTCTTGTGATTTTGATGAAATTTTGCATACGTATGTTAAAATTGATATTATATTTACAAGGTTTATCTCATTTATGGAAAATTGATACCCTGGACTAATTTCCTTAGTCAGCCTCCTGCCTAATGGGTAACTAAGTAATTTCTCAAACGAATTTGATGAAATTTCGTATTCGTATCTTAAAATTGATGTTATGTTGATATGGGCCTATCTCATTTCTTGAAAATTAATACACTGGATAAATTTCCTTAGTCAGTCTCCTGCAATTTGACAATTTCGTCATTTCTCAAACGATTTTGATGAGGCTCTCTATGGATTTTAAAAGTAATATCATTTTGACAGACTTTATATCAAAATCCTGGAAAATGGGACTGTTCTATCTACCCAGCCTCCTACAACTTAGTAATTTTATCATTTCTCTTGTGATTTTGATGAAATTTTGCATACGTATGTTAAAATTGATATTATATTTACAAGGTTTATCTCATTTATGGAAAATTGATACCCTGGACTAATTTCCTTAGTCAGCCTCCTGCCTAATGGGTAATTAAGTAATTTCTCAAACGAATTTGATGAAATTTCGTATTCGTATCTTAAAATTGATGTTATGTTGATATGGGCCTATCTCATTTCTTGAAAATTAATACACTGGATAAATTTCCTTAGTCAGTCTCCTGCAATTTGACAATTTCGTCATTTCTCAAACGATTTTGATGAGGCTCTCTATGGATTTTAAAAGTAATATCATTTTGACAGACTTTCTATCAAAATCCTGGAAAATAGGACTGTTCTATCTACCCAGCTTCCTACAACTTAGTAATTTTATCATTTCTCTTGTGATTTTGATGAAATTTTGCATACGTATGTTAAAATTGATATTATATTTACAAGGTTTATCTCATTTATGAAAAATTGATACCCTGGACTAATTTCCTTAGTCAGCCTCCTGCCTAATGGGTAATTAAGTAATTTCTCAAACGAATTTGATGAAATTTCATATACGTATCTTAAAATTGATGTTATGTTGATATGGACCTATCTCAATTCTTGAAAATTAATACACTGGATAAATTTCCTAAGTCAGTCTCCTGCAATTTGACAATTTCGTCATTTCTCAAACGATTTTGATGAGGCTCTCTATGGATTTTAAAAGTAATATCATTTTGACAGACTTTCTATCAAAATCCTGGAAAATAGGACTGTTCTATCTACCCAGCCTCCTACAACTTAGTAATTTTATCATTTCTCTTGTGATTTTGATGAAATTTTGCATACGTATGTTAAAATTGATATTATATTTACAAGGTTTATCTCATTTATGGAAAATTGATACCCTGGATTAATTTCCTTAGTCAGCCTCCTGCCTAATGGGTAATTAAGTAATTTCTCAAACGAATTTGATGAAATTTCGTATTCGTATCTTAAAATTGATGTTATGTTGATATGGGCCTATCTCATTTCTTGAAAATTAATACACTGGATAAATTTCCTTAGTCAGTCTCCTGCAATTTGACAATTTCGTCATTTCTCAAACGATTTTGATGAGGCTCTCTATGGATTTTAAAAGTAATATCATTTTGACAGACTTTCTATCAAAATCCTGGAAAATAGGACTGTTCTATCTACCCAGCCTCCTACAACTTAGTAATTTTATCATTTCTCTTGTGATTTTGATGAAATTTTGCATACGTATGTTAAAATTGATATTATATTTACAAGGTTTATCTCATTTATGAAAAATTGATACCCTGGACTAATTTCCTTAGTCAGCCTCCTGCCTAATGGGTAATTAAGTAATTTCTCAAACGAATTTGATGAAATTTCATATACGTATCTTAAAATTGATGTTATGTTGATATGGACCTATCTCAATTCTTGAAAATTAATACACTGGATAAATTTCCTTAGTCAGTCTCCTGCAATTTGACAATTTCGTCATTTCTCAAACGATTTTGATGAGGCTCTCTATGGATTTTAAAAGTAATATCATTTTGACAGACTTTCTATCAAAATCCTGGAAAATAGGACTGTTCTATCTACCCAGCCTCCTACAACTTAGTAATTTTATCATTTCTCTTGTGATTTTGATGAAATTTTGCATACGTATGTTAAAATTGATATTATATTTACAAGGTTTATCTCATTTATGGAAAATTGATACCCTGGACTAATTTCCTTAGTCAGCCTCCTGCCTAATGGGTAATTAAGTAATTTCTCAAACGAATTTGATGAAATTTCGTATTCGTATCTTAAAATTGATGTTATGTTGATATGGGCCTATCTCATTTCTTGAAAATTAATACACTGGATAAATTTCCTTAGTCAGTCTCCTGCAATTTGACAATTTCGTCATTTCTCAAACGATTTTGATGATCCTTTCTACGGATTTTAAAAGTAACATCATTTTGACAGACTTTCTATCAAAATCCTGGAAAATAGGACTGTTCTATCTACCCAGCCTCCTACAACTTAGTAATTTTATCATTTCTCTTGTGATTTTGATGAAATTTTGCATACGTATGTTAAAATTGATATTATATTTACAAGGTTTATCTCATTTATGGAAAATTGATACCCTGGACTAATTTCCTTAGTCAGCCTCCTGCCTAATGGGTAATTAAGTAATTTCTCAAACGAATTTGATGAAATTTCGTATTCGTATCTTAAAATTGATGTTATGTTGATATGGGCCTATCTCATTTCTTGAAAATTAATACACTGGATAAATTTCCTTAGTCAGTCTCCTGCAATTTGACAATTTCGTCATTTCTCAAACGATTTTGATGAGGCTCTCTATGGATTTTAAAAGTAATATCATTTTGACAGACTTTCTATCAAAATCCTGGAAAATAGGACTGTTCTATCTACCCAGCCTCCTACAACTTAGTAATTTTATCATTTCTCTTGTGATTTTGATGAAATTTTGCATACGTATGTTAAAATTGATATTATATTTACAAGGTTTATCTCATTTATGGAAAATTGATACCCTGGACTAATTTCCTTAGTCAGCCTCCTGCCTAATGGGTAATTAAGTAATTTCTCAAACGAATTTGATGAAATTTCGTATTCGTATCTTAAAATTGATGTTATGTTGATATGGGCCTATCTCATTTCTTGAAAATTAATACACTGGATAAATTTCCTTAGTCAGTCTCCTGCAATTTGACAATTTCGTCATTTCTCAAACGATTTTGATGAGGCTCTCTATGGATTTTAAAAGTAATATCATTTTGACAGACTTTCTATCAAAATCCTGGAAAATAGGACTGTTCTATCTACCCAGCCTCCTACAACTTAGTAATTTTATCATTTCTCTTGTGATTTTGATGAAATTTTGCATACGTATGTTAAAATTGATATTATATTTACAAGGTTTATCTCATTTATGGAAAATTGATACCCTGGACTAATTTCCTTAGTCAGCCTCCTGCCTAATGGGTAATTAAGTAATTTCTCAAACGAATTTGATGAAATTTCGTATTCGTATCTTAAAATTGATGTTATGTTGATATGGGCCTATCTCATTTCTTGAAAATTAATACACTGGATAAATTTCCTTAGTCAGTCTCCTGCAATTTGACAATTTCGTCATTTCTCAAACGATTTTGATGAGGCTCTCTATGGATTTTAAAAGTAATATCATTTTGACAGACTTTCTATCAAAATCCTGGAAAATAGGACTGTTCTATCTACCCAGCCTCCTACAACTTAGTAATTTTATCATTTCTCTTGTGATTTTGATGAAATTTTGCATACGTATGTTAAAATTGATATTATATTTACAAGGTTTATCTCATTTATGGAAAATTGATACCCTGGACTAATTTCCTTAGTCAGCCTCCTGCCTAATGGGTAATTAAGTAATTTCTCAAACGAATTTGATGAAATTTCGTATTCGTATCTTAAAATTGATGTTATGTTGATATGGGCCTATCTCATTTCTTGAAAATTAATACACTGGATAAATTTCCTTAGTCAGTCTCCTGCAATTTGACAATTTCGTCATTTCTCAAACGATTTTGATGAGGCTCTCTATGGATTTTAAAAGTAATATCATTTTGACAGACTTTCTATCAAAATCCTGGAAAATAGGACTGTTCTATCTACCCAGCCTCCTACAACTTAGTAATTTTATCATTTCTCTTGTGATTTTGATGAAATTTTGCATACGTATGTTAAAATTGATATTATATTTACAAGGTTTATCTCATTTATGGAAAATTGATACCCTGGACTAATTTCCTTAGTCAGCCTCCTGCCTAATGGGTAATTAAGTAATTTCTCAAACGAATTTGATGAAATTTCGTATTCGTATCTTAAAATTGATGTTATGTTGATATGGGCCTATCTCATTTCTTGAAAATTAATACACTGGATAAATTTCCTTAGTCAGTCTCCTGCAATTTGACAATTTCGTCATTTCTCAAACGATTTTGATGAGGCTCTCTATGGATTTTAAAAGTAATATCATTTTGACAGACTTTCTATCAAAATCCTGGAAAATAGGACTGTTCTATCTACCCAGCCTCCTACAACTTAGTAATTTTATCATTTCTCTTGTGATTTTGATGAAATTTTGCATACGTATGTTAAAATTGATATTATATTTACAAGGTTTATCTCATTTATGAAAAATTGATACCCTGGACTAATTTCCTTAGTCAGCCTCCTGCCTAATGGGTAATTAAGTAATTTCTCAAACGAATTTGATGAAATTTCATATACGTATCTTAAAATTGATGTTATGTTGATATGGACCTATCTCAATTCTTGAAAATTAATACACTGGATAAATTTCCTTAGTCAGTCTCCTGCAATTTGACAATTTCGTCATTTCTCAAACGATTTTGATGAGGCTCTCTATAGATTTTAAAAGTAATATCATTTTGACAGACTTTCTATCAAAATCCTGGAAAATAGGACTGTTCTATCTACCCAGCCTCCTACAACTTAGTAATTTTATCATTTCTCTTGTGATTTTGATGAAATTTTACATACGTATGTTAAAATTGATAATATATTTACAAGGTTTATCTCATTTATGGAAAATTGATACCCTGAACTAATTTCCTTAGTCAGCCTCTTGCCTAATAGGTAATTATGTAATTTCTCCAACGACTTTGATGAAATTTCGTATTCTTATGTTAAAATTGATGTTATGTTGATATGGGCCTATCTCATTTCTTGAAAATTAATGCACTGGATAAATTTCCTTAGTCAGTCTCCTGCAAATTCGTAATTTAGTGATTTCTCAAACGATTTTGATGATCCTTTCTACGGATTTTAAAAGTAACATCATTTTGACAGACTTTCTATCAAAATCCTGGAAAATAGGACTGTTCTATCTACCCAGCCTTCTACAACTTAGTAATTTTATCATTTCTCTTGTGATTTTGATGAAATTTTACATACGTATGTTAAAATTGATATTATATTTACAAGGTTTATCTCATTTATGGAAAATTGATACCCTGGACTAATTTCCTTAGTCAGCCTCCTGCCTAATGGGTAATTAAGTAATTTCTCAAACGAATTTGATGAAATTTCGTATTCGTATCTTAAAATTGATGTTATGTTGATATGGGCCTATCTCATTTCTTGAAAATTAATACACTGGATAAATTTCCTTAGTCAGTCTCCTGCAATTTGACAATTTCGTCATTTCTCAAACGATTTTGATGAGGCTCTCTATGGATTTTAAAAGTAATATCATTTTGACAGACTTTCTATCAAAATCCTGGAAAATAGGACTGTTCTATCTACCCAGCCTCCTACAACTTAGTAATTTTATCATTTCTCTTGTGATTTTGATGAAATTTTGCATACGTATGTTAAAATTGATATTATATTTACAAGGTTTATCTCATTTATGGAAAATTGATACCCTGGACTAATTTCCTTAGTCAGCCTCCTGCCTAATGGGTAATTAAGTAATTTCTCAAACGAATTTGATGAAATTTCGTATTCGTATCTTAAAATTGATGTTATGTTGATATGGGCCTATCTCATTTCTTGAAAATTAATACACTGGATAAATTTCCTTAGTCAGTCTCCTGCAATTTGACAATTTCGTCATTTCTCAAACGATTTTGATGAGGCTCTCTATGGATTTTAAAAGTAATATCATTTTGACAGACTTTCTATCAAAATCCTGGAAAATAGGACTGTTCTATCTACCCAGCCTCCTACAACTTAGTAATTTTATCATTTCTCTTGTGATTTTGATGAAATTTTGCATACGTATGTTAAAATTGATATTATATTTACAAGGTTTATCTCATTTATGGAAAATTGATACCCTGGACTAATTTCCTTAGTCAGCCTCCTGCCTAATGGGTAATTAAGTAATTTCTCAAACGAATTTGATGAAATTTCGTATTCGTATCTTAAAATTGATGTTATGTTGATATGCGCCTATCTCATTTCTTGAAAATTAATACACTGGATAAATTTCCTTAGTCAGTCTCCTGCAATTTGACAATTTCGTCATTTCTCAAACGATTTTGATGAGGCTCTCTATGGATTTTAAAAGTAATATCATTTTGACAGACTTTCTATCAAAATCCTGGAAAATAGGACTGTTCTATCTACCCAGCCTCCTACAACTTAGTAATTTTATCATTTCTCTTGTGATTTTGATGAAATTTTGCATACGTATGTTAAAATTGATATTATATTTACAAGGTTTATCTCATTTATGGAAAATTGATACCCTGGACTAATTTCCTTAGTCAGCCTCCTGCCTAATGGGTAATTAAGTAATTTCTCAAACGAATTTGATGAAATTTCGTATTCGTATCTTAAAATTGATGTTATGTTGATATGGGCCTATCTCATTTCTTGAAAATTAATACACTGGATAAATTTCCTTAGTCAGTCTCCTGCAATTTGACAATTTCGTCATTTCTCAAACGATTTTGATGAGGCTCTCTATGGATTTTAAAAGTAATATCATTTTGACAGACTTTCTATCAAAATCCTGGAAAATAGGACTGTTCTATCTACCCAGCCTCCTACAACTTAGTAATTTTATCATTTCTCTTGTGATTTTGATGAAATTTTGCATACGTATGTTAAAATTGATATTATATTTACAAGGTTTATCTCATTTATGGAAAATTGATACCCTGGACTAATTTCCTTAGTCAGCCTCCTGCCTAATGGGTAATTAAGTAATTTCTCAAACGAATTTGATGAAATTTCGTATTCGTATCTTAAAATTGATGTTATGTTGATATGGGCCTATCTCATTTCTTGAAAATTAATACACTGGATAAATTTCCTTAGTCAGTCTCCTGCAATTTGACAATTTCGTCATTTCTCAAACGATTTTGATGAGGCTCTCTATGGATTTTAAAAGTAATATCATTTTGACAGACTTTCTATCAAAATCCTGGAAAATAGGACTGTTCTATCTACCCAGCCTCCTACAACTTAGTAATTTTATCATTTCTCTTGTGATTTTGATGAAATTTTGCATACGTATGTTAAAATTGATATTATATTTACAAGGTTTATCTCATTTATGAAAAATTGATACCCTGGACTAATTTCCTTAGTCAGCCTCCTGCCTAATGGGTAATTAAGTAATTTCTCAAACGAATTTGATGAAATTTCATATACG
Source organism: Bibio marci (assembly GCA_910594885.2). NCBI lineage: Eukaryota > Metazoa > Arthropoda > Insecta > Diptera > Bibionidae > Bibio > Bibio marci. Next base: position 11,519,003 of record OU343116.1, on the reverse strand, counting down.
TATCTTAAAATTGATGTTATGTTGATATGGACCTATCTCAATTCTTGAAAATTAATACACTGGATAAATTTCCTTAGTCAGTCTCCTGCAATTTGACAATTTCGTCATTTCTCAAACGATTTTGATGAGGCTCTCTATAGATTTTAAAAGTAATATCATTTTGACAGACTTTCTATCAAAATCCTGGAAAATAGGACTGTTCTATCTACCCAGCCTCCTACAACTTAGTAATTTTATCATTTCTCTTGTGATTTTGATGAAATTTTACATACGTATGTTAAAATTGATAATATATTTACAAGGTTTATCTCATTTATGGAAAATTGATACCCTGAACTAATTTCCTTAGTCAGCCTCTTGCCTAATAGGTAATTATGTAATTTCTCCAACGACTTTGATGAAATTTCGTATTCTTATGTTAAAATTGATGTTATGTTGATATGGGCCTATCTCATTTCTTGAAAATTAATGCACTGGATAAATTTCCTTAGTCAGTCTCCTGCAAATTCGTAATTTAGTGATTTCTCAAACGATTTTGATGATCCTTTCTACGGATTTTAAAAGTAACATCATTTTGACAGACTTTCTATCAAAATCCTGGAAAATAGGACTGTTCTATCTACCCAGCCTTCTACAACTTAGTAATTTTATCATTTCTCTTGTGATTTTGATGAAATTTTACATACGTATGTTAAAATTGATATTATATTTACAAGGTTTATCTCATTTATGGAAAATTGATACCCTGGACTAATTTCCTTAGTCAGCCTCCTGCCTAATGGGTAATTAAGTAATTTCTCAAACGAATTTGATGAAATTTCGTATTCGTATCTTAAAATTGATGTTATGTTGATATGGGCCTATCTCATTTCTTGAAAATTAATACACTGGATAAATTTCCTTAGTCAGTCTCCTGCAATTTGACAATTTCGTCATTTCTCAAACGATTTTGATGAGGCTCTCTATGGATTTTAAAAGTAATATCATTTTGACAGACTTTCTATCAAAATCCTGGAAAATAGGACTGTTCTATCTACCCAGCCTCCTACAACTTAGTAATTTTATCATTTCTCTTGTGATTTTGATGAAATTTTGCATACGTATGTTAAAATTGATATTATATTTACAAGGTTTATCTCATTTATGGAAAATTGATACCCTGGACTAATTTCCTTAGTCAGCCTCCTGCCTAATGGGTAATTAAGTAATTTCTCAAACGAATTTGATGAAATTTCGTATTCGTATCTTAAAATTGATGTTATGTTGATATGGGCCTATCTCATTTCTTGAAAATTAATACACTGGATAAATTTCCTTAGTCAGTCTCCTGCAATTTGACAATTTCGTCATTTCTCAAACGATTTTGATGAGGCTCTCTATGGATTTTAAAAGTAATATCATTTTGACAGACTTTCTATCAAAATCCTGGAAAATAGGACTGTTCTATCTACCCAGCCTCCTACAACTTAGTAATTTTATCATTTCTCTTGTGATTTTGATGAAATTTTGCATACGTATGTTAAAATTGATATTATATTTACAAGGTTTATCTCATTTATGGAAAATTGATACCCTGGACTAATTTCCTTAGTCAGCCTCCTGCCTAATGGGTAATTAAGTAATTTCTCAAACGAATTTGATGAAATTTCGTATTCGTATCTTAAAATTGATGTTATGTTGATATGGGCCTATCTCATTTCTTGAAAATTAATACACTGGATAAATTTCCTTAGTCAGTCTCCTGCAATTTGACAATTTCGTCATTTCTCAAACGATTTTGATGAGGCTCTCTATGGATTTTAAAAGTAATATCATTTTGACAGACTTTCTATCAAAATCCTGGAAAATAGGACTGTTCTATCTACCCAGCCTCCTACAACTTAGTAATTTTATCATTTCTCTTGTGATTTTGATGAAATTTTGCATACGTATGTTAAAATTGATATTATATTTACAAGGTTTATCTCATTTATGGAAAATTGATACCCTGGACTAATTTCCTTAGTCAGCCTCCTGCCTAATGGGTAATTAAGTAATTTCTCAAACGAATTTGATGAAATTTCATATACGTATCTTAAAATTGATATTATGTTGATATGGGCCTATCTGATTTCTTGAAAATTCATACACTGGATAAATTTCCTTAGTCAGTCTCCTTCAATTTCATTTCTCAAACGATTTTGATGAGGCTCTCTATGGATTTTAAAAGTAATATCATTTTGACAGACTTTCTATCAAAATCCTGGAAAATAGGACTGTTCTATCTACCCAGCCTCCTACAACTTAGTAATTTTATCATTTCTCTTGTGATTTTGATGAAATTTTGCATACGTATGTTAAAATTGATATTATATTTACAAGGTTTATCTCATTTATGGAAAATTGATACCCTGGACTAATTTCCTTAGTCAGCCTCCTGCCTAATGGGTAATTAAGTAATTTCTCAAACGAATTTGATGAAATTTCGTATTCGTATCTTAAAATTGATGTTATGTTGATATGGGCCTATCTCATTTCTTGAAAATTAATACACTGGATAAATTTCCTTAGTCAGTCTCCTGCAATTTGACAATTTCGTCATTTCTCAAACGATTTTGATGATCCTTTCTACGGATTTTAAAAGTAACATCATTTTGACAGACTTTCTATCAAAATCCTGGAAAATAGGACTGTTCTATCTACCCAGCCTCCTACAACTTAGTAATTTTATCATTTCTCTTGTGATTTTGATGAAATTTTGCATACGTATGTTAAAATTGATATTATATTTACAAGGTTTATCTCATTTATGGAAAATTGATACCCTGGACTAATTTCCTTAGTCAGCCTCCTGCCTAATGGGTAATTAAGTAATTTCTCAAACGAATTTGATGAAATTTCGTATTCGTATCTTAAAATTGATGTTATGTTGATATGGGCCTATCTCATTTCTTGAAAATTAATACACTGGATAAATTTCCTTAGTCAGTCTCCTGCAATTTGACAATTTCGTCATTTCTCAAACGATTTTGATGAGGCTCTCTATGGATTTTAAAAGTAATATCATTTTGACAGACTTTCTATCAAAATCCTGGAAAATAGGACTGTTCTATCTACCCAGCCTCCTACAACTTAGTAATTTTATCATTTCTCTTGTGATTTTGATGATATTTTGCATACGTATGTTAAAATTGATATTATATTTACAAGGTTTATCTCATTTATGGAAAATTGATACCCTGGACTAATTTCCTTAGTCAGCCTCCTGCCTAATGGGTAATTAAGTAATTTCTCAAACGAATTTGATGAAATTTCGTATTCGTATCTTAAAATTGATGTTATGTTGATATGGGCCTATCTCATTTCTTGAAAATTAATACACTGGATAAATTTCCTTAGTCAGTCTCCTGCAATTTGACAATTTCGTCATTTCTCAAACGATTTTGATGAGGCTCTCTATGGATTTTAAAAGTAATATCATTTTGACAGACTTTCTATCAAAATCCTGGAAAATAGGACTGTTCTATCTACCCAGCCTCCTACAACTTAGTAATTTTATCATTTCTCTTGTGATTTTGATGAAATTTTGCATACGTATGTTAAAATTGATATTATATTTACAAGGTTTATCTCATTTATGGAAAATTGATACCCTGGACTAATTTCCTTAGTCAGCCTCCTGCCTAATGGGTAACTAAGTAATTTCTCAAACGAATTTGATGAAATTTCGTATTCGTATCTTAAAATTGATGTTATGTTGATATGGGCCTATCTCATTTCTTGAAAATTAATACACTGGATAAATTTCCTTAGTCAGTCTCCTGCAATTTGACAATTTCGTCATTTCTCAAACGATTTTGATGAGGCTCTCTATGGATTTTAAAAGTAATATCATTTTGACAGACTTTCTATGAAAATCCTGGAAAATAGGACTGTTCTATCTACCCAGCCTCCTACAACTTAGTAATTTTATCATTTCTCTTGTGATTTTGATGAAATTTTGCATACGTATGTTAAAATTTATATTATATTTACAAGGTTTATCTCATTTATGGAAAATTGATACCCTGGACTAATTTCCTTAATCAGCCTCCTGCCTAATGGGTAATTAAGTAATTTCTCAAACGAATTTGATGAAATTTCGTATTCGTATCTTAAAATTGATGTTATGTTGATATGGGCCTATCTCATTTCTTGAAAATTAATACACTGGATAAATTTCCTTAGTCAGTCTCCTGCAATTTGACAATTTCGTCATTTCTCAAACGATTTTGATGAGGCTCTCTATGGATTTTAAAAGTAATATCATTTTGACAGACTTTCTATGAAAATCCTGGAAAATAGGACTGTTCTATCTACCCAGCCTCCTACAACTTAGTAATTTTATCATTTCTCTTGTGATTTTGATGAAATTTTGCATACGTATGTTAAAATTGATATTATATTTACAAGGTTTATCTCATTTATGGAAAATTGATACCCTGGACTAATTTCCTTAGTCAGCCTCTTGCCTAATAGGTAATTAAGTAATTTCTCCAACGACTTTGATGAAATTTCGTATTCGTATGTTAAAATTGATGTTATGTTGATATGGGCCTATCTCATTTCTTGAAAATTAATACACTGGATAAATTTCCTTAGTCAGTCTCCTGCAAATTCGTAATTTAGTCATTTCTCAAACGATTTTGATGATCCTTTCTATGGATTTTAAAAGTAACATCATTTTGACAGGCTTTCTATCAAAATCCTGGAAAATAGGACTGTTCTATCTACCCAGCCTCCTACAACTTAGTAATTTTATCATTTCTCTTGTAATTTTGATGAAATTTTGCATACGTATGTTAAAATTTATATTATATTGACTCGAGACACTCATTTCTTCAATACTGGGCCTGTCTCATACTGAACTGACTCCTGACTGAATGATGAAGACTTTCATACATTAATTATTTGTCAGGTGGACACAGTCATCAGTCTGGTGCAGTATGACTTATATCTGTATCAATTATTGATCCGTCACGCATAATATTTATGTACGGCTGTTCTATTATATTCATTTCATGTAAATATACTGAACCTGTATCATACAATATTTTATTATTTGTATTATAATATGTGTCTTTGTATAGACGAGTTAATAATGCGGACGATGTTAATTTATATTTTATGCACATGTTCAAATTTATAGTTTTATAATTAATAATACAATTGGAAAAACTGTAACTTCAGAAATATTTAGGACAACGACATTTTTTTTTTTTGTATTTGTAATTTACAAAATTCTATTGTCTTTTTTTTATTATTTACATACACAGCAGCATTTTACATACATTGAACACATAAGCATATAAAAACATTGGTATTTATGTTAATTATGCAATTAATATTATGAATTTTATAAAACATTTTATATTGTATATACCATTTTTACTTTTACTCCATAACAACATCTCCAATGAGATATTATTGGTCACCAGAAGGTAATGTGTTATCAGTTTAGTGTAAACAAATAGTTATCAACGTTTTTTTCAATTTTGCCATACTACCTCACCAAAAACGATCAATTATAAAATCTGTATAGATTCTACAATTCACCGAACAGAACAATAGCATTGAGGGAGGCGACAAGCATTGGGAAATTGTAGTGTTTTGTCACTCCGCAATATAATAATTTCGAAAATGTGTTGTGAATTGCAACCGTTTTGTGGGATCAATTAATTCCATAAATAAATACGACGAATATATCACACAAATTCTCTTAAAATATATACAACTCTTAAATTACAATTATTAATAATAATTTAATTTAATTTAATCATGTTTTTTTTCTGTTTTAATTTGGTTAATTAAATATTTTATATTTCAATAATATATTTATGCGCGCAGCAACCAATGAATAGCAAATTTATTGGGTGTTTGAATTGAAAACTGGTTTTATTTTCATAGATATTATTGAATGTGTTTCTAATTGTGCATCAAGACTGAAATTATTGTCTTTCAAAGTCCCCGCAAATCATTTGTTTTAGAATTATTCCGATATAGAGATAGGAATTAATTATAATATGTGCTGAGAAGGATGTAAACAATTGGAAAAGAAGGAGGTGGTGAATACAATAAATCCATTCAAAACAAATCTTTTTACTATTTGTTTAAATTTAATCTAAAATCTTCTTTATAGAGATTCTCATTAGATATAATTAAATTCTAGTAATCTAGAAGAAATACAAACCATTTTGTGAAAGTAAAAATAATGCTGCTGTCAAATTTAGATCGACACAAATGTACAGAGATTGAGATCAATTATCTGCTGCCATTTTCGCTACATTCTGTTAAAATGTTTGTCCAGGCAGTCGAAATATTTTTTCAGTTAATTGTAAAAAATTTGCGTTCGCGCAGCGATCTCTTGTTGTTGTGTATTTGTATGAATTGTATTGGACGATGCTTGAAACTGCTGTGTATTCTATTAATTATTGTGATGATTTTAAGCTTTCCTTGCCCAAATTGGTTTTACCAAAATATATGTTTTTCAAGGTGTTCGCTTACTTTTGAACATAACTGTCTGTACATAATTAAACAATTCATATTCGTATATTAATAATGATGAAATATACAAAATAAGGCAAACCGAATACAAAGAAGTATACGCAATCTTAAAAATTGTATGGATTTAATTAACCTTTTATTGATTCATACCATATATTTTTATAATTATATGATAACAATTAAAAACATAAAATACAAATAAGAACTTTTATTTATTTAATAATGAAATTATGGTATATTTTTGACTGTTAATTAAAAATTTTAATGATTACATACTTCAAGATAATTACCATTATCTTAATATATGGTATATAATATTTTAAAAACATATGTACACACACACATAAAATTATTGTTTACAATTAATATTCATATGCGCAAAAGCATCTCGATGAACTTAAGTGGTGTGTACTTTAAAAATTTTTAAATAATGATATTTATTTAATTTTTTTTTTTGGAAATATTATGGTGAAGTTAAGCGTTTATAATTTAATTGAAAACAATAAATAATATCCTCGCATCCTCATGTATTACTTCCCGCTTCGTTATGTTAGAGTAATTTTTTGTATTGCCGAGTATCATCCGTATTCGCAGCTTAATAGATATGGTACTGATTTTTATTTAAAAGGAAACCCTTTGTAAGCGTCATTTTTTTCAAGAGAAAAGTTGTCAGGATAATTGGTTTGACATCTCCTTTTCGTAATCACGCCACTCTGCCTAACTTGGACAGAAAACTACTTTTGGTTGGCTCTATTTCCGCACGTATATTTCTCAAAATTTCCTGTCTTCACCCAATGTATTAAATCTAAAAAAAAATCCATCTAATCCTTCCTAAACATCTCTATTATTGAGCGTAGCAATAGTAATTTTCACTCTGTCTCACTGTCACCCCTTTGTACCTTCATTCGCTTCAAATAAATACTACTATGAACGATCGACGATCGATTCAAAATTTAACTTCCGGTAAATTTTTATGTATTCTTCAACGAGAGCCTGACAACATTTCTCCAAATCCAATTATTATACTACAATTTACGTTGTTTGAATTCCATAGATAATCTCTTTTTATTTAACATATTTTTGGCCACCACTTTAAGCTGCGATATTTGACATGGGAACAGATAAAAGCAATTAAACGACAGCACAAATCTCAATCAATCGGAATCAAATATCAAATTGTGTTACTAACAATAAATCACGAGTGTGTCTATAGTCTGTCAATACTATATTAAAGTTCCAGTTCAGATACTGCAGGATACTTGGATAATCTCCACCGCTTTGAGCAGAAGTTCTTTATCGCAACGGCTTATTTTCTTGTTGTCGTATAGAAACTTTCGCCTTTCTTTATATTTCTTCCGCATACTTATTGCTAGCGACATTTCAAAGCATGCGGTTAAAAGCTTTTGCACATCACCGTCTTTTTCGTTTCTTTTAGCATATAGTATATATCGGGTTCTGCGTATCATGCGAATAGAGACAGAGGTGCACGTCCTTTGAAATGCGTTCAATTAACAATTTATAGTGTCTTCACTTCGATGTACCGAATTCTGATTCTGATTATCTTTGTTTTATACCATTCCATCTCAGATATATTATCTGTAAAACATTTAGCTATATACTTTTTGTTGATTAACATATTTATTTACTCATGTGGTGCGCACGCAAATCTTACTTATACAATAGAAAATAGTATAAATATTTATGCTATTCAATTTTATTTAATTAATTATATAGGAATGAAATTATAATGTATAAGTTCTCTATCTCAATGTCATGTAAAGACAAAGTTATACAACACAGAAGAGATTATATATATAGAAATAATGATAGATATTATTACGTATAACAAATAACTAAATATTTACATAATTAAATATGTTTATCATTTGATCGCATTGTGATTAATTTCCTGTATACAGTGGAGGCTCGTGTGATAATGTAACTTTACTGAACTACCGTGTGTGGTGGTCACAGTATATGTAATGGGCCGCAATGTTGTGCAAAACGCCTCACCTATTAAATACTATATTGGTACTATTTTTTGTGTCATCTAATTATTAATGAAATTGTCAAAGGTTGTCAATACCCAGTACTTTAAAAATATTGCTAAATCGATTGGGATAACCACACAATTCAATTTAATATTGAAATATTCATGTACACATTGACGAGCTTCTACTCCTGCCTACATATTTTCTAATATAATATAAATTACAGAAATTTTATTTTATGCTAATATTTTAATTAGCTTTTTTTCTAAATACAATATATTAATTAGTAATAATTATTATAAACAACATGATTTTTGAATTGTCTATTAATATTTAATAAATAAATAAACTACTTTTTAGCTTAAGTAATATATTAGTGCGATGGTATATTTTATAGTACCAACAGCACCAGCATAGAATTGAAAACATTGTTGTGTAATAGAATAGAATCGATCGCGATAGCATTATTAATATTATAAAATTAATAATTACGTACGCACAGAGGGTGCATTTTTAAGTGTGATGGAGCTTTAAATTTTTTAATATTACACAATTATAGCCGCCCAGATAAAATACTCTAAATGCGTCACATCGCAAGTTTTTGGAAACTGATTCATAAATTCATTTCTTGAAATGGATATCAATAAATTTATTGATTGAAGCATTTGAAACCAATTAGCTGAAACCATATCAATGGCAATTTTGAAAAAAATAGAGCTGTAATGAAGCACCATTTACAGCATCACCAAATTCGTCCGGGTTTAACAATGAGTCTTCCAACCAATAATCCACAACCTTAATCGAACGTAGCTGTAATATATTCTTGCGTTCGAACATTTCTATGCCTTGTTGCTGTTAATTTCGCCTTATAAATATGAAAATAAATGATCTCCGAATTATTAATAATTCTTTGAATGTAGCAAACATGAATTTAAAGTTAGGAGACTTAAAACTAATTTTTATTAAATAAAATTCCACAATTGTTAAAGATGTGTTGTAAAAACGTTCGATAAACGAATTTGTCAAAGTCTACTACAAAACTAACAATTATTTAATTATATAGAAACCGTATTTTAAAATACAGAGCTCTATGTCAGACGTAAAAAAACACCTTGTCCCCTACACGTATATTTCCAAAAAAAAATAATAATTAATAATTAACATACCGACGACGAGAATACCAAGACAAAAAAAATAAACATATTTGTATTTTTTCCATTATTTTATTTATTTGTTAATCAATATTATTAAAATTTTTGCAGAACTTACAATTAATTGTAAATAAATATATGGTCAAAGAGAATAATAATTAAATAATGATCATTTTTCATTCATCTAATACTTCATTCACACATATAAAATAAACTATATATTCGGAATCAATTTGCAGAAATATATATCAATCCATAAAAACGTATTTATGTTAATCGGATTCCCCATACGCCACTGTCTATTGTGCCCCGCAATTGTTTTTCAAAAGATGTTATTCGACGCACCCTTTACCGAAAGTTCTTTGAACCGTCGGTTTAATTGTAATGAACAGTAATCACGGCCGGCGTCGAATATCCTACTGATTTACCATAAATTACACTCTATCATTCGTTCAGATCACTCACATATACGTTCTTATTATAGTTGACCTCTGCAAAACCATGTTAAATAAACCCTAAAATCTTCTATTAAGGTGCACACAGAAGCAGCATTCGTGTGATGTAAATTCGAACCTATGGATAACATCAATTTTAATCAAGGCAAAAAAACACCACAAAAACACTGAATTCGCTCTCATGACTCTACACTTCCTATTTCCTATATTCCATTGTTATAGTTACTTATTTACTTAAAATCTATTGCATTGTGTTGGGTGGTTTTCCTTTTAACCTTTACGTTGACAACTTTGAATCCGTTGAGCTGTTAATCCCCATTCAATTGGTCAATAAAACCATAGTAGCATTATAGCTGAGGTAGTTGTTTTTTATTACGTGTTGTTCAAATTCACGCTCCACAAATTTCCGGACCTCTTTGGTCTTGTTTCTTATTATGTTGAATTAGAAGAATTTTGTACTATCTTCTACCACTCCCACGATTTCAGTTTACAGTTTATAATTTTATTTTACTGATTATATTTACACTCAAAATTTTTGCTGGGTGTCTCTATTATACAATAGTTCCATAATTTTAATTGACTCGCGAGATCAGAAGTAACATCACTTAACTCTCACTCCGTTTAAGAATCACGCATGAATTTCTATCAGATATTATATATTAAAGCATATTGATGTATAATTGTATACAGTTTGAACTGATTTTGGATACTAATGCGTGTTGTTCCACTGCGACAAGAAAGAGCATATCTTTAACACTTGGTTATGTACAAAGTGATTTAGAAAATGATTACATTATAGACATATGACGATTGACAATGGGATTATGTAACACTTAACCATTTAGCGTATATATAGAGAAATTTCGGATTATCTATTTCCACAAAGAGAGGGCTACATATTTCCTGAGAATGGTTTCCTATTTAAATTTTAGAATATTTGACCAGCCAATTCTTGACCAGTCTCAAATAACCTAAACATTTTTCATTCAATATTGGTGAAACTTCATCATCATCATCATTACATGTGAACAGTTGCCTAAGTGAAATAAATTCTCTGTTTAGAACAAAATTGGTTTAACATTTGTTTTTTATTGATTGGAAACGAAAAGGAAAAAAAAATGAATACTTCAAAACAGGTTTTTTTCGGTTTTGTTTAAATATTTGTGACTTTTGTCCACAGACCACTTTTTTTTTTCCTTTACAATTATTATTTTATTGAATTTTGTTTGTTGATTTAATTTTTTTCTCTGGTTTTTATTTATTCTTAAAAAAATTGTGTATAAATAGTTTTTTTTTTATCTTGGAAAAAAAATTTCGTTCATTAATTCGACTTAAAAAAACAAATATTTATTTATTTCTTGTTCTTTTTTTTTTCATTCTCAGGTGATAATTGTTTTGAAAAACCATTAGCAACATTATGGCGTAATTATATACAAAATCATAAAACTGATATAATAATACGAATTAAAGTGTGTCCATCTGGTTTAAAGGCAACCTCACGACAGCATGGTTTAACCGAATACTGGTCCCATCGAATAACACATTGTAATGCACCAAAGAATTATCCACGTATCTTTTGTTGGATATATCGACACGAAGGACGAAAATTAAAACATGAATTGCGTTGTCATGCAGTTTTATGTTCAAAAGAATCAATAGCATTAGAAATTGCGAAAATGTTACGGGTAAGTGTTCAAAAACGCAAAAACATAAATAAATTAGAATATTTTTTTTTAATATACATTAATTGCTTTGCATCTTTCTTAATACGTTCCGGTTAGGTACCAAAGAGGTTAATCCACTGAAACATAAATTGATAAATCGAATTGAGGAAACGCGAGTATGATTTCACAATGTGCTCCAATAAAGGACGATAACTACTGATCATTGGATATGCGTTATATGCGCTTGGTTTAAAATACACGTTCTAAATGAATACCTAGAAGCGATTTTATCACAAATGTTCTGCAAGTACACCGCCTAATTTTAATTCTACTCTCACATAATATATCCATAAGATCCCATGTTAAAGAAATATTTATTCGATATTTTTGAAATTATGAACTGAAGTTTTTAAATATAAGTTCTAAAGATTTGTGTTTGTAGCTGGCAGACACTTCTTTCGAAAGTTGAAATAGATGACAATTAATACTGCCACCACTGCTGAGCGCTCTCATAGACCACAAATATTTACAATATAAAATTGCTCGAATGTTTTGCCAATCCGAAAAAAAGCCAATTTGTCGCCTTCCATTTTTTTCCGGAATAAAAAAAAGTGTATGCTAACACTTTAACAACGTTGATAACGTTTTCACTTTATTGATTATAGACTTTTACAGTTGCCTAAATCGCCATCTGAAAATTAAGTTAAGTTCATAATATGTGATACATTATAATCCCAATCGTTTCGGGTGATGCTCACATCTGCTAATCAACTATTCTGCAATGAAATAACTTTACAATTGATTACTTGATTTACTTAAACCTATCAACAGCACATCGTATTTCATAACGCTGTGCAGAAAAACTATTATTGCCTTTTATTAAATTCAAGAAAAGTCTGCGATTTTTCTATCACCAATTTGACTTACTTACATTCACATTGGAGCATAGACTATATATGGAACATTCTTTTCTATTTAATTGTACGTCATTAGCTGACGTTTTTAATAATTGATAATTTTGTAATTGATTGTTTTTTATTTTTTTTCTTCTAATTTCAGGAAAATTTATCACGAGCTCTGCGAGAGTTTAAACGTGATAAAATTAATCGACAAAATGCACGTTTAAGTTTAGTAAATTCAGTATATGAAAATCCGAGTATGCCAAGACGTAAAATTTTATTAAGTATTGGTGGTAATAATTATCGACCACCATTAGAACGTTCAAAATCGGCTCCAAAATTAATGTCAATCGAAGAGGCAATTGGCGAAGAAGACGAAGAAGACCCCGAAGAGGACGAAGAAGACGGAGAATTAGAAGAAGTGACCAATCAACAAAAAGATAATGCACAAGAATTAGTGAAGAAACGAACAATACAATTTAAAAAAGAAATACCATCATGTTGTTCAATTGATCCAATTTATCCGGCAATGTCATTAGGACGACGACGTTGTCGTCGTGGTCATTCTATTCGACGTACTGGTAATCGTTCAATATTAAAATCAACACCATCGTTAACTACTACTACTACTACTACTACTACTACTTCTACTACATCTTCATCATCATCACCATCAATATCATCAATGGTCACAACAACAACAACAACAACAACAACTAATCCATCATTATCATCAACTACACAAACAACAACAAGAACTTGTACAAATACTATGACATCAACATCTTCTTCATTACCATCGTCACAGTCGTTACCATCCAACTCATATCAAAATAATAATTTCGATGTTTGTCAATCTATTAAAAATAATTCAATTATTGTAAATACAAATAATATTAATAATAATAATAATAATAATAATAATAATAATAATAATAATAATAATAATAATAATAATAAAGAATATGGAAACGATGTTGATGATGATGATGATGATGATTTTGATAATTTATGTAATAATTATGAATCAGAATCAGCATTATCAGTTGAATTAATGTCATATTTTGATATGAAATTTAATATTAAGAAAATTGGTAGTTTAAATGATTTACATACATTTAATAATACTAATGATAATGATGATGATGATGATGATGATGATAATAATAATAATATCACAAATCATCAATCATTACCAATTTTACATAATAGAAATACTCAATTATTGACATCGTTGAGTCTTGATAATTTAGATAATTATGAAGATGATTTTGATGTTATTAATAATAATACTAATAATAATAATAATCACGATGATGATGATGATGATGAGGATGATGATGATGTATTTTTTAATCAAGATAACATTCTAGAAACACTTAAATTAAAATCAATTGATAATAATAAGAATTCTAATAACGATAGTAATAGAAATAAGGATGATATGAAATCCGAATTATTAAAAGAAATTTTAGCAGTTGGTAATTTAGAAAATGATGATAATAATAATAATAATACCAATAATAATTTACCACAATTAATAACACCTTTGGACAGTGATGAAGGTTCCATATCAAGTGGATGTGAAACGGCGAGTACAGTTACAAATAATATTGAAGATAATATTAATAATAATAATAATAATAATAATAGCAATAATAATAGCAATAATAATAAATTAAAATTAGATGGAAAAAATTTAATAGATTCTCAACATGAAAATAGTTTATTAGATGAAATAACTGCTACAATAGTTAAAAATTCAAATTTAAATATTAGTAATAATAATAATATTAGTAATAATAATTATAATAACAATAATAGTAATAGTAATAATAATGAAAATGAAAATAGTTTAACATCATTTTCTAGAAATTTAAATGAAATTCAAAATTATAAAATCACTGCTGATAATCATAACGATTTAATTAATGATTCGGAATCAGAATTAAGTGATGAATCGGGTTACGTAGAATATTCTAGAAAAAATCAATCGAATATTAGTAATAATAATAATAATAATAATAATAATATAAATATTAATAATAATAATGATAAAATTGAAAAAAAAGTTTGCTAAACAAAAAGTTAGCAATATTTTACAATTAAAATTAATTGTAGCATTAAAAATAATTGTATTCAAACGGTATATTCTCTAACAATTACAAAATAATAAAGGAATCGTACATATATAACTATTTTTAATTAATAGAAAGGGGTAGAGAGAGAGATACCACACTCGAAAAGTAATTAATTGTTTTTTTTTATGGCATATATTTTTTAGTAAAATTGTGCGTTGTATGCAATTATTTTAATTTAATTAATTAGAAATTATATTTTTTATAGTTCGTGTGAGTATAAATTAAAGCAAAAATTTTAATAAAAAAGTTAATTATTAAGTTTTTAATAAGTTTTAATGTTATATTAACGAAATAGAATATATTTTCGAGGTTACGACGCGCTTCGTAACGCTAGTCAGTGGACTACAAAATCGATTTTTTTCTATCTGCCCATTTATGCACAAAGTCATGCGTCCAATATTGCTTCCGAACCGCTTCTGGATGTATTACTATATACTTTAGAATAACAGAATTAGAATCTTCACATACTTTCTAAAAGCCCCATTCTGTTTGTATATAGTTGCTTGCAATTATTATATAAAACATCCACCTTAATAATAATTTTGATACCCAAGCGTTAAGGTGGAATCTTCTGCATTGATTTATAACTATCCAAACTAGTAATTGTTGTAACCATTTGACGTATTTTATTTGCAGAATATGTGAAAATGTAACAAAATGGCAATAGTCACAAGCAGCTCGCATTACACAATTCCATTTCACCTCATCTGAATGAAGTGATAAACATCGGCAATGAATTATTCAAGATTATTAAAAAAACACTACGAATGGAGTAATTTTTATTTTTCATTTTTATATAACTTCATTATATTCTCAAAAAAAAAATCCATATGAATTTGTATGTGACAAATAATATAAATATATATTAGAAAATCACTGAATTCCTCTACCACTCTAAAGACATTATGCGCAATAACAATATATAAAATCAGAACGTAGCGCACAGGAAATAATCGAGTTAATAGTAAAAGAATAAATATACGCATTTCCGTTGCAACCACACACGCACACACAGCGCACACATTTATATTTTCATTCCATATTTTTTATTCATTTTCATTACATTTCTATTCTCATTTCATTTCGTCGTCGACGTCGTCTCGTCAGTGTCCCTTCGTTTTTCATCAGTGATGGTTGTCTTTCATATGTATTATTATGACCGTCGTGTAATCGTGTGCGTTTCTTAAATAATTAGTTTCTTTTTAATACGTAACAATGGAATGGAAGTCTACATATTTTTTTTGTAATTATATATTTAATGAGAAGAATAGTTTTATGTGTAAAATATTATTAAATTAAAAAAGTGTATTTAATTTTATCTAAAAGTGTGTGTCTTTTTTTAATATCGTTCCTTTTATAATGACGCGTTTTGTGTTGTTGCTTTTTTTTATAAGTGGTAGATTTTCATTCACGGACCTCTTGCAAAAAATTTGGTTTTGTTTTAAAATCAATTCAATTAAAAATGTATTTTTTACATTAAACCATATACGACATTTAATTAATTAATAAAAATGGATTGTTGGGTAAGTTTAATATTAAATTTATAATAATTAAATGGTAACAGTAAAAAAATTTAAGAACAAAAAAAAATGTACGGCTTGTTAATAGTTTTTTTTCATTTTTCATTATTTTTTGTGTGTATGTGTGTGTGTGCATGCAGTCACGTACGCATATTTAGTATTAAATAACTATACAATATATCTACATTTATTAGGTTTTAAAAATGTGTAGTCAAGACACATTTTTAAAGGTTTTTATTTTTTAACAGAAATTTTATGTTTACTGGGATTATTTTATTTATTATATTTATTTATATATTTTTTTATTCGTATAATTGAGAAATAAAAAAAAAGAGATCATTTTCATATTTACAATATTATTATTCTATTTTTATAACGATGAAGAGGAGGTAGACATTTATATAATTCATTCATTGTAGACGATTTAAGTATTCTGTTGGTTTTTATTTTATAATAAAAAAAATATTAATTTAAAATTTTTTAAATGAATTATATTATAAAAAAATTTATATAAAATATTATTTTTCTATAAACGCCTAAATGTTTTATATGTACACATCATCATTTACTTATGCACAACACAGTGCCATAAATTCACTACTCACGAGTACAACGTACAATAAAAACTCTGGTAATAATATTTCTCTCTTTTGCATTCAATACTTTCCAATTATTCCAACCAAACAAACTAATATTTCCAGTTATTTACCTTTTCAAAATAACTTTATTATTATTATTATTATATATTATAAAAAGAGAAAAAAAGTGTGTTGATGTTTTTATTTTCTTCGCGGATTAGAAAGAGTAAAATCTAATAATAAAATACTATGGAAAACATGAAAGAAAGAAAGAAATAAACAAAAAAAAACATCCAACAGCGCAGGCTACAACAAAAACAAAAAAAAAAGATGAGAAATAAAATAATATTTTATTAAAAATAATGAAATAAGAAAAAAATCAAAATAACAGTAGTCTCAGCAGTTCAGTCATAGTTGAAATTTTATAGTGGATAGGTTGGAAAATTATTTTGTTCGCGCGTGTGTGGTTTTGTGTGTCGTCGGAATTTTGACATTTTGTAAATTATATTTTATTTATTATTTATTTGTTTTTTTTTTATTTTACTACTTAATTCGTGTATAAAAATTATTATTAATATAAAATAAAACATTTCTGCTGTGTGTGCGTGTGTATGCGTAGGGAAAAAATATAATTACAAATTTGTTGTTAATCAAAATTTTACATTAAAACAAAATCTATTGCTATTGAATAAATGGTACAAACAAAAGTTCAAATCAACAAAACATCAACAACAACAACAACAACTAACAAAAAGGTGTACAATAGTTTTTTTTTGCCTTCCATAAAAAACAAAATGAGTTTATAAAATTAATTAAAAATTTTTATTGGAAAATAAAATACACACACAAAACTTTGTTGAGGTTTTTTTTTTTTCGTTTTCGTTTCAAGCAGAGAATTTATAATTTTTATTAAAAATCACAGAGTGACACACACACATTCACGATTGTTTTTATTTATTTATTAATAATTTTTAATTTTTTTTTTTCTAAATATTCTAAAAAAAAAAAAAAGTAAAATCTTGTTTTTTTTCCTGCTACACGATAAAAATCGTGTCGTGTGATTTGTATTTGTGTGTGTGTAGCGGTGTGTGTTTTTGTTTTTATTGTAAAATCTTAACAACACAATAAATTAGTTAATTAAAATGCGTAAATAATATAAAAATAATTACAATCGATTAGAAAATTTAAAAATATTAACTAATAATTAAAACATTACCGCTCGAATTCGCGCGCATCGCCGCGTGTTAATAATAAAAAAATACCAATTAAATTCATCATCAAACTGTAAATTTTGTTATTCAGCACAGGTATTTTATTTTCCTGTTAAGAAAAATAATATTATAAAAGAAAAAAAAAAATTAAGGTACGATTATTTATATTAACTTTAATAATAATTTATTTATTTATTTCTATTTCGATCTCTGATTCCCCATTAAATCCTATCTACCTCATATCTTTGTTCATTTTATCTACTTCAACTACTGCTTTAAAAATGGAAAAAGTGTTTGTTTGTTTGATTTAATTTATTTAATTTTTTATTTATGTTTGTGTGTTGCAACCGATAAAAATAATATCTATCTACGGCCGATTATCTTTTTGATAATGTCAAGCGATTATCAAATCTAATTATATCAAAATTTTATTTTTATAATATAAATAACATAGAAAAAAAAACCTATTTTCATTCGTTTCATCGCGTAGTCAGTGATTTTTTTTTTTATTTAATTATGTTTTGATAAACATTTTTTTAGTTAACATAAAAGAAATTCGTTTTTGGAAAACGTGAAATAAATATGTAAATGAATCCATCACCTTGACACTTATTTTATTTTTTCCAATTAATAATATTATAAAAATAATAATAATAACACATAAATAAATAAATAAATAAATAATAAGTGGCATTGAAAGAACCAGAGCTATTTTTGTAGGCAGCACATAAATGTTTAACTTTTTATTCTATTCTTCGATTGGGTGTATTGCCCATGGCAACTATTTGATTGCGTATTTTTTTGAATGAAAGAAATATCCAATGTTATTTTATCCATTTTGTTTGATGACCCTTTGCAATCAATTTTTTTAAAATAGATGGTAATCTGATGGTGTAAGATTAGGACTATATGATGGATGTGATAACACATCCCAATCAAAAGCTTCAATAATTTTGGTGGAGTGGCCAAAAATATGTGTTTGGTCAAAGTGGTATTCTGTTTACTTTTCTTCAATTGGTTAGTTGTTGAATGTAAAACCTTTGATTGTTGATCATTTGATGGCGTGGTAATAGTTCAAAATAGACAATACCTTTATAATGCCATCAAACTGATTACATAGACTTCTTCTGATTTGTATATATCTGCCTTTTAATGTTGTTTATGTTGGTGCATCTTGCTTGCCGATCTTTGTCTTCAATTTACATTATTGTATACAATCCAAAAACATCGTATATCATTACGATTGCCATTCATTTTATTAAGATTTCTCGTTACATATGTGCTGAAAACTCGCACAGCTGGCGTTTGTATCTTTAGAAAAATTATAAAAAAAATTAATATAAATTGTGATTGTCACTCGCGATGGCAGATGAGTGAAAGCATGATTTTTTTCTTCGATACTCAACATGTATCTTCCAACCTATTCCGAGCCGCTATTCTGTTGTGACTTTGGACGACACTCTTCAATTAAAAAGATGTACTTAAATTTGTTGTCCATTTAAACGATTCTAATCACCTTTTAATTGTAAAGTTCAGTAAGCATTCTACTTTCAAGCAAACAACATCTACATGTGGGGTGATCCAAATTGTGTGTTATGGCCTACATTATATACTGAGGCGTATCACCTGTGAAGATTGTGATCATAGTTGATCCTCTGCTTTAGAAAGCGTCCGATTATTTACTGCATTTCTCTGATCCACACTTTCTTAAACTGATTGATATGCATTTCAAGTACAGCAATCGATATCACACAAGATTTTGGAACATTTTGTATAGTTTCCGTTTGGTGGATGATTTTAGTAGTTGTATAGGGCAATTACAATATCAAACTCTCTTTTAATTTGTATATAATAAATATGTTTTCTTTGTTGCGAACCAAGATACCAAGAGTCAACACAATTATGGAATAACTATGCACACTGAGATTATATATGTAATCGATCTAAACAAGTGGTAAATTTTGACCAATTTCACAACAAATCAATAAAGCTAAATTAATGAAATTCAGCACAGCCTAAAATTTATAAATAACAAATAATTTTCAATGTAAACACCCAATTAATAAAGAAAGGAAAACAAATAACGTGCGACCGTTCTTAATGATAATGATGATTATTTTTCATTTCTTTTTAATTAAATTTAATTTCTATTCATAAAACATTTATTTATTTATTTAATTCTAGTATCTATGTCTATCCATCCATCTATCTATTCATCTGCGTCTATCTATCTATCTAGAGATCTATTCCATTATATGTAAAATGTTTGTTAGTTTAGTGTTGGTTGTGGCCTTTGCTTTTTCATTATCAAACCACCCGAATTCAGAAATATTATTTGAAATACAGATTACGAATCAAAGAAACAGCTATCATCTTTAGATATAATTGCAGACCAATTGGTGAAATTTTATATACCATTACTACTATTCCCTTGCGATGTAATTTTCAAATTAGTCTGTTGACTGAATGTTTGGTTTAGATATGCCATAAATTCCATTTGGAACAGTGGTCATGATTGATGGTGATGTTGTTTTACAAAGATTTTACACTGGTATTTTGACATGCTTTCTTAATTCAAATACAATGTTATAGCTAATTACGTACTGTAACGTTACCCACAACCTATTACCCACGGCTTT
This sequence comes from Bibio marci, assembly GCA_910594885.2. Classification (NCBI taxonomy): domain Eukaryota; kingdom Metazoa; phylum Arthropoda; class Insecta; order Diptera; family Bibionidae; genus Bibio; species Bibio marci. The sequence continues at coordinate 11,498,232 of OU343116.1, read as the reverse complement.
TAATTAATCCATTAGCACAAGTCGCATTCATTATACACTCTACGATTGACGGTCTGAAGTTCTTAATATGTCTATCACTATCTATATATAAATATAACTTATCATCAGATCTATGAGTAACATAAGTTCCCATTACCACGACAAAGTGACAGCCACTTGGACTGTATATTATTACAAATAAAATTCACTTTGTGTACTCAATTACAAGGACATTAACATCAAACAAATTTATATTCAGTTATTTTTATTAATTATTTTATAATAATAATTTCGCACAATTCCTTTGTGTCATCAAAACAACTTTATCAATTTAAAATAAGAATAAGAATTTTAATTTTATTATTTTTGTTGTAACATTTTCAATAAAAATCATTAAAAATTCAGATAATTAATTGATAATAATAATAATTAATAAAAAAATGTGAAAATATAAAGGTTAAAGGCAATTCTCGAAAAATAAATATAAATAGGAATGATAAGAAAATATTATTATTATTATTATCATTATCAAAAAAGAGTATTAAATATTTTTTAATGTTTTTGCCTTTATTTATACACCATTGGTCCCGAAAATATCCGGAATCGATGCTGAAAAATGTAAACAATACATTTATTTTTCATCAAATGAGATTTATGAAATGTTATTAAGAGTAACAGTACGATTTGTTAACTGTTGACAATGTTTTCAATTGATGCAAATCGATTTCGTTTTATAGCCAAATCACATGCCGTTAAATATTGGGTGGTTGTTTAGGCAAATAAATAAAAGATTCTTATTTTTCTCAGATGATACCCGAAACCTCCATTTTCAGTAACAATTGCCACAAATTTTCTAAGGGAGCTACCTTATATTACCTACATTAACTCATGTTGTCCCACCGTTTCCGATCTTCTTCCATATGATCCATTTCTTGATTAGATCCCTCACCACCCCATATTCCACCGCCAATGGCAGAATATGGTTCCATACTATAGAGAATGAAGGTTGCAAAATTGTCCGCCATTTCATTTCCATCGATCCGCATGTGTCCGTGACAGGTGAAACTCGCTGAAATAAATTCCAGTCCCCATGCAGGATCCATTTGTGAAGATTGCAATCATCCACGATGATTCTCCCTTTCAGAAAGTGTACCTCATTATCAATGAGAGTTTTATGATATCTTTTTTTTCTCTTGATTTCATCCAATGGCATATCCAATTCTGTAATCGATTTTACAAGGATCAAAATCCTTCCATAGATTCTTTCGGTTCCATGCCATGTACGAAAGTGCGAAAGTGAATTTGTACCAAATAAATCTAGTGGTAACAGTCTCAGTAGCACCTCGTTCATGGCAGAGGTTGACGTCTTTCGAAAAGCACCAGTAATTGCCACACATTCCAGTCTTTGTAATCTTCTGTGTGGCCTTATGCCACCTCACAACCAAATCATAAGTTTGTGTATGATGGGTATTTTACTATCATTGTGTAGATCCAATGATCCTACGATACTGATGCAATATTAGGCTTTCGAAATTTTTCCACCTTGCTATTGATCCTTTTGATACATCAATCCTGCACTCTTCAATGCCTTGTTTAATTATGGTTCGTCTTTTTTTTTTTTTTATCAGGAAACGTACAATTAAATCAAGCCCCGATGTTGTGGTATACTTTTTCTTTGTTTCAATCGTTATGTGTTGATATGAAAATGTCCTTATTATAAAAAATGACTCACAATTGTAGTCAATGAAATTTTTTATAGATAATATGTGGAAATCAAACAACAATTTTAAAACATGGTCTGAATTAAGGTGAAAGCCTGTATTTATTTTATGTAAAACTTTTATGTACACGCACGCACACACACACACACACACACAATGTATATATAATTTTTATATAATATATTCTATTAAATTTTATTACTAACTTAAATTGAAAGTATAATTAAAATTTACAACACATTTTTTGTGTTTTGTGCACATTCTTGTCAAGAGTTGAACACACGCAGTAATTTAAATGTTATTTGTTTGGATTTGTATGTATTTTGTAATTTCATTTATATATTCTACAAAATATTTACAAATACATAAAATATTAGCATATGAAATAAAAAATAAATGACAAATTATACATTTAAGTTGGCTTTTAAGTTGATTTGTTGTATTATGTGAATGATCTTTAACATATTGTGACGGCCTGATGAGATTTTTGCATAGTGAAAATTGCTGCACCTTTTACTATTATAATTTTATATGTGTTTTTATTAAATACATGTCATCCTTGTTAATCATCATCTTGATCATCGAATGCGTCATGTCAATTCAATTGAGTACCGGACGGTATACTGAGTATGGTGATACCACAAAATCCAGCCACATATTACATCGAATTTGATGTATGGCACTCGGTCGCTTGCAATAGAATCTTTAAAATAGAAAATAAAAATTAGAATTCGTATAGAATTGAAAGATGACAATTCATAATCCTACGTTACCATCAATAAGACACGAACCACTGCGCTACTATTTGTATTTCCTATTTCCACTTTAAATTAATGGAGATTAAATTGTTTTTTTAAAATTCCTTTTTCCTTCAAAATATCATTAGTTTTTGATTGTGAATTACTTAATACATAATACATATCTATTTCCTTCCACGTATTTCGGTACTGCGCGTATATTATTCTATATATTTATGGAATTAGGTTAGGTTAGGTATAAAACAAAGAAACCAAATATGATAATGAATTTTTTTGTTGTTTTGTTTGTAATAAATCTTTCAAAATAAAACAATACATTTAAAATGTTTATTAAAAAAAATACAAAACAAACTAATTATATAAGATTATAAAAACGCATTAAATAATGACTATAGTTATATATATATAAACCATATAGCGACACAGTGGCTAATCCCATATAAAATGGAAAATGAAAACAATGTCAACTCGAAAAATTTCCATGCTATGAACAAGATCCCATAGACGGAAAATGTACCTCGTTCGATTCACTGCCGTGCATCCAATTATGTCCTATATGAATAGTTACAATTCTGCTGGAAAATCACGTCAGCCAGATCATTATTCATTGTAGCGGATACGTTTCTAGATAGCTATAAATCTGGAAATTTCATAACTATTAATTTTTCATGAAATTATTTAGCTACAATTCTTTGTTTAATTGGTTCAATTTATGTGGGTAGAAATTATAGCATTAGCCATTGAGTTTTAGAAATTCGTAGTACACTACACATTGCTGGTTCCAATAAATGCAGTGCATTTGTCGAGTCGTGTCTATGGAAAAGAATTTCTCAATTAATATTGGAAATGTCTGTGTGTTGAGGGTATGGAGCACATTGTTATTTCTAAAAATAAACAATGAATCCTTCGCGTTGATAATCTGGATCATTTTTTTAAGAAATATCTATGTTTTCGATTCTAAAACCGGTAGATGCTTTGCGGATTAATTTATACGGAATTTACATTAATGGTTTAAGCGTCGTCTCTTACCAAAAAATCATTAAAGTGATATTTGACCTTTTTTCCTATACTATTCACCACTAGGGAGGGTATTGGTAAAATATCTCATATGTAAAAGTTGGGATACCAGCTTGTCGTACAAGTTTTTATAATCTGGACGGTATATTTATCGACTCATCGCACCCTATTTTGTTAACATTCAATTAGTTCTGGTGTCGCATGGATCAAGACACTCAGCTAAATTAATTCTTGATCGATGACGACGTATCGGTTCAGTACTCTTCCATTCCATAGGTTTACCTTATGCAATGATTTTTTATTTATTATCATCGTGTATCGATAACCTTTTATAGCAGATATAAGCTATTTTCGTTTGTCATTTCATTGAAATTAATTAGATAAAAATAATTTTTTACAATTTTAATGAATAATTTAATGTTTTACATATTCTCTGTGTACCACGTATGCGAGACGAGGCAAAATATTATTTATTTACTGGTGCTGTGTGTGTGCTTGCATGCGTACATACTTTTGTATAACATATTTAATATTATACATAGGCCACCCCATCCATCGCATCCCCAAATATCCGCTGCTGAAATAATCATTAATAATTCTTTTTGAAAGAAAAAAATATCAATATATATCTGGCTGCCTGCATATATCAATAAATCCTTTTTCAAAATATATAATTATTTATTTATTTAGGCATACCTTTATGCCATGCCTGCCTGATTTTTAGCATATTCCTCGCATTTAATAATGAATCAATGACATTTAATATGAAAACAAATACTATTTATACAATATTTAATATAAACAGACTTTCAAAGTTCAATTTTGGTATGCCATCCACCAACACAATAATAATATATGGATTTGTGATCAGAGATGAAGTTTTCCTCAGAGACTCTACATTTTTGTGTATAATCCCTATGTATACAGAGCTATTAGTTATTATAGGGTTTTTTTTGTCTTTATTTAGAATACATAAATTACGTCTTTCGTTTGTTTAATTATTTCCTCATAACATATTCTGAGGATTAGTATTTGAGACATTAGGCATTCATCCATTGGATGTATACTGTTTCACCTTGGATTTGAGGATTTTTATAAACTCTTAACATTACATACTTTCATACTTATACTTGCTTTCGTTCTCGCATATTTATCCTCTACCATTCAGTCCATTCCGCCCGTCTATGTTAGCCATTCCAGCAGCATAGACATGACCTTACTGTGGATATATGTTTACCGTAGCCACCGGTTGGAGTTCATAATCGCATACTTCCAGTAACTTTCACAGAACCGGTATTTATGATAACATCGATGATTGTCTATTTACTTCTTCTCAACACTATTCCACTGCTGCAATACTTTCTAGAGTACTTTTGTACAGAGATGTCATTGGTGGTAAAAGTACTACATCTCTAAATGCGATGTTTATGGATTCTGGGAATGCGTGGATTTTTCATGTGTACAGTACTGGTGAATTCATTTATGAAATTAGAACTATTTATAAATTCACAGATAGATTTACCGATAAATACTTTGGTGAATATTTTGATGATTTAATTGAAGAGTTCATTGGTGAATTCATTCATTTATGGAATTTGAAGTACTTACAATTTATGTGTGCATTCATTGAAGCAAATTGCAACTACATTCAAAAAGTTCCACTGGGATGATTCGCCCCTATGAACCTTACTATTGCACTGATGCTATCTTATAGTGGTACATTTTATTATTATTATGCAATTATGTTTATAAAATCTTATTAAATATGAGTGTGATGATAATATTTATAAATAAATTTATTATCTTTGTTGTGTCGTATAAAGTTCGTCGTATAAATTATATTTTAGCTGAATATTATGAACTAGTATTTATTTAATATATTGTATAATCATTAAATAAATGTTACAATGTTACTACACAACAATTCAGTTACGCTCCATTTATTAAATCCATATACAATATTATAATATAAAATGTAGAATAAATGGTGTAATTAAAATTAATATCTGAATTTTAATTATATTGTATTTATTAAAATAAGGCGAATATATATTGGAAATTTTATATATTTCGCATATACATACACTCAAAACAATATCTCGTCGTAAAACTAATTATAATACACCTAAATCCGCAAATAATAGTTATAAAAATATAGCATTAAATAAGTGTATAGGGTAGAGTGTAATATGTTTTGCAAATATGTGGCATCAAAGTATAAACACTGAAAATTTAGCGCTTTTCTAATCCCATCTTATATACCGGATAACTTTGAAATTAAAGCATTAAAGCATTAAAGCAAAATTGCTCCTGTTTTGCAAAGTCTGACGAATTTGTAGTGGCCTCTTTTAACATCAAATAAATTGGTATGCAGACGAAATAAATTCATTTGATAATGCTTCTAAAAATTTAAGCAGTCTAACGAGAGAAGTGTTCCATCCATGATTTCAATGAAATTTCACCAGGTATAGTGTAGTGTACACCGTGACACCGTGACAACTAACCATAGTGATAAAATTATAAATATGTTTATTAAACAGAGTGTTTTGTACTAAAAGAAGTTAAAATTTGATGAAAAAATTAGTGTGTAAATCAATTTGAAAGAGGAAAATGAAAATTATTGCACAAATTTCTGGTTAATTTTGATCAAACTTCCTTTTTTCTTTATCGACGATGGAATTTTCTATTTATTATATATTTTTTGTCTATAGATACTGAAAAAGATTTACATTTAAAATTTTTCGGGTATCCTCCTATAATATATAATTTGAAACTCGTAAGAAATTCTATAAAAGCACCGGTGATTGGGTTGGGCGACGGTGGCTGCAATCCATAATGACAAAAATTATATTATTATAAATTTACAACGAAATTCTAATATCCTTTTTTTTTTTTTCTTATTTGCGTTCAATTAAAAACGGAAATTTAATATTGGTAATATTTTATATTTTTCTTTTCATGAATCGTTTCGATTCATTTTATATTTCCAACCAGCAAATAATAAATATATTATAATTAAAGGAAAAATATTTAATTAGTTTTCTCATTAATAAACTCATTGTCAAATCCATTTCCTTTTTATCTTATTTATTTTGCTATATATAAATTTCATATTAAGTGTACACATCGTTTCACTTGTTTCAGGACATTTGACAATATATTTTGGCAATGTGCGTTTCGTATTGATATTAATTTCATTTGATTATTATAGACACAAAAACTCTTATGATTCGATGAATGGATGAATTGATTGAAATTGATGGAATATTTTATGGTGCTGAAGCCTGATTCGGAGTATCATTTCATATATATGAATTGTAGTTTAGAAATTATGTTCTTATATAATCCCTATTTCTTTATTAAAAATTCGATATGAGGAATGGCCAAATTGTTTAGACTTTTTATAATATGAATATCATCAAATTTGATTTGCATTGAATGAGACACAGCCAAATTGTATAGGTTTCAAGAACTTCATAAAACATAGTCTAATATATGTTCTCATTCTAAATCTATATACGAATTTTGACAAAAATTGGAGAAGATATGACCAAATTATCCACGAATTCATTATTTGCTCTTGAATCGTATTCTGAATATTATTTTCTATTAGGAATTTTATAAAAAATTGTTCATCTAATTTCGTTTTCAATCTTTTTCGAAAAAGGTTTCATTATAAATTCATAGCGGCATTCTCAAATTTTTGGAACTGTGTGTGTATATGTTGTTCCAGAAAAAATTGTATGAAGTTGTCTGCGCCTAATCTTATCTATATAGTTATAAATCACATCAAGTTAGCTCAAAAAATAGTAGTAAATTATTAACATTTAATTTAATTTTATAAAAATATTTTTACTTATCACAACGACACGATATAAATAATTAAATAAAATCTCTTGCCAAATAATTCAAGTGTTCTTAATCAAGTGAAAGAAAGTGTTTGGTACATAAGTATTTGGAACTCCACACAAATTCTGTATAATGTCGCATTTACAATATATACGTTTATATTATATATCATGCTAATGATCTTAAAATACATTCAAGCAGAATAAATTACTAATTACTAATTATTATTATTATTATTATTATTATTATTATTATTATAATTATTATGTTGCAGAGTACTGCGATAATAGTAACCGCAAAAAGGAAAATAAAATAAGACGTTGTTTTTTATTTAATTAAAGTCCTATAATTAATAGTAAAAGAAAAGTCGTCAATTTCTGGTATACTGGTATTATTTTTGCATATACTTTAAATTAAATAATCCAAGAAATGTTTTAGATTCTTAGAGCATCAGTTAAATCTTTTATATGGTCTTGCATATATTATAGACGCCCCAAAGCAACAAATGTCTGTTAATTTATCTGTTTTCTATAGATTCTGGGTTTTTACAATTAATTACATCATAAGATATTGTTATATGTTTATAGCAAAATTTAACCATTGATACGCAATATGCCTGACCGAGTGGCAGACATTTCCTTAGGACCCTGATATCCTGTCTGCTTAAACTGCAACAATTTGTTTATAATTAATATACATTTTTTTTTCTTTAATATACCATTCTGATGTTTTAACGAATGCAACGATCTATGGCATAATCACTCATATATAAAATACTAGAATTAAGGGAATATATACCTTTTGATAATTGCAGATCAATTGATGAATTATTCTGTATACTCTCATTCGGAGTAATTTACCACGTTGCCTGTAATCGAATGTGTTTTGTAGATGTAGATATAAACTCCATTTGGACTAACTTTATTTAATTATCGATCTATACTTTTGATTTCGGCTCAGCAGATAGGTAGCTTCCATTTGTGAAATGGGTTATGGTCGAAACGAAATGAAGCACAATAAAATGTTACAAATCTTACATTGACACCAAGAGAGGTTAGGCTATGTGTGTGTGTGTGCGTGTTTGTTTGTTTGTTTTTGATGGAATTAAAAGATAATAGAACTATTTGTTCTATATTATATATTTATAATTTAATGTAAACAATTAATAAGATTAAATCAAGCTATTGAAGTATAGAGTGATCATAATTGCACCACATCTTTAAAACGATTTGTCTCAAAATGGTTACATCCATCAGAATCTCCGTTTTTTTTTTTTCATATGTGCAGACCTCTCTTAATTATATTGTATTAGTGTGTAATGTTTATTTCATAATGTGCTGTTTGCAAATCATTTGGTTCAATTTTTCACTCGCAAAAGGTCTTCACATAACTTAACTGAATTATGATTTTAACCAGAAATGTTTAACAAAATATTTGTTATAAGACCCAAAAATTGGCCATATAGAAATTTATTAATAAAAAATTAATTTTAACGTAAATTATAATGGTTTTTTTTTCTTTATTTATTTTTAACAGGAAACGTAATATTTTACGATTAACAGAAGACTGGTAAACCAAGACGTAAACGACATAGTTGGAAATTAAAAATAATAATATATATTTATGAAAAGGTATGTAATTTTTGGGCTATACATAAATTATAAGATTGATATATTTGCACGTAGTTGTGATCACTTTTTGAAAAACGCAAATTTCTTCTAGCTTTGCGCTTTTAATATAATTATTATTTCTATATTATTTTGATTGTATTTGTATTGCTATTAAAACATATCCTTTGTAGGGGATTCTGTCTATCTGTAGAAATGTTACAAATTATTATTAGAAATTGTTTTATATTTATACGTGCCATACGTTTTCCATCTTAATTTTTTCCATTCTATATGGTTAAAGGTAAAGGTCTTTGATCTGCGTCTCTCCACATATATAATATTTGGAATGAACGGTGTGTATTACCATACAGAAAAACATAACCCAATCTAACATTGATTCCGTATACAACAATATGAAAATATTAAAAACAACGTGCGGTAACCCAACAACAATAACAACAACAATAAAAATAATGGCATCAACAAAAGTATTATTTTTGTATTGTTGTGACGATACATAAAAATTTACCTGTTAAATTTGAAAGTCATGCAAAATTTATCATATAATTTGTATTATTTTTTGTACTCTGACTGAATTGTATACTTTTGTATTTAAGTATTTATTTATGTTTTGTAATGTATGTTATCCCCATTCCAAATGTTAACGTTAACGTACTCGTTCGTATACGCATCTATGCTAAATTTTGCTCTTGAATATATATTGTGCACATACGGTAATGTATGTATTTTATATTTTATATTTTTATTATATTATTGTTACTTATTTACTTAATTACAACGTACACAGGCTGTCTCAGAATTTGTAAACCACATAACCACTGTAATTTTAATATTTAGTTAAAAACGGGAGATTAGCGGCGAATCAGAAAATTCGAAGAAAGATAAGCAGGTGTTTGATATGGAAAGGTGAGATTTAATTTGTGGTCCGAGCGTAGCGATTGACAGATAAAATCATTTAATTTTAACCCTCTCCAAATCCTATAGGGGTGAGTAGCAATTTGGTTGGAACAAAAATTAATTGGGGTGAGCGCCTCCATTGATTTTCGCTCATTCCTCTTTAATTTATTGTATAAACTTGGAGCCCTTTCGCCATTTCAAGGGGGATGAGCGGTAATTTGACAAGAACAATTTAATTTATTGATGCACCCCTCATAAACTGTAATCTGTACTCTCAAAATATTAAAGTTATCCTTATAAACTGATTGAAAATGTTCTTTAATATTAAAGAATAAATTAACGATACCGGAAAATAATCGCATTTCCATATCGTTTACGAAAATTTTTGTTACAAATTCAGAGGATGTTCTATGATCTATGTTCTGAAATGTTGTCAACAGATATGTTTGACAAAAATAATTTAGGAACTGTATCTGTATAATCTCAATCTAAATTTTGGCCCACCACAATTCTTTAGTAGAACTACTTTGCTTCCTTATACCTGATTCAATCCAATGTATCAATTTTAGTCAGAATTAATGGAACAAAAATAGCGAAAATACAATAGTTCTTAGAGAATGGTGAAATAGTTGTTCTATGGATATGTGCAATTCGAAAAATAGCTAGTTTGACGTAAATTATTATGGATAGATGAAGAAAGGCGTAACGATACTAAGAGTAAACATTTTATCTATGGACTATAGTCGTAGCAGTTGAGTTACGTACAAGTAAAAACCGGTCTATAGTTCGGAGTTCAACTATATCGCCCTCCTATGAATGTATTTATTTAATTGTAGCGTAATTGCGGAATAGTCTCAACGTTTTAAAAACAGAATTGCATTCGTTTTGGCAAGACACCAGTTATAAAATTTTCAAAAAATTAGTACTGTCATGGTATTTAAATCGATATATAACTTTATCATTACATACAACATTATTTGAATGCTATGTCTACTTTTCTAATTGTATACCTAAATCATGTATTATATTATTAATTAGTATATATACTACAATATATTGTAATAAATATAAGTATAAGCTTTCATCAAGCAACTTAAGAAATGTTTGCTGTGTGGAAAATAAACACAAAGTATTATTATTTTGTTGATGTTGTTGTTGGCTGAGTATCTTTTGTATTTTTCTCTTTTTGGGATATTAATGAAGATTATGATACTATTAAAATTCAATTTCCACATAATTTATCTTCTTTCTTTATATTTATATATTTACAATACCTTTTTATTCTTGGCAAATTTGAATTTGAACATCAGTTGATTAATTATTTAATTTTAATATATAAAAATATATATGTATCTGCAAACAATTCCAATATGTATATTTACACAACATACTCTCAGATAGAATTTTTCCTGCGGTGGTTATAGATTAGTATATCGTTCGGTTGACAATTAATTATACTGCGCTGAAATGTATACACCGATGAGGATAAATACATATACTTTTGTTAAAAACATATATAATAATTTATAACCAAATCTTATATAACGTATTTGGTTTGAAGTATAGATATATACGAGATTTCTCCACTCCTCCTTTCGTACACTCCAATTGAAGTTAAATATTTGTAATATCTATAGAAATGTTAATATTCTGTACTTCCTATCAGAAGTTGTCGGTATATCGCTACAATATTATTTTGATAAAATGTTATTTCTCGTATAGAACCCGGCGGCGTTCCACTGTAACAAAAACCATAAATTTGAATAATATATACAATTTTTTTTACTACTTTTGTACCAATAACTGTTTGCATTTGTTCGTTCTAATTATTTATAATTTGCTTTTATACATAGTCTGTTTTTGGTATTTAAATGTACCAAGAGATTGAGAGGAATATACAATTATTTCCGTATACATTAAATACTATCTGCGAGTATACATACAATATTTAATACCCAGTCACTATTTCTTTTAAGCTTTACTTATAAATTTTAATATTTTTTTTCATTTTTTGTCTTTGTGTCATTGAAAAGTATTAATTTCTTTATAATTGCATTTTAAAATGCATCATATATGCAGCAGGTCCGTTGTATACACGTTCGCCGCCTTAATAACAGGCACTAGAAATTGGTATAGCGGTGCCATATAGAGATCACCGTATGGATAACATATGTATTAAGAACCACATTTAGTTTAGCGATAATATATATTAACAAAGCTATACGAAAATCATATATTGGAAGAATTTATTGCAGAATTAAACAAATAATAAGTTATGTATATGGTAACTAATGTACATTATCATATGCCCGTCAGACTGCTATGTTATTGAAGTGAACGCTTCATCAAACATATCGAAAATGTGCGAGTGTACACATTCATACCATCAAAGAAAATTAATTTAAACGAAAATCGTTATTAAAAATGAATCCCATGCTTTCGCAGAGTTTAAGTAGAAGCATTAATGTGTATGAGAAAGAATTAAGAATTAAAATTAGCCGAAGTAAATGTATCACAATTTCGATTTGTTTGCACCGCAACCATATATGTTTATTCCTCAAGAGGAAGACAAAACCTATAGTTATCCTATTTCATAAGGTCATAAAAGAACTGCTCTTGCATATACTAGGACTAGTACGAAAAATCACGATTAATAATGCAATTACCTTTGAAATATCAACGTTGAACCATCACAAAGATCGCAAACTATAAAATATATTCCATGGCATGTTACAAAGCATTATCAAACTCATTAAAAATATATTGTATATTAGCGGAGTATAATTCCAAATATATCTGTGTATGTGGAGCTTAAAAGAAATGAGTGTAAAATGTCGAATTATAAGGGCAAAAAATCATATGTTGATTTAAGGATTCGGTACGATAAGATACGATTTGGGAACAATCCAACAGAGGAATGAGAAAAGTGTGGAGAAGAAGGCTTGGTGTTATGAATTATGAGTGAAAATGATGATGTGTCAATGAATTACAAAATTTCGGTAGCATATTATAAATAAATTAATTGTAGCAATAGAATCAAACCAACCAAAATCAAATCCAGAAAATTCTTTAAAGAATGTTTCCTAATTATTATAGACATTTTTATCGTTCAACAGTTGCAATCGTCTTTAATCTACATAGCCAAACAAATGTTCAACATAATAATTTTATAAATACTACAACTATCCGCAAACAAAAACGCATCAACCCCAATCTATCGTGGTTTGGTGTGGTGTTAGTGAAAAATGATCACTAGTATATTATGTATTATCTTTTATTGTGATATGTCCCTCTCTAGATTCGGTTCTGTGCTGTGATAAAAACAAAATAATATAATGACATTTTATTTATTCTATACTACTTTTAACTATTTTGAAAACAAAACGAAGCAATATAAGTCGTAAAAGAAGTGTAAAATCTTTCTTATTCACATATATAGTTTAAGAATATAATTTATATATATATATTATTAATGCTTCTGTCAATTCGAACACAAACCTATCGGTGTGTGGGTGTTCATTTCAATTTAGAAAATTAAAATCTAAAGTTGTATAAAGGCAACAGTCAATCGTTTTTAATTTTTTTTCCCCGAGATTCCTATAGAAAATAATTATAGTAAAATATTGTTTTAAAAGTGGTGTTGCCCAACTCCATCGACATATTAATTATTATACAATTTCCACACGGAACACGTACACTCCTGTGGGTGTATAAATGCAAATTTTATTGTATTCGTTTAATTGACCTCGTAAATTGTAACATATCTAAAGTTCTTTCTGTAAAAAAACTATCAAATTATGGACATTTTTTTCGTGTCTGTGAAATGTCTGATTTTATTATGATGGCATTTTTTTTTTCCTATATAAGATTTATATTCTTTCCTTATTGATATTTTATATATCGAATATGTGACTATAGAACCGAAGAATCCCACTTTTACTAACAAATACAAATGTAGCCGTGTTTGCAAACGCCACTATTAATTTAATTATTCCTTATTTTGATGCAATTTATAAAAATTGGTTTAAATTGAGATTATATGATGAGCAGTGAAAACCAATACTCAGATGGTTATAGGATAGGTGTTTGATTGTTTTTATGTGTACATACAAACGAAAGTACTTTTTCCGAGAATACTCTTTGAATAAAAATTCATGATCACTAGAAAATCAAATACATAGAGATTTGTATAAGATTAAATTTATTTTGTCTAAAGTTGAATAACAATTCCCTCATCCTACTTTTGGTGGTATTTTCGCAATGGAAATGTCAGTAGCAAGATTTCCTTAGAGCACACCCAGCAAGAGTATGGTACACCAATGGCCATAATAAATTTAGAACTTATCATTAAATATATTTATTTTCCAAATTTCAAAAAGGAATCAGATAAACGTATAGTTCTTTAATTATGGCAATTGAAATATTCCAATAGTTCAATAGGAGCACCCGTAAAAGAAATGGTAGTAGTGTCCAGTAATTCCATAAAACTGTAGAATTAATCAGAAAATAAAAATGGTTTTTTTCTAGTAATTGAGGCAACCATTCGCAGATCCTATGCGGAAATTATTAATGAGGGAAGTTTTGAGCGATATTCATCCCGAAACAAATAAGATATAACTTTAAATCCGATGATCGAGCTTCGTAAAATTATTCGAGAATGTATACATACTCACCCAAGTATAGGATGCATTCGTATTAACAGAAGTACGATTCTTTGTGTACTCATCGTATACACATTTCCTTTTCCATTTGTCTATTCAATAGCGTATTTACACGTGAGTACATAATGCAAAATACTTCTTCTTCTCGATAATATCTACTTTTTTTGCTTCTTCTTCTTCTGCTTCTTGTACTGCTGATGCTTCATCTTCATCTTTCGTTGTTAGAAATTGAACAATATACAAAATATAATAAATAAAGTAAGAAGCTGCACAAATGGAATGTCTTATGCATTACACAAATGTACTTCATTTCGAGGTTTCTTTTGCTATCTATATAAGAACAATATATTAAATATATTTTGTTTTGTCTGTGTCTATCTATCTATTGACATCAAAAGTTATGTGAATTCTTGTGAATAGTATAATATTATATACTCTTCTATATATACCATAAATTGAAGCATCCTATAATAGGAGGAGGCTGAGGAGGAAGAGATTGTTTTTTGTAATATATAAATACGTGCAATATTATAATGGTAAATTATTTATTGATGCGGTAACATTACTGACTCTTGTATTTTACAATTTTATATTGAAAGTCCAAACAGAAACTTAAGGACACATTTATCGTTTCGATAATTAATAGACCAATTGTGGTGAATTATTATTTGTTTCCATATACGTGAATTAATTTACCAACTTGACGGTAAAAATGATTTGATATTCCATATTTTAGTATCATGTCGTGATGTTGGTGAAGACGTATATAGGTAGATAAAGTGGGGGAGTGTGGTTCGGGAAAGTTGTATAAGCAATAAATTTTATGGGATATTGGCAAGCGAAGTTAGCGGTTATATGTTGGTTGAGAGGTAGTAGGGAATGTTGAAGGAAAATTTAGGGGAGTTTGGATAGGCGACGGACGGTAATGTGATTGAAACAAATCAAATTGCTTGTTTAACTATCTGTTGTACAATAATACATCAATACATTGCATTTCAATCGGTCGATTAGTTATTTTATGAAATAATTGACCTGCAGATGAGTGTGTTTGTATAAATTTAAGAAATTACCCACATGGCATAAACTGTAATAACATTATTCGTTTTATTTATTTCGTTTCGTTGGTTTCGTCTGATTGAAACTCTAGATAAACATTCTATATTATATTCTACCAAATATATGATACGATAAATGGATACGACACAGATTGACACATATGAACAGATATATAAAAATTACATTAAATAATGTGAAAATTTTGTTTTGTTTTCCTATATCGACGGAATCCAAATACAAATGATAATGGGGTATTTAAGATAAAAAAAAAAGAAGGATATAAGTATTTATTTAAAATGTATATGTGTTTTAAGAAGCCCATGCCTAAAATAATAGCATGATAAGTATTTGCGGGTTCTGTTTCTATTTGTATAGCCAAATTCTTCTAATGTTTTCATATATACAGAAAATTGATTAAAATGGTCAGATAATAATATGAAGTGTTTCCAATCCAGTTATTGGGATTTGTATTTTATTTTTATCTTAAATTTTATCTATGAATGGTATTATAAATTGTTGTTGATTGAAAATTATCTACTAACAGTATAGTGTAAGGTTATACTTTGTATTATTACATCATCGACCACTTATTTAATCGCTCAGCAATTGTGGTTTAATGAAATAAATTGGATTAATATAAGAAGAAATTCAAGAAAAAATTATCTGGTTTTCAATATTTTTTTATACGCACGTAAAATCGTATGTTATTGTTGCAACAAAAAAAAAAACCTAACCATTAAAATTCTTCCTAACCCTCACTTAAGATATCATCTATATGTTATAAACAAAATAAACACACATAAAAGACCTACATAAACCACATGCACGTACAATAAAAAACGTGACACACACCACCACTGCCGAAGACTTAACAACTCTATAATTTTTTTGTTATAACGTCATCGTTAAATAAATCCACAAAATAAATAAAAAGTAGAATAAAATTCACACACACACGCATAAAAAGATAATAATCATTCCAAACATCATTAGCCCAATAAAATACCACACACACACACACACACACACACACACACACACACATATTAAAATTGTATAAAATATATAGAGAAGGATTAATTAATTAAATAAAATTTTAAAAATCAATTAACACTGGCTGATCTTGCCATAAATACGATATTAAACATTAAGTATTTTATTATTTTTATTAACGATTTCAGAAATAAAAAGCAGCTTATGTGTTATTTTATTTGGTAAATTTATAATTAATTATTTGAAATTTGTAAATCGTTTTTAAATTTTATATTATTATATTTTTAGTTTATACGCATTTGTAATGAACTATTAAATTTCCTTTGCAACCTCCAGTGTGCTTCTCCTCGCTCCACCCGCCCAACTATACACCCAACTTCGTCTACTTTATCACCCATAAATTTCTATTACTCCACCACACAGAGCATTGAGTTTAAATAAAGAAGCAGTGTCTTGTTTTTCAATTCTCGCTCAGTTTTTACCCTTAACTTCAATTTCGACAATTACACAATTATGCACCTTGGTCGACCGATCATCCTTCTCCTATCCTTTCACTGCAAGGATTTCCTTGTATAATAACCACCATACTATTATTTCTGAATTTACTATAGTATTTCTGATCCTTTCACATTTTCGTCATTTAATTTGAATAACAATTCGTTGTTTGTGTGCGCAATTCGTATACAAAGCTCCGTATCACCAATTTTTTCGACCCATCGAACACTAACAATTCTACAAAGGCATTGATATGAAAAACTTGCGGCGACGATGTTAAAATGCAACACGTCATATTCTATTTCATCTTAGGACGTGTGAAATTCGTAAAAAATCTCATTAAAATTCTACCAATTGATTGGTGCGAAGGTGGAATATTTACGTGTATCAACGGAAGAATTGGTGGGAGTGTTGTCACGTATTACCACAAATCATATGTTAATTTGACAATTGACTTGGAAGAATTAGTGGTTTGTTGAGTTAAGTTCATATTTTCAAATCGATATTTTTTACATCATATTTCTCTAGTTATTCAAATGTTGAATTATTCTGAAAATGGGTCATTCCGCATATGGATGCCGGTCGATTTTGCTCCTCTTAGAACTTAGCCGGGAAAAAAATTTCATAACGATAGCTCAATTCCATCAACGAAATGTGCAGGGGACAATAAAAAGGGATCGGAAACATCACACATAAAATTGAATATTTCTATATGGTCACTTCTGCAGATTTAAAAAATTCATATCAATCATGGTAAAAACCATATGATTTTATGATCCAACACAACAGAGATGTTACATTATAGATGATCTCAATTGTTGCGAGATATTCGCTAAGATGGCGTTGTCTTATCGTAAGGTCAAATGATAATTCATTCCAATACTTTGTTGGTGAGAAAAGAAATACACCTAAACATTAAAATTTACTCCTAAAATATTACATTGTAATAATAAGAACAAATTCTTGCTCTAACTGGCTTAAGAGTATTTTGATTTTGACTTTGCACCTTCATGGCAACCATCTCCATCTCCATCAGAATAAGCTAATACAATATCTCTGTGTGAGTCCTGAGTAATGGGATTGGTACCTATCTATGGCAAGAATTGCTAACCAGTGACTTGGCTGTTTAATTTTTATATATTTATTCGAAAATCTATGTGTACAGCAATTTAGTGGAAGGGACAAATATAGAATTGGCACACCACGGAGGGGTGATGCAATTGTATTTATTTATTGTTTTTGATTTTTTTTGTTTGGTTATATAACACGATGGGTTTTCTTCAATGAATGATGCGATGGTATACATCTCCTCCAACTCTACCAACCACCAACAACACCATACCAGCCCATAGTTATTTTTACATTTTGTTTTATTTACATAAATAGTATACACGCACAAATTATAAAGAAATAAATTAAAATTAATCCTAAAAATAGTATCATCATAATAATAGGAAGCATAAACATGATGTTATTACTCTTAACTATGTGTATTTATATATATAAACTATTGGGTGTTTACATTAAAATCCGTCTGTTTGTTATACAAATGACGCATGCCATCAGTGAAATCAATATGTATGTCAAAGTAGTAGTCAACATAATCTATTTTAAATTTAGTAAAATTAAGAGGGTCTCCAGCAAGGTATTGGAATTATAATACAATACTTATTTACTTACTTACTGCAATAAATTAAAAATCCACACTTCTCCAAACGGACGTATATCTGCATAGCTAACGTCTTCCAATGCCGAATATTAAGGATCTTAATAAATCGTTGTCCTTTTTTCGTTGCTTGTTTATCCTGTCCGATTCGATGCCGTGTTGTACAGTTCATTAATATAGTTGTTTTTCCGTAATTGGTTACCAAATATTACATACAAACAATGGGCAATACATAGCCATTAAAATTATCGTAATTATTGTTTAATTTATTAAGTTTTTGACTTAAAAACAAACCAGATTTCATGTTAAACATTCAATACATTATAATATATTGTATTACTCACATCGCACAGTATCTCGATACATACATAAAATAATATAAAAAACATATACGATATCGCACACAAAATAAATATTTATAATGAGATGCAAGCAAAAGGCAATATATTACAACAACACAAATAACATCATAGTTATGCTTATGTTATATGTTATATGTTATATGTTTTATGTGTAGCATTATTATGTATTGTACATATATTTTTATGTATACTCATATTTAGTATATGTATTTATTTATGTACATATAAATGTTATTATTATGATTATTATTATGTTTTTCATTTTCCTTTTTTTAATCTTTCTACACATAATATTTATATGGAAATTAATTTATGCACATATGTAAAATTATGTAATATGCCTTGGCAGTTCCATATACCAGTACTGCATACATACACACACACACACACACACAACTTTTCACATATTTTAAATGATATGTGAAATATGTGACTGACGGAATCTGTTCCGTTCTGTTTGTTGTGTATCATCGCAGAGGAGATGCGCGTCTCTTTATACAAACAACACAGGGTGTTTACAAATGCAATGCAATCCTGCAATCCTTTTATCCTTATGTTCCATCCAAACTACCATTGACGACATTCTTTTCATCCGAATGGGTGGTGTAGTGGCCATTCCCAATCGAATACCTGTTATATATCTGCCGCCGTAGCTGGTCAGTTAAGACATAAATTAAAATTAGCCCAACCACACAACAACGCCATATGGAAACCACCACTAATTTTGTTCTACAGTTAAACGTCAGCATTTCAAGAGGATATCACTTCAACGAACGACACAGATGCATACAAATATGCCGAGGTCATGTACTATACCCACTTTCGACTGCTTATGTACGAGTACTGATTCCGTTTTGTGTTCAACCATCTCTGGTTTGACAGACACCAACCATTTTTCACCATTTCTAAACATATCTCGGATATGTTTCACCATTTTTGATACGCCAATATCATCAGTTAGAAGTCTATAATATTTGTTATCTGATTTGTACCGCATCATCATACATTATATTCCAGAGTATAGAGGACCAAGAACCATGAATCCTGTGGAACACTGGCAGTAATATAAAACCCTCTTTTATAACAATTTTCTGTCAGAAAGAAGGATTGTGTATAGAGGTCTTTTAATTATAGCCTACATCCCTCAATCAATCATCACTAGCGGTTGTCGAATGCAAAAGCATTCCGTACATCAAGACAATCTGTATATGTGTGTGTGTGTGTGTGTGTGTGTGTGGGGATGTTAATTACAGAAAAAATTTTTGTGATTGATTTTTAGCAAATGGAAGAACAAATCCCCGGAGTTCGTATAGGCGACAACAGTTGAACTTATATTATTAGCAGGAAAAACGTTACTCCACTCGTGTAGACGACACCCTGCGTATATTTATATAAAGTAAAAATTTTTTAAATACAATATATTCGACTATTTTTAATTATAAAAATGTAAAAATTGTAATAATAATTCCATAATCCTAATGAGTAATGATGATGACAAACTTTTGATACTGTTGCTCAACGTTAACGATAATGATGACGTAGTTTTACAAAAAAAATAACATAAATAAATAAATATGATGAGACATCATTATTTTGGAACACATTTTTATTTACTTACAGTATTTTATATAAATATATCCATAAATATATGGAGAGACACTATTTATATATGCGCGCAGAGGGTGGGATAGTATGTATCTGGATACCCCAAACTTATGGGGTTGGGTGGGTATGTACCAGATTTCCATTACAAATGTAGTATCTCAATTACATCGGGGTATTGTTGTCTTTTCCCATAGTATAGATGTTCTTATAAATATTGCAGTCGGTCGCAATGTATATGGTAAAGTATCGCGTTTTATAAATTTTCCAAATTCAATTGAATTCTATTACACAACGTATGATACGTTTGTGGATTAAAAAATACGCACACACACACCCTGTGCATAAAAGATAAAAACGTGAATTCAGATGATGAGATCTGATGTGAGGTCTTCGCGTATTGTATATTATACAAATCATGTATCCCCACGCTATGTTTTTACATGTTTATGTTTTTTTATGCGTGCGTAAAAATAAAAATAATACACATCCAAATATTTGCTTCATTTTTGTGTTTTTTTGTTATACGCTTCCGTTTTTGAGAAATGTATAAAAAATAAATATAAATAAAATATTAAATCCAAATTATAAAATAATAACATATTTCCGTACTTTATGGGCGTGCGTGTGTTTGTGAGTGTGAAGAAATACCATATTATTTTATAATTATCAAAATATATATGAATTCTTAAGAGAAATTCAAAATAAATTGTTGAGCACTTTATCCAACAATTTAGATGTTCCGTATATAGCCACTCACTTTAGTATTGTTGGTTTACATTGACACAAAACGTTCCCCATGAAGAATATTGTCAAAGTATATACTAATTTTAATTTTTTAAATTCAAAAATTAAGTATTGTAGTGTTTTGTGCTCCTGCAAAAACAACCTTTCCATAACCATTTGTCAAATTCTATTGATGCACGCAACTATAATTTTGATCAGATTTGGTATATGTATGTAATAATTTGTGTCAATCATTGCCCATTTCGCACAAAATCTTAATTTTTAGATTGTTTTGTTATGAGTCGTAATTACGCATTAAGGACTAAAACAGATAAAATTAATGAGCCTGAACAAAATACCACAGCATTGAACTTAATCTATGTATACAAAAACTGGTATACTGTCGGGTATATGTGTGTGTGTTATTAAGCCGTTTTACTTATCTAATGTTTACATGAATTTTTATAATAGCCATCATAATCTCGAAACTGTTTTTGTGGTGCTGAGAAGAATTTCCGAAACCCCCCAAATATATACGCAAAAAAAAAAAGAGTGAAAAATGAATAATTTTTTTATATTTTTTTATTGTTAGTTGCGCAAATAGTTTTGGTTGCAGTTAATGCTTAAATCTGGGTTTTAATATGCATGCAGTATAGTCACCACAAACAGCTATATAGGGTTAGTAGTTGTTATCTGCCTTCACTAAACTTGTCATTAAAATCTATAGACTATAATTCAATTTTCCATTATGAGTTCTATACATGTGTGGTGGATAAGTGGTTACATGATGATCATGGTTAAAAACACCAGATAGGCTATAAACATATATGGACCGAGGAACATTTAGAAAGTTGATGTGGTAATTTTACTACGGACTGTGGTAGTGTAGTGCAAAAAAAGTTCACTTAATTTCATAAATCAACGAATGTTTATTATTATATGACTTTCTGCATATAAAATATATATATGAAACGATAAAATTTATAATAAACTTATTATTGTTAGTGGGCTTCCCATAAATAAATTGGGTGCTTGTACTTGATATAACTTTACGCAGAAACAAAAAAAACGTTTTGGTTAATATAAATCATAAATCAAATATCGCAAAAAAGCTAAAATAAAAAAATTGAAATACATTTAGAAAATATTTTGGTTCTTTTTTTTTTTTTCTGTCCTAGTAATTGTTACATTCTTTTACTAAAGCAAACAAAACAACCGGAACAAAAAAATTTGTATGCCCTCCTAAAATTATAACCGCACATTTTTTAAATCCATTTCAATAATAATAATAATAATAATAAAAGTAAAGGCGCCATTGGCCCAATTAAAGTCTTCTTTTATACAACAATATTTAGATTTTTTTTGTTCTTTTTTTATCTTCACTGTTTGTGTGTGTGCCTGTGATTGAGATGAGTAAATATTAGAGACGCGCATCTTAAACATAAATAAATATATATAAAAAAATATAAAATATATATAACAACAAAAACATCAACAAAAAAATTCGGTGTGTGCCTACAAGCAAACTTACATAACCTTCTGTCTTCTGATTATATTTAATAATAATAAAGTATATATAATATAATAAGCAAGCGGTGATCATCTTAAATATAGATACCTCACCCTCTGTCCAAAAAAATTTCCGAAATTTTAGAAAAAGTTAGTTAGTCTTGTTGTTAGTTGTTAGAATGGGGTACATTGATTGAATGATGCGCTGTGTTAAAATTATTATTTCATGCCATTCTTTACAGGCAAATTGCCAAGCTTAAACCTTTTGAATTGAATGTATTATGTATTAGCAAAATGCTTTCCAATTTTCATAAATGAAGTTTTAGAAATATAGAAATTAGTCGCAGGCAGCAGCCAAAACAGAAGACTATGGTAAATGATGCGGTTTTGTGTTACGATGATGATAAAAATAAAATAGAATCAATAACGATGAATGATGATCGCATTTTAAAGAAATCATCTTTTCTATGTTATCTTCACCTAATTGCCGACACTTTGATCTTTTGCACTTCTTTCATCATCACGCGTATATATAATGTCTTCACTATCACTCATATACGTTAACTTCAATCTCATCACCATAAACTTTATTCTATAAGTTTTTAGAAAATTCTTTGGTTCATTATTGTTTGAGGGTAATAACTTTCTTAAGATGTGTCCTTCTAAGCGGCAACCACAATATCACCACCTATAGGATGTGTGTCACCTGTATCTAGTTTATTTTCATTTTCTCAAAGTTTGGAAATTTTTGGGACATAGAGTGTGTGTTCCATAGATAGAAGAAAAGAATTGTTGTTTGTTCTCTTTGCTGATATTTTTTTTTTTTTACTTTATTTTATTTTCTGTTCAATTTACATCTTTTCGTCGTTTTGTTTTATTTTGGAACACAGATTAAAGAAAGAAAAAGAAGAACATTGGGAAAAGAATAACAACAACAAAAAAAATGGTAATGTAAATAATCTAAAAATTCCATAAATTCATCAAATATGTTTTTTGTTGTTGTTGTTGTTGTTGTTGTTGTTGTAAGAACTGAAACTTTGGAAAAAGTTAAATGGGAAAAAAAAAAACCAAATTTAATAACTCAACAAAATAATGACCGTGAATTTTTTCTTGTTTATTTTCACATTACAAAATCTTTTGTGTGTTCATTTGATGATCCGCGGTACCAACAAAAAAAAAACAAACGAAGGAATTGTACGTACTATAAAAATGAACTGATTATTTATTTAAATTTAAATCTAATGCTAAATAACATGAAATATTTTCGGTAATTATTAGAGAATAATTTCATTCCTCATTTTATGGTAATTGTTTTTGTTTTTCTACTGTTTACTGTTGTTGTTTATAAATTATTGTAAAAAGGCCCATATAGACTTGAAACGAAAACTGTAAAGGATATACGTGCAGAGACAGACGACACAACGCAGATAAAATGTTATAGAAATAATATGAAATTTATAAATACATTTTAAAATATCAATAAACAACATGTGTCCCATAATAATTGAGAATCTAGCAAGCGAAATACTGAAATGAATCAAATGACTTCTTTTTTGTGTTTGTGATTGGAGGAATGTTGTTGATAATGGTGAATGCCTTCAATTGATGATGAAAAATGAGTTTCTTTCATAGTCAAATGAAGTTGAAGGAACAGAAATTAGTGTCGCTGGCAGTTAAATTAAGTGAATGTGGTGAACACACAAAATGGGTTTCTTACATAGTCAAATGATAAAGTTTAAGGAATAGAAATTAGTATCGCAGGTAGTTAAATTAAGCGAATGTGGTGAACACACAATTATCAACATACGTGCGATTTTAAACAAATATATCTTGTCTGATAAATCTGCAAAAATGGTTTGAAGTCATTGGCACACAGAATTATTTGGAATTGCAACCAATAAAGTACAAATTGCCATGATGATAGCCAATGTCTGGAACGGATCATAGGGTAATTAAAGAATAATAGCAGCAAACTAATTCTTGATGGCGTTAATTCACATATATTAGAAAGTTATACTGGGTTTTTTTTATCAGTGGGGACACGGAGAGTGGATTCATGGTCATGTGTTTATGATTTCCCGAATTGCTGATGTGATTCATATTATTATTATTATTATTATTAAATTAAATTAAATCATATATTAAAATAGAAAAAAAATAATAAATAAATACTCACATTAATTTTTGTTTTCTTTTCTCTATTTCATTTCAGATAAAAATTTCAATAACAATTTTTTTAAATACAGGAAAAGATCAACACAATTTATAATGAGTTTTTGCAAAATTGACTTGCAGACAGATTTATAAATTTTTTTTTTATTTTAATTTTATATAAAATCATCAAAAAAAAAATTTTGTCATCAAAATCGTATTTTTATATTATACAAAAAGTAAATAAATAAAAATTATATACCAAAAATCGGAGACGGCGACGAGGACGAGGTGAGCTGAGCAGATGACGTTAGCATAAATTTAAATATTCCAAGAGATACACAAATTATTAGTATTCAAATGTTCTTCGCTATATTATAATACTGTGCAATTATTATAATTATGCATGTGTATGTGTGTAACTGATGACTATGACGAGGTGTTGGACAAGGTGACATTTGTGTTTTTTTTTTCTTATAATAATAATAATAATAATAATAATAATAATAATATTTTAATTTTTGTTAAAAACTCTACTTTAAATTTTTAATTAAAACAAAAAATAAAAAAAATAGTTATTCCAAATCGTCTTTGGTCCGGGTTTGTTCACAAAATCTATAAATATTGTGGTGAACTGCCAAATTTTTGCCAAACAAATCAATTTAATTTTTAACATTTTAATATTGTTTTATTTTATTTGTACTCTATTCAAAATTAAATTTTAAATTGTAAATAAATAAATAATTATCGGAAAAAATATTAATAATTTTGTGTGCGTGTGTGTATTTCCAGTTTTATTATAACATTGTTGCCTGCCTTTTATTCCCATGTAATTTAGTCTATAATTTTGTGTGATATAATTAAAAAAGAAGCAGAAAAAAATGCTAATTTCAGTGCCAATTAATTTAAATTTATTTACAAATTAATTAATATATGCCGCAACAGTTTAGTTAGATAAATAAATAAATAACCAACAATTATAACCACGATATAGAAAACCCAAATTTAGAAAATGAGTAGTGACGTTGTTCGATGGTTTCCTAATAATAATTATAATAATAATAATATTAATAAAAATCGATATCGTGATAAAAAAAGTACTGCACAAACGACAACCACAACAACAACAACAACAACAACATCGATTAATAAATTAATTATATTAATATGTTTAGTGATAAATTTGCATATAAAATTAGTGTTGGGTGATAATGATGATAATGATATTATAAATAATAGTAGTGATGATGTGATAATAGATAATAGCAATATTATCAATAATAATAATAATAATAATAATAATAATAATTTAAATTATATTGTTGATGATGATGGTAGCGGTGGAACAATTTCATCTGGTCATTTTACATCAACGTGGGCCGTTCATATACCAAATGGTGATGAACATGCTGATCAAGTGGCAGCCGATCATGGTTTTATAAATTTAGGAAAGGTATGTTTAATAAATTATATATTATTTTATTTTATTTTAACATTTTATTATTTATTATATGTTTTTAATTATTTCTTCTGTACGCGGATTAGTAGTAGTAGTAGTAGACCATTTTATGACCAGCTAGGACACTTTCCATATCGATTTCCATATGACTGTTTTTTTTTTTTTTTTTTGATGATGAGAAATTATAAAAATTATTATTTAATTAATTTCTCGGTTTTTCCTTTTGTTCCAATGTTCAATCTAATTGCAGGAAAATTCGATACCGTGCCAATACCGGATCCATCTGAAATAGAGCCGCCGAGTAGTGTTACGCATATTTACACATAATTAAATTTCGTTTAGAAGTTAGCAAAGAATTTTGTGTCACAATGAACCCGGGGCAGGAGGGTTAATAATTATACAAAGAGAACGACATAAATTTTACATATTAAAACCCACATCACATTTTGCCATTTGAGTATATTTATTTAGAACAATTTTAACCAGCTTACATTATTTAATTAAATTCACGATCATAGAGATTGTTTTTTCGTACCCAAATACAAATACAAAATCATTTTTTTGATTCTGCTGATATACCCAAAAACTGCATAGACAAACAATTACACAGAAATAGAAAATTTAATCTTTTCAAATATGATGGTTACGAAACACTCTGTCATATATCTAAATACAACTTTAATTTATCATTAATTCCTGTTATTCCTTCCGGAAGCATATAGAGCATCAATACAAACAAACAAAAACTCCATTCTGTTCTATTTTGAACCAAAGTATACCTGGGCTTTGGCTATATGACAATTATATTCCTGCGCCGTGTATACACCTTGCTCTGCTCACTTTCCACTTTTATCCTGTGAATTCTACGTCAAGGATTCAAGAAATATTTTACTCATACCTGGACCCTCGCCTGGAAGAAGTTACGGTAGTTGAATCTACTTTCGTAAATCTTTAGAACTAGAATCGTAAAATGTTTGTGTTAAGAAAATTTAATCGACGACGAATTATTAAATGTAATTATTATTAAAAAAAAGGATTAGCAACTTTATGTGGGAAGGTGCGGTAAATTTCTCAAAAAGGGACATAACGATAGCCCTCAAATACTTCAACCGAAAAAGCTGCTTTTTACTGTGTACATACACCACTTTCTTGTCCTTTTCCATTCATCATATATTAAATTGTCACAAACTTTATTTATATCATCCTATATTGCACATACTAAGAACTTCTTCTGGCAATTATGTGCATATAGCTAATATTTTGTTACATAAACAGTAATTTCTTCTGACGTTTCCTTTATACAATGCAAAAAAAAAACTATAAAAGAAGGAACTATTAACAAAATTAAAATATTAAAAGTATTCCCAGTTGTTGTGCGGCTATATCTATGTGTGCTGCGGTGCGATAACAAAATTTAGTGTATCTTTGTACACATTATTAAAATTTAACCATCTGCTACACAAAATAAATCATAATTTCCTTTTTGTACATAGATAAAATTTCTGTATAACATAAAATAAATAAGCATTATCTTTTGCTAAATAAATATTTTCGTTAAAAGTTATTATTATTATTATTATTATTATTGTTAAAAAAGTATGGCGCACTCAAACAAAAAACACACAATATTATGATGGAGTTTTTTGGTGGTCCAAAGGGACTTTATTTAGAGGTTTTTAATAATTAACTGGTATTTCGGTACGTACATTTGAAAATGAATGATGTCGCAGTGGTCAAATAGTAATTAAATTTAGTATTCACAACATAAACATGAAATTTGATCTTATTTCTTCTAAACTCATCGCATAAATATAGGAATATCCTTGTTAAAAACCAAAGAATGAATAAATTAAAATTTCCATAAACATCGATTTTTGGGTTTTATTTGTAGTGTGTAATGAAAACTGTTACCTGACTAATAATTTTTAAAATGTTTTCATTGCGGTGTATGTGCGTACACCCACTCACATAAGATCCTTCTCTACATCCATTGTTAAACTCTTGTTAAATTATGGACATGCGATAATAAAATATTTATTATATTTTAAATTAACACATGATCATGATCGTGCGATACACAATTAATTGAAACAATATATTTCAAAATTATTACATTAATTTTTCTTCGAAATATGTTGTCATGCATGGCACAACAGAAAAGTGATCAGGATTGAGATGCAGCTCCATTATGAGGTGATTAATTGATTTAATTTGAGTAATAAATCTCATGTATAGTGCCGGGTATGGGTTGTGTTTTTTTTAACACACACACACACTGAGTAATAGGAAATTTAATCTATTTTGAGCATATGTAGCGAGGAAGTTATCGCAATACATAAATATATTGACACTCAAATACATTTGGATATAATGGGGAATAAAATTACTTTTTCACTTCATTTTATCAATTTTGTATATAATTTATATGCAAATTTAATTTTTACTCAAACAGATTTCTTTTATTTGCTTCTAAAGTATGCAAGTAGTAATAAGAAAAAGATTCTTCCTTTTATTATAAAATATTTGGTATTTCAAGAATATATTTATTTATTTTTTTCCTTTTTCTCATTTCGCATATAAACACAATATTTTAATTTTAGTCAGAGCGTGCATAATTTTCCATGTAATTCTTGTTGCTGTTGTTGTTATTATTATTATTATTATTATTATTATTATTATTATTATTATTATTCTTCAAAATTACCATCATCGCCCAACGACTTTACCGGCATAACCAAAATAATTTCATTTTGGTGCTGTACTACATCAGACAGTGTGTCGTGGTGGATGTGAAACATCTTACATTATTAGCGTAAAAAAATGATAGTACTATGGAGAGATATATCCGAAAATGTACCGTTACACGAGATATAGCCGCCATTTCTTGGACGAGGAGGATGACTGAAACATCACTCACTAAAATATTTGTTATTTCCACAGAAAAAAAACTACCTAAATCCAATTTCCAATTACTAAGTTAATCACGACCCCTTAGGTGGTATGAAGAATCAAGAACAATTCCAGCTTTGAGCTTGCTCTCAAACATCATGAACGAACTGAAAAAAGCTGGCGCATTTATTAGGAAATGGAATACTGCAGCAGATTTTCGTATACAATTGTTGTTTCAAAATGAAATTTCAAGGACCTTAAAAGGATATTTCAGAAATTTTACAATGAATTTAATTATATAATACCTCATTTGACTATTATAAAAAATTATCCATTAAGAAAACTCGATGGTTTCGATGAATTTGCGAGTGATAATCGTTCAGCCACTGCATCTAGCACGAAAATTTTAAAAAGCCTTGTGCGACTCGGTACATTTTCGAATATATCTCTAAATACTCTAAAAAAACAATGACATATGTGAGATTTGTATTGCGACACCCTGCACCTCTGTACAGATCTATCGTGTGATGGAATACGATAATTCAGCTACAAATTATTGTATAATACACACAAATTGTGATGCTGCAAATATATGAAAATAATGAAAGATAAAAAGTTAAAAGAAAAATGAAAATGAATGAATTTGCGTGGGAAATTATAAATATGAAAATTATTAGAAATAATTTTTTTCTAAAAGATGAAATTCTATGCTTTTTATGTAATATGAAAAAAGGAAAACATAAAAATATAAATTGAAATGAAAAAATAAATCATAAGAAAAAATATCACTTAAAGTGATTTAGTGTTTTTTTTCTTTTTGTATCTTATTCTAAATTGTAATTATTAAATAACTGCGTGCTATAATAATTCGCCTCCCCAAAGAGGATGCTCAGACTTATAATAATAATGATTAATTTTTGCATGTGCCGCCGTATAGATGAAAAAATCCGTAATAATAATTTCTTTAGTATTTTTGTTATACTGAAAATTATTGTACATCAATTTTCGAATAAAAAATAAACGAATAACTTTGAATATTGATAATATCCTTTATTTAAAGGACGCAACACAATAAGGCAAGCTGCTATATAGGAAATGTTTTGTATAGAGTAACTTATTAGAAATTTATATATTAAAATATTTCATACCCAAATATCATAAAAAGCACTGCAGTTATAAAATTCTGCAATAGGTATGAAAACTGTCCTTGCTGGGAATAAAATATCTATAGTAACACATAATCCCATTATGTGGCGGGGTACAAAATTCCATCAACTGACAAGATTATTAATTTTTCCAGAATTTTCCTATATAGAAACTGTGCATACATAAATCTAAACCTTCGTATGATAAATTTCAACCTTCACTTTACAAAAGTATTTAAAAAAATCTCAATCCTATCATTGGTATCTGCGATATTTTGTCTTTTGAAGTAACTATTTATTTTACAAATTTCTCTTATAGAATTTAATCCTCCCTTAACTCTATATTCTAAAATTGTAAGAATTTCTAGTGAATTTTGATTGTTTTCAAATTATGGCAAAAAATGGTAGTACGTATTTGTATGTGTTTCGCAGACTCATATTCGATCTAAACGAATTTTATTAATAACAATGCGATGCAAACATCAAAATAACTTTAAAAAATCCCCTGTATAGCTCGAATTGCGGACCCACTCTTCAATATTAGTATACATTTCAATTTGTTGATATGGTAAAATGCAGATCTATTTCCAATTTAATAATTCAATAGTGTACATCTTTTGGTTTTATTGGCAATGGTGGTAGAATACGCGATATATTGTGGTTGTGCGATGACCCTCCTCAAATAAGTAATTAACATTTATAATTCCATCTCAATGAAGAGCACTGCGTTCATCAACACTGCTTCTTATCAGTCATCTATCATCTAATCTATCTTTATATATACGAAATGCAATGGAAATTCGTCAATTCGATTTGAAATATACTTTTTTCCATTATTATGAATATGATATGAATAACAATTGATTGTTTCTGGCATAGGTACAGCGTACGCATTCCTTATAGAATAATAAATTTATTAATAAAAATAAACAAAATAAAATCAATATCATATGTACAGGGTGTCGCAGCAGAGTATAAAAAAAAAGTATTCTTGGGTGTCGCACCACCATATCTTTTTATATTGCATTGGCGAAGAAGCTAGTCATCAAGAAAAACACAGAAGGGCTATTTGAAATGGAAAGATGTATTAGGCGGGTGTGTGTTAGTTTTAAAATCACAGGATTACAAATTTCTTGATGCTAGAGGTGTCCGATACATTCTTATTGTCACCGTTTTGTTTGAATATTTTTTTATATGTTTTTGCCTAAGCCAAAGTCGCACCCTTTATTTATAATAAATAAACTGATTTCATCTACTATAAAACCATCCCTCTGCCTAGGAAATATACAAGTCTATATATATTTGGTATATATATCGGTATCTCGCTTCGTATTTACATCAAATCCACAGCAGCCCAGCCCGCACATTAAAAATTTATTATATTTTTAAATTGAATATTTATCAATTTTTCGAATACCATTAAATTGTTAGGTGCATTATTTATTATTATTATTATACCATTTGATGATTATTAAACATGATTTTTATTGAATAAGTGTATATACAGTGGTTTTTTTGTTGTTGCACATCATACTAACGTGGGCTGTTCAAAAAGTTCACGGAGTGACGCATCTATTAATGTATAAATATGATGTTAGAGCAATAGTGCAAGGCACGAAGATATACTATCGCTTTCTGATTTCGCATACACTAAACAAATGATAATTAAGTTGAGTAGGAATTATTAGTATATGATCTTCGAATGCACTGTTAACTACCATACGCCATACTGAACCAATTTTCATTTGCTGATGCCATAGCCATCGCTTAACTTGCTGATTGGCATATCAAATTTTAACTGAACATTTGCGCGTATGAAAAAACGATATGATGTCGCTCGCATTGGGGGTATATTAAGTGATCAATGTGAGTAATATTTGGGGCATAGCTTAATCAAGAATCAAACCGATTTCGTTAGTCGATCAATTATAAATATATAAATCAAACATATGTAATCATAGCACTATGCACACTAAAATCATCATTTTTCCGTTGCGTGAAATTTTTGAACAATTCATGTGTGTAGTTAATATACGCGCGCATATAAGACCTTATATAAAAAGTCTTAAAAAGTACAAAGTATCTACCTGTAAAATTAAGGATTTTACCTTTATAATTTATCGATTATTCTTATTGTATGTAACACCGTATGTGTATCCTTTTGCAAAGTAGTACCCGTGTACCTTTATGTATCGGTGCACGATGGGCGGTCAGGCGTTACCTTATATTTATTTTATTTATTATTTTTTAACTTTTGTGTAATTTAATGTAACCTTATTGTTGTTGCAGTAGGTTGTTTTTTTTTTTTATAAACATGGACCATTATAAGATTATTATCTACAAATTAAGTATTTTTTTGACGTTATTGTATTCCAAGAAACATGCATGTTGTCGTCGTCGTCGTCGTCGTCGTCGTCTGGTTATATTATGGTTTTTTTTTCTTCTTATTTATAAAATTCTTAGCATCGTTAAATCTCTGTTAAAGGAGATGATGAGACAGAGAGATTTCATATATTATATAATTATTTTATTGTATTTGATACAGAAAAAAAACCATAAAATTTTATATGGGTCAAATAAATTTAAAAAAGGAACAACGAAACATTGAAAAAAAAATTTTCTTTTCATTCGCAGTATAAAACGATATCAACATTTTGTCTGCAAATAAAATATTTACAATAATGTAGTTGCAGAAATTACGTATATAAATTTTAGCGCCAAGCGCCATATATCAAACAAAATTATATCCATTATTTATTTAATATTATATTCCATTGCATATATAGAAAAATAAGATGAGATCTAGTGCCGTCGTTTGTCCGAAAAATAACCGGAATGAATTCAGAAAAACAAAGGAAACATATATACCTCTACTGGAAATGCGCATCGATTCAACAAATACATTACAAATCCCTTTTTATTTTATATGTTTCCTGAATGGGGACAGCGTTGTGTTGTGTATGACGGTTGGCCTAAATTATCCTAAATTGATAAACATTGCACGTTTCGTTTCATCGCCACACAAAGTTTTAACTAATATATAGAAAATATTCACATAATCATAATAATAAATTCAAACAATTATCTATAAAATGCAATAACATGCATTGGCGATTTTATTAATTTAAGTCAATTCAATTTTATAATTTTATACATCACTTATTGGTTTAACTATAAGCATGATAATGAAGATGTTTTTCAGAATTTAGACCATACCTAAGGTGCATTGTGTTCCGCCTGTATATACGAGTTAATCCTCGAAACATCTGGTTTCAGAATTGAGATATGTTTCATATATATTATAAGTGATCCGTTCATTATTATGGAAAGATCCAGTGTGTATAAATTCCAAATATCAAATCATCCATCATCTTTTTTGCTGCCACTTAGTGTCTATATGCTGACCGTCGTTACGCAAATTCACATATTATGTATTCACAGTATAAGTCATTCTTGTATAGTCTTAGTTTTCTTACAATGCCATCAAGCGATGTAGTTAAAATATTAATAAAAACACCTAGGGAAATATTCGTGTACCTGAAAAGCATCCTCAGTGGATTTACCCTTTGATAGGCAAACTGCTGTTCATGCCGTTCTGTATACCTTATTTGGAATAGAGATTTCTATCAACCTCCACGATAATCTAAATTTATCCCAAAACAATAATAGCTCTAAAAAAAACATCTCTCAATGGTAATAGAACGATCTGCCCTGTCCGATCTGTACAGTAACAGGAAATAAACCAAATGAATGAATTTATCACACACCTAATTCTGCTGCTGTTTTCCAGTCAGGAGATAAATTATCGTCTAATTTTGGTTCATTTTTTTGAGCATCTACATGCATTACCTTACCGCATTCCGGGAAACTACTGGGTAGCAGACAAATAGTGGATTCATTTTTATCAGTATTGTAATGGCTCAATAGAAGCCAATAGATTTTAACACAAAAATGCAGTAAATTTAAAATGTTGTTGTGTCAAAACCATTATTCTTATTAATCGGTTTGTATATTGTAAATATTATTCCGTTCAATTGATGATCTAATTTTTTGTAAATATTTTTTAAATTTAATATTACAAACGATTCCAGAATGTGTGGTGAGATAATTTAATTAACTATATCTTGTTATATGGTATTTATGAAGTTAATGCGATATGATGTGTTAAAATACATTTTGAATAGGTGTTTAGGTAAATATATTTCTAATCAATAGATTAAACATTACGTGTAGACAAAAATATAATACAATGCATATATACGAAACAGTTACAAAATCATGCATTTTTAATTATTATACAAATCCTAATAAGTGTCAGGAAATATAAATAATTATTTCAATTTGTAGATGTAGCAAAAATATTTGTGATAAAATATATATATAAATACAAAAATGTAAAAATTCAATATAAGAGGTGTGATCAAAAATTAACGAAACTAACATATTTTAACATTGTAAATTGATTATAATTTAAAATTCTTTATACAAAAATGGAAACCCATTAAAACTATGGTCCGTAATTGAATAATATGATAATTTGATACGAGACAATTGAAATGTAAGACTTTACGCTACACATAATTTTTTTGTATAGAAATATTTTATATAGCCACACCTCGTATTTTTAAATAATAAAATACTTCATTTTTTTTTTGTATGTCTCTGCTGCCGTCTGCCAAATTAAATAGATAGATAGATTCAATAAACTTTCATAAATACT
This sequence comes from Bibio marci, assembly GCA_910594885.2. Classification (NCBI taxonomy): domain Eukaryota; kingdom Metazoa; phylum Arthropoda; class Insecta; order Diptera; family Bibionidae; genus Bibio; species Bibio marci. The sequence goes on along the minus strand of OU343116.1, from coordinate 11,462,946 downwards.
TTGTATATATTTTAGTTTAGTTATTTATAATATTAATAAATTAGCATCTTATAGTGCTAATGGAATGTATAACTTCTTATTAATGTAATAATGTTACCACAATTGTTAAATAGTAAAATATTTGCTACTTTTTGTCATTTATGCATTTATTCATTTCATGTTATAATAGTAAGATTGTAAGAGTATTTTTATTTTCTTAATATAAATATGTATTACAAAAATGCTAATTGTTATTTACATAATGTGAAGACGAATAACATTTAAACTGTAATGCATAAGATGTTTATAAATTATATAAATAAATATCACTTAACAGTTACACTGAAATCACAAATAAATACAATATTTTATTATTATAATTATTATTAATAAGTAACACGAGAAACAGGCCACTTCCTTATATGCAGTATTATTTGATAAAAGGTTATATTTTCGTTTATCAAAATTGCTGCCATCACAACATCACCCGCATCTAAACCACACGGTAATTTATAGAAGACGAAATTCTAAAGTCAGTTCCTATAGTGAGTTATTATTTTAGAATATTGTTCTCGCAATTAATGCATATTGGATCATTACTACAAATGATCTATACTGTCTCCATTTGAATGAAATATTATATATATGAAGCATATGAAGAATTATAGGATTACAATGTATTTTTAAAATAATATACCGGGAACTTGGTCATAAATTTATATTTAATAAATTCCTTCAAATTAAGTTATGCGTCTTAATTTATATATATATTCACTTGAAATGGTAAAACAATTCATTTGTGCAGTCTGGTAAGAAGGAAAAACGTAATAAAAGTAATTGACACACCATATGCGGGGATGCTCCCATAATACAGACAATATATTTCTGCAAAAGGAATTGCTCGCAAGTATACCATATTTATTCAATGTTCTTGAAAATTAATACAGAATTGTTTAATTAAATTAAATTCTACAATGTTTGGTATAAAGCAGCTGACATTATTACCACTTCGACGCAAGTTGCTTCCGCTGCCACACAAATATTCTGAAAATGTAAATGTTCAAGTATCCTATCCGAACAGAAATTAATGCAGATAATGATGATGACCACCGGCAAGGAAAATCGTATATAATCGTTACAATACTTTTGTGAGTTTTTGATAAAAATAATTCCTTCTTTTTTTCCTGTATAAGGAGTTGTTCAAATTGTCTGACCGACAGTCGCCGGCAAGTATATGTATATTTTGTATTGTATCTTTCAAATAAATTCGACGTTAGAGACAGTGTGTAAAAAATGTAATAATGCTATAAATATTAATTGTGGAAAATTTACGCATTATGACGAAATATCTAATAGATATTAATTATCTTTGCCAACACACGCACACGTACACTTTTGAATGGCATTTCATCATAAATATATTTATTTTTTATTTAAATACATAATAAATTGTAATTGTTGGCAGTGGAATAGTTCAATGCGTTCGTTTTAAAAATATAAATATGCGTAATTAATATTTAGTATTTCAATTTACAAATGCAATACAATAAAATTAAAATTATTATTATTATTATTATTATTATAAACACAACTTGGTTTAATTTCTAAATTATTTAATTTAAGTAATTGACGCATTTTCCACATTTATTTTGTTCAGTTAATTTATATTATAATTTGTAACAACAACAGAAACACAATTTTATTCATATTTTATGATATGTGTAAAGGCAGCAGCAACGATATACAGATCCGAATCTAAATATTTTGCATAGATTTCCGATTGAGGTGTCCCTTCCAATGATGTGTATATCGGTATTAAGAAATTATTTCAATTGCGCTAAGCCATCGCACAAATGATTCATGAAAGATTTGAATTTTGCGTCATATGTGTGGGTGGACAATGTAACAACAACAGTTACAGTTATTCATTATTCATTTCCTGATTTTGGTGATCGCAGAATTGGTCGTCCAAATCATGTGATTTTATTGCCGTTGGAATATTATGGCAACTTTTAAGATTAATTGACTATCACCACAACAATTTTATAGATTTAAAAGAGCAAATTGTACACAAATGTACGACCCTGCGAAACGATACACAAACAATTATCAATGGATTTTTAAATTAATTTTATAGCTTTTTTTCCACTATTATTATTTTACAATAAAAAGCTATAATATGAGAGCAAAATAAAAATAACCAGCAGCGTGCGCGTCTATCATTTTTATTATAAGAAATAATAATAAATTTAACAATTATATTTCTAATATTGTTTTAATTGATTTAATTTTATGGTTTTTTATTGTGTATATTTTTTTATTTTTATTGTGTATTGATTTGTTTATTAAAATGAGGTTAATCGTTAATTGATTGTTAATACAAATATAAATTTTGTTATAATAAATGCGGTGCGATGTGATGCGGTATACGGTTTGCTCATACCACACAAACAATTATTGAGTTTAAGTATTTTTTCATTATAATTGTTATTATTAAATTGAAAATTATTTGTTTTAATTTCACTTTAACTTTGTTATGGATATGGATTCTTATACTTGGAAATAAAAACGATCAATAATCGATCTATTATTGTTATACTCTTTAATGGATGGTCGATCGCATAATTATGTATACGGGATGCACGTAGTGCAGCCTTTCAATTAAAAATGTATTGAGAAATATGAAGTGACAACTGTCCGTATGCATTTCGATGCACATAAAAGCGATGTTTTGGATGAGAAATATTTGAGGACGAACTGTATGGAACCTACCTGTAATGGTAATATTGTATAGTATACGAATACACTTTATTTTAATATGTCTCGCAAAACAACCATCGGATAAATTTAATTCCTAAACAGATGTTGTTGTTCAAATACCCACTGTGTATACTTACAACAATTGGTTTGCAGTTATTTTGCGATACATCAATAAATACTTAATTAGACAATTAATCCAGATAATCGGATTAAATGATACTCTTTGATTAATTTTTAAATATAGAAATATTTGGATTCCCAAAATTTATGGGAGTACTGTCGCGGAAGAAGTCGCAATGGTGTCATCTACTTTCGCACAGCATTACATTTCAATGTTTCAATATGGTTCTTTTATTATAATAAGTTATGTTCAGGCTGAACAGTTCAGCTGACATGATGTATGGAGAATGAAAATTTAAGTATATAGTAATTTTTCTATGTGAAAAAACCCATTCCAATGGATTAAAGCTTAAATTCAAACCTGTGCAGTTATTCAAATAATCATTTACTTCTCGAATGTGAGCGTATCTTTATTTATATGCATTTTTTTTATCAACAATATTGCCAAAGATCTTATTTAAAAAAATAATTATCCAAAATGGATTGATCGATCGCGAAAGCCACAGCCAACTATGCAATTTATAAATATAGTATTCAAATATATTGCAGGAAATTTGCAAATTTTGAAGATGATCAATATATGAGCGCTCCCAACCACTGATATAGACATGACCATTTGAATTTAATATTTTGTAATGAATATCTAGTGGAAACGGGAAAGCATTTCCTCTGACAAAACTTGAACATTTCCATTGGACATATAGTTTAAGACACATTTGATCGATTATCTTGAAAATTTTAACATAATTGTTTAATGATTATTGCTGTTATTAGTATCCAGTCAGTCTACTCTTTGAATCAATCATTTATGTTTGTGTGATGACGATTGAATTGCGTTCGCATATATGGATATCTTTGATAATAAACGTCTTCCTCTTATATAAAATAATAAATAAAATAATTAAAATAAAATACAAATCGTTTCTTTCTGTTGGTATTTTATTTTCCAAATTTTAATGTCTTTATTAATATTTGTTTACCCAATCGCATTTCATATATATTTATTTATTTAACAATATTTTATTCATGCTAATTATTTTCGTAAATTAAATTTTAAATATGGGGTAACAAACAAATTAAATTTTTATTAATTTACCGTTTAGATGTCATGGTAACAGCAGAATATAGTACTATTATTATTGTTATAATATGAAAAAATTGTACAATAACTAAACTTAAGTTATAATTAACACAATGTTGTTAACAAATGTTATAAGAACAAGAAAAACCTTCAAAAATGTTGTTATACTTTTCAATAAAAATTCAATTAAATTTATATAATAATAAATGATATTGTGTAAGTTAATAGTAAATGTAAATGTTTAATATTATTTGTGTACTTCTTGTTGAGGTCATTATACTTTTGACACACATATTTTAAAATTGTTACTCGCATTATTTACTTTAAATATTTATAATATTATGAAAATATTGGCACTTAACTTTGTTCACATTTGTTGCTCTTATTAGAAAAATCTCGAATGAATACTATCATGATCAAAACGTGTACGTTCTATCGCTTCAGTGGTACTAAAACGCGTTCGCCGAAGCGATTTCAACGAGAATGGTGAATAGGAAAAAGTTCACAACAGTTGAATTTAATGACTGTTTTGCATATGATATTATAAATTTACAAACAATATGATGATATTGTGATCTGCGGTGCATTATCGTAATGTAATATCTTGTCAAGCAAACGCCTCATAAAGCCCCAGCTAATACTGCTTATTGGCTGCAGTTTGTAGAAGGAAGAAATTCATTAAGCACAACAACATATTAATCGATACAAAATTCTTCACAGCTTTTCGATCGCTTTTAAAGCACTGCAACGCTACCATTTATTTGTTATTTTTTTCGATTAGGAACAGAAATAAAAGTCATCTCTGTGTGGTCCAACAGCCATATAATTTCAAAAGAAAAGCACACTTCCCTTCGACGCATCAGCGTATGGAAAGTGATCCATTTAAAAAAAAGATGATTATTTTAAAAATTCGATTAGTTTTAAAACTATATTTTAACTGGAAAATAATTAAATATTTATAGAAACTTTTTTGAAATGAATATCTAAGCACGTGTTTTCTTAATAACATGAATTTAGACTGAACACTGAACCCATCTCTTACGGGTGTTCCCTTTAGCGTTTAAATACTACCAATAGAAATGATTTTTAGGAGAATTAGTCATCCGATTTTCTTATATAATATTATTGTTGACCACATCAATATTTAATTAAAATTTCAACAGTTTAAACTGGAAATAGGTGAAATTATCTCCGGCTCACATTCGAAACCAAATATTTCCAATAGAATTCCTTAAATTTATCCGATTATCTCGACAATTTTCTACTTACTGTTGTACTTTAACCAAGTTTAATGTAAATAGATGCCCGAACTATAGCTTTCCCGTGTATAGGACAACAATAAATCCTAATAAAATTATTCAAACATCACGTATTGAAATATCTTAAAATTCGTGGAAGTGTTTAATGATAAGATTTTGTAGAACTATAGGTACCCACCCACTTCTTTATTTTCGTGGCAGACACGAACGCAAACAGCAATATTCCAAACATTTAGAACCACATTTTGATTTTTAAATTTGTATATATGGCATCGATATACAGATTTGGGTTAACAAAAATACGATGGACAAATTTTAAGGCACAAGGCAATGATAAAAAAATTGTAGTAATTTAATAAGAAAAATGCCGTGGATGTGTTGAATTTATATAAGCAAGATTTAATTAAGAGAACTCTGGTAAAGCATTAACTAAATACCATCCATGTTCTAAATAAGTTTCACGTGCGACTAATACCGATAAAGTTATATTCTGTGCGATCTGGATGGAATTTATAATCACAACATGTTCCACAACAATATGAAATCAGGTTCAAAGAACTTCTATAATAGCTACGTTTGTTATTTAATACCTTTTTAATGAATATTAAATTTTGATTTATTTTTAAATTAGTTTTGTTTTCCTATTTTTTACAATATTATTAATATTTATCGAAACAAAACGAAAATCTAATAAGCAAAAGTCTTTTATGTGAACTTAATATTTTATTTTATAGATATTTCAAAAGTTATACCCTTTTATATTATTAAAAAAAAAAAAAACCCAAGTAACAAATGTGAAATAACCTACCAAAAAAACATGTACAGACGTGTGTGTGTGTGTATATGTTACAATATATTATCATATTTATATCGCATTTTCAAAATAACATTGAAACGAAATTTGAGAAGGTCAATGAAATATATTATTCGAAAAAATTTACAATTTATATCAAATTTTGCATATGTTGCGAAGGATTAACTTTTATGTTGTACACAAGTGACAAATGCGTCCACCATTGCATTCAACTTATTATTTCTTACTAAAAATTCAATGGACTATTGTATAACATAAATGAAGTAGTTTACCATCTTCATTCATCTTGTAATTTAATAAGTTTGGGTAAATGAGCTCCACTTGGAGTAACAAATGTGACTTGATAATAATAATAATATATGTTCAAAAAATAATTTATGTTCAAAAAAATCCTTGTATATTAAAAAGATTCGTTCAATTTTTGTAAACATCAACATTTCCCAAGTTATGTTAACATTTCTTACAGTTATACACGACATAATAAAGTAGTAATATGTTACAATAAAAATGTCGCTTGGGTTTAACTTTAAATTCCCAAAAGTGTAGCAACATAACGTCGTGCGTATGTTTTGTATGTATGAAAAATGTTCTTATGTATTTAATATTTATAAGTTTTAAATCCTTTTGAACAAAATATTGGTATGTTATTTATAAAATATGTTTGAAAAATGAAACATAAATTCTAAATTAGGGCCTCCAGTTCAATGAATTTTCGAAAAAGATGACACTATTTGCGGATGATCCAATATTACTAATATACCATATCTCCGATTATGACTACCATATTAAATCAATAATCGATGTGGATTGTATAATACAATAGGTCGGATTGCTGAGAAGCTAAACGGATCACAAGCCTTGTATAGTAAAGCGTAAAATAACTGGCTAAGAAAAGAAAAACTCGATTTTTATATGGGCTCCACATGAACTTAGAGATTTTTGTCACAGCAAAATCAATCTATTGCAATTTTCTATCGAATGGTGTATATGTCATTTTGTTAACACGTCCACAATTGGATGCTGCTATGTGAATACTTACTATTTCTAATTGTTTTTTCGTGGATATGTGCAGTAGGAATCATTCGGTTTTTTATATATTCAAAGAAAATCAATAATTTGCTGTTATCTATCGAATGGTGTATATCTCAATTTGGCTACTCGTCCATAACTGATAGCTGCCATACGAATTTGTGTTGTTATGTAGTTTTTTCATGTGCCTGGACCGAAGACCACATACGATTTTAATCATATTCACATCAAATCAATAATTTGCTATTATATATCGATTTGTGTATATTTCAATTTGACTACTCGTCCACAAGTGATTGCTGCCATATGAAATTGTGCTGTTATGAAGTTTTTTCATGTGGCTGGACCGAAGACCACATACGATTTTAATCATATTCACAGCAAATCAATAATTTGTTATTATCTATTGAATGGAATCATTCGGTTTTTTATATATTCAAAGAAAATCAATAATTTGCTGTTATCTATCGAATGGTGTATATCTCAATTTGGGTACTCGTCCACATGTGATAGCTGCCATACGAATTTGAGCTGTTATGAAGTTTTTCCATGTGGCTGGACCGAAGACCACTATATTTCCATCAATCATAAAATTGTATTGATCCAATTGGTAACCCTATGTTGTTAATGCCGAAGCAACATATATGTAAATGTATAGCTATGTCGTATGTAATCGTATATAATTTCAGTAGTATAACATTAACAATATTGATGGAAACGTGGAAACTGAAAGAAAATATATTGTATTTATGAATGTATTTTTGAAATCTATCTAAAATTTACATATTTTATAAATATATGTGTAATACCTACTCGTATTTCATATAAAGATTGTGAAGATGGGTTATTATTGACGAAACATGGAAAAATATATACATATACTTACAAAATACGTATATATTTAGGTAAGCCTATGTAGCAAACGTCTATGAAATGCAGATTTATTTTGTATTTCTAACGCATATGAAACATATGTGACAAATAACATACCATAAATAGAATTCAGTAACCCTAGTGGCATTATGACGGGTGTGTGTAAAATCAGTATATCAATCTATGAGTTAAATCCTAAAATATACAAAAATTCTTACAACATTGAACAAAAAATAAACCTGCCTTACGAATTCTATTGTTATGATGTAATTTCCAGTCAAACTTACTGTCTAAATTTTTCCTTGCAGATTTTTAACATGATTACTAAGTCACATATGTTTAAATCTGAAGGAATTTAATAGAATCTTATGTGGTTTTATCACATATTACGGATAGGCTTACGCCATTACACCAACTTATAATTTCTTTGAATATTGCGAAGGTCATCAATTGTAGAAATAGGTTTACCCCATGCAAAACCGGCATATATAAGCCATTATTGTTGGGATACATAATAAGGTCATCAGTCAGTATTAACCACAATACAAAACGATAGAAACGATCGCTTCCTGTGGATAACCTCTGACCATTCCAAATCCTAAACCTACGATGCTGTTGGCAATACAAATAAAATTTATTTATGTTAAAATATAATATTAAATTTATGTGAAATTTTATTTGCCTCAGAAAATAATTGCGCCTCATAAAATTGTAATTAAAATGTGTGAAACAAAATTGTGTACGTGAAAAGTGTATTATTGCCATATTTTTATTGTAACTCTAACTTTCACTTCATTTCTTGTCTGCATACTCTTTGTATTTATTTACAGCTTACAGATTTTCATACCCAAAATGCTTTTCACTATCATTTGTCATTAATATCAATAACGACACTGGAATAATTCCAATGTAGTAATGCCGCTAAAAACATATAAATAATATGTGGATGGTGTTTTACTGATTTTACACCTAATTTACTAAGAAATTATACTTTCATAAATACACATCGCGACATCGCAAATGATACGCATCGCTATGTACCGCTAAGGACAACACACCATCGACACCACGTACATACAAACACACACACATTCATATTTATTTTTTTTATTATATATAAAGAAAAAAAAAATGATTTGGGAATTGTCGATGGACTTCCAGTTTTTTGTTTCTTTTTTCTATAATTTTATTATACGCATTTTATTTTCTTTCTTCATTCAATCGTCGGTCGTCATTTTTAATGCTAGTTTTTTTTTTTTTTTCTTTAATCGTTGCTAATTATTAATTATTAAAATTCGTGTTAGTTAGTTTTTCGTGTTTGTGATATTAATATTAATTATTATAAATCTGTAAATTTTAAATTATAGAACAATTAACAATTGTTAGATATGTGTAAAGTAAATTATTAAATTTTGAAAAGTGTTTTCTATTTTCTATAATAAAACAATTTTTTTTTTCATCGGAATCGGTATCGCGCGTCGCGTTCTTCTTAATATTAACATTTAATTAAATCCATTGATTGAGAATTTAGGTGAGTTTAATTGTTTCTATTCTTAAACAATATATTGTATAATAATTAAAGGATACAGTTGTTGGTTGGTTGGTTGTACTATCTGTTCAATTTTAAAAATTGATCATATTTTTTTGCACACAGACACACACACACACCCACACATAATACACCGACGCCAATATGAGGTGGGTAATCAGAATCACATATAAAAAAATATAGGAATTACACAATATCTATCTTTTGAGAACCAATAATTTCCGAACCATTGAAAGATTCTTTTTGGAATTAATAAAATACGTGTTAAAAAAAAAAAAAAAAGATAATTCACTATTACCAATTTTTTCTTTGTGGATTTATATGTGTATTGTATATGTATGCAAAAAATAAAATTTTATTCAATGTGTGTGTGTGCTTTTTTCTTCTATAGTTAAAAATTATTATTTCTGTAATCGTAATTTATTTCTGATATTAAATTTTGTAAATGAATTTTCATTAATTTATTGAGCTCCACTAGTTTTTCCAACTATGATTTGATAACTTGTTAATGTAAATCTGTAATTAAAAGTATTTCTATTATTAAGAGAAGAGTTGATTTTTGTAGTAAATCGTATCTCGCTCGATATCATCTCAAAGAAAAAATTGATGATTCTATATACTAAATAAAGTTTTTGTTTGTGTTTGTTGTTGTTATTCAAGCAATTTGATAATCTTTTCATTTCATAGACTTTCTGTTGACTATCCTCGCTGGTGAATTATTCATATTTAAAAATTAAAATAAAACCGCGTAGTAGTTTTAGTGTTTCCCATATTATTAATTCGTTTATGGAATCAGAAATTGAGTGTCTATGAAAATATGGTATGTATTCAAATATTAACAATGTGTGACAACGTAATGTTTGGTAGATGCATTAAAGAGTATAGTGTCACTATTCTGAGTTCGCACGTATTTCTGGATTATTATTAATCCACGTATATAATAATACAGTAGGACAACGATGCAGTTTTAATTCAATGCACGATTCAATTTAATCAATTGTTGTTTGTAACGTTCACCATTTATAGCGATAGTTTGACTTGGCTCCAACAATTCTTAATATACCAAGTTCTTCTTCAACACTTTGTACTGTATTCAACGTCACATTATTATTTAACTTTAACTTTAAATTATTATTATTATCACACTCTATGGCATTTCATCGTATTTATTTATTTATATATTTTTGTTATATGAGTGAAAAATATTTGAAATTAATATGCAATGCAAAAAAAAAAAAAAAATAACAAACAAGTGCGGAAATAAATGAGTATTTTATTTTATTTATTTTTTCTAATTTGAAAAATTGCAAAACTTTCAACATTTCAATGATAACCTTTCATAAATAATATGATATTCATTTTTTTGTTGTTCATTGTTTTTGTTATTAATATTAATAATAATAATAATAATAATAATAATAATAATGATATTTTATTTCACATATACGCAAATACGACGTCGAGCACGGCTACATAAATTTAAGATGAAAAACAAGATTATGTAGATGTATGTGTGTGTGTGTGTCTTTTCTATAAAAATAATTATTATTTTATTATAATATTTATGAAAATTAATATTATAATCACGATTTAACCGCAATATAAAACCACCATTAAATAATATATCCAAATATCGCAAAGAAGTTAATATTAAAAATCATTTTATTTATTTTTTATAGTCATAATTAATTTAAAAAAAAACAAAAATTCTCTTATTCGCTTAAAATATAAAAAAATTTAAAAAGGTTAATAACGAACACATGCATATTAATTGTAATTTAATTAATCTGCGAGGCTATGTCCATCCATATGTGAAAGGTGAATGGAAAGGAATGCAATTAGTCGCACTGATGTTAAACTATGCAAATTAAAAATATATAAAATATATCTCCATTTCAACACTGCCATGCTAGTTTATATGGGAAATCGAAGCCCATCATAGATTCCCGATAATATTTTATGTATACAAAGGCGTCCGTTGAGGAGACGGATACGGTAGTTACGTTACCATCGTTTAAAAGCATGACCGCATATTTCAAGGGCAATTATTGACTTTCCCTATACTGCATGTTCGACGAGTGATTCCACCTGGTGTTTTTAGTTAGTTATCCTTGCAGTAAATTGTAGTAGATTTTCTTTTAATTCATCTCAGAATTTTTGGAGTTTCAAAAAGATTCTAACGCGAAATCTGTATCGCGTAGACTATACAGACTCGACTCTGCTGAGTGTGGGTGTAACATTGAAGAGAAAGGTGTCTGTACTTTTTCGATATCTACTAGTCGACATTCAGAGAAATTCTGTGCTTCTATGGTGACAACAAATACATTAACCATAAATGTGGTTTATACCACATTCTATCCTGATCATTGCAGACACATTCTACAACTTTCGTTCCTTCAGAATAATGATCATACACGAGATCTCAATAATTCATCATCAAATTGGGTATTGTATATAGGTTGATACAAAATGGGTTAAGAAAGCCAAATTATTATGTGTTTTTTTTTTTATTATGAAATTAAAGTAACCGCACCTTATTCTGTAATCAATATAAAAACCCATTATTTAACTTTGCGAGATTCATTTTATCTTAATGGATTATTTAAATAATATTACTTCGCACGCATAGACGGATACAAAAAAAGTGTAGTATAATAATGAGTATTATCTCTTAGAGAATTCGATTTTCTATAGAAATAGCAGTGTATGCAATAAGGACGCATTCATAGAATCATGATATGATACAGATTATGATCCTATATGAAATATAAATCATTAATGACAAGTGCGCGGAGTATACTTCTATCTTCTATAGATAGTTCGATTAAGTTTATCTTTTATTTAGGACATCGTTTTGTATTATAAGTATGGAAACATTTTAAATAATTATAAATGTAGATAATATTTTCTATAATAGGAGTACAAATATGACTTGGCGGTTTGGTTTTTGAAAAATTATAAATAACTGATAACTGAGTAATATCCGGTGAATAGAGTGCGGTTGTGTAACAAATGGCAACCAAGTGGGCTTTTAACATTTATTTGGTATGTGATTTTATCGTGAATCGTTGATATCACATGTTTTGTTGTTCTGGTAATGATTGATTATTTGTTGACAGTTGATACAGTTTTGATACATTTCTGCAGTCAAAATACACTATACTGCTTTAAGAAATCTAAAGCCATTGACAGAACTCTATTTATGTGATCGTTCTGGTTAAGGAAATTTCATAAAACGATTCGCGATTACTTTAAGAAACACAATAAAAAAGGATTGAATTACTGATAAAGTTGTTGTTAAATATACAATTTAACACTTACCGCATCGTGTGTGGCAGGTTATCGTGCGCCAGCCGTATTTGTGCATTGTGAAAGTCGTGTGCTGTTGATCCGATCAATGATATTTGTACACCAATTATTTTTAAATGAATGAAAAATGTTTCTTTTTATAATATATTACATGTGTAATTGTTATCTAAATGTAAAAAGTATAAATCAATCAATTTTTTTGTTGTTGTATATATTTTGAATAGCATGAAAAAAATCAAATATAGTGGAAAACGGATAAAATCCTTTAACAAATACTGTAAAGGCTTTTTTTTTATTTAGTTGCCTTATTTTTATTTTTTTTTTTTATTTTTAGAAAATGGAGACGTCGAGACTAGCGATTTAAATCTCTTATATACATTTAGGGTTTATCTTTATATACATTTTTAGTTACACATTATATAATGCCATAAGTATATCTTAGAAATAGTAAATAATATTATATAGTAAATTTTTTTTTTTGGCAAAGCTTATCAAATATAAAGCACATCATATCAGATACAAATATTGTATTTATTGTATGTGTATCGTTTATAAGTATACATTTATATATAGTCATAGTCATGGTCATAGAGTCACAGAGTCATAGTCACACATTATATAGATACATAGATTTAGATAGAATACGTATTATATTCACAATATGCATTATATTTATATGCAAGAATGATATTTCGCATATAATGTTTTCGAATAGAATAAATAAAGGATATTTTTTTATTTCTGACTCGACAGAAAACTTATATAAAAATATAATAATAATGTATAATATTATGTGAACCGAGAGAGAGAGCGAGTAAAATCAGAAAATTACATACTATTTTTATTCATATTTTTTTTTTGTTCTTACAATATAATAGGATTTTGTGTATCTTCCGAGATTTTATATATAAGACCATAGTGTCCGAAAAATAACAGGAATGCATTTCTATATAACATATAGGTCACCGGTATCGCCATCTGAAAATGATTCCTATAATATAGGGAGTAAAAATACAATTAAATTAATTTTCTGCGAAGTCCATAGTGTTACGTACTCAGATATGAATCCATAAATTAGTATTTCTTATAAACATTCCATTTGCAGCAGATTTATGATGTATTTCCCAAAAACTAAGTGCACCATCTGCACCTCTCCAATAAGTCGAACATTCAATATTTTAAAAAAATTCAAATTAATTGTTGCGTATTTCCGTAATCCGGTTATTTTTCGAACCGATGGTGCAACGATACTAACGCAAAAATTATATATATAATTTAATTGGAACAATTTATTCTTATCGCCTTCGCAAAAAATATTGAAAAGGGTTTGCCAATAAAAAAAATACTCAATTTCAAATGTTGAAATGGTATTTAAGACAGAAACAGACGTGGACAAATTCAAGATTTTTGTCATGCAACAATTAATAAGATTTTAATAAACATCGTCGCTCCATTGTGCACAACCCTTATTGTATGCGTTTTTATCCTATTCCATATTCATGTCATTTTTATATCAATAAATTAATTTGAAATATATTTTTTCTATACTATATTTCGCCCACTCACTTCATTGCCAATACATATTCTGTGTTTGTTTTATAAATTTCATTGTTATATAAATTCAATTAAATATGTGGTCACGCAGATCGTTAACGCCAAAATATATGAGAAGATATCATTCTGATAAATTACTGGTTATTTATGACCAAAAAATGTTTAACAGTCTTGTAACAAACAGTTTACCTTCAATATTCAAAAATAGCCTTTTTCAATATTCATAAAATGTCGCAACCAATTTGAAAATCATTTCATATGAAGGATGCCTAATCTAAAAAAATTGCCCTTATTTTATGTCGTTGATCCTTCGAACATCAATTCTACTTGAATCCTGGTTTAATTCTCTTCCGGATTAGGTACATAGTATAAAAATTATGCTTGTGAGGTCCTTAAAAGGCTATTCAATTCTTTGTTTGAAATATTTATATGACAATAAAGAAAAATACACTTAAAATATGATTGATTCTTTTACGTATCATTAAAAAATGTTACGAGAATGTTACAATTTTGCCCAGTCTAATATTTGCGTTGCATACCCACCACTACTATACTACTACTACTAAATACAATTCTTAGCAAAATCACTTCATTCTCTTCGATTAGGACGCAAAATAAAAGCTTGAAGACAATGTTGTGTTCATTTTTGTTATACGCTTGCGTTATTCCTTGCCTGTTGGAAGAAAATTTATAATTTTGTCAAATGTTTACATTGAAAATAACATTTTAATGTCAATTTTGTATGACAAATTTATTTCGGAAATAATTTTGGTGTCATTTGTAATACCTGTCGTTGTCGTTGTCGTTGTTGTTGTTATTATTATTGTTGTAATTTTTTCATTCCATTTATTTAAAAAATAAATTTAAAAGTCATATATATGTCTTTTTGGCCCTGATATGACAAAAAAATAAATAAAACAAAACATATCATTTTGAAATGTATTTTGTGTACACTTCGTGTAACAAATTTCTGGTCAGTCGCACTAATAACATTCAAAAAAAATTGTAGTTTGTTGGTGTATTATTTTCAAATAAATATGAGAACGGAGACGAACGTATGTTTCAAAATCTTTAAAACCAGAAAATAAATAATCTTATTAATAGATAGTCCATCAATATCTCTTAATGGATCGAAGTTCTATGTATGGAATAAAATACAAAAAGAATTATTATTCTTTGCGCCGACTATATGGACACTATATTTGCTGCACCTATTAATAAGTGCTTGGAAGCAGTTACCAAATCGTACATACTAAAATATATTGTTATCATCACAATAAACGATTAATTTACTTAATTTTTATTGAATTGATTAAAATCCATAAAAAGTTAAAACGTTAGGTTGAGTTCTGCATTTGCGTGCAAATAGTTCGCGTGTTTGTTATTACTTTTTTCTTACGACTAGTATACGTACCACTGATGTTCTATGCGAAATTTTGATGTGTATATTAACTATATACAATATATTAAATAAGTATCAATTGCTGAACACATGCATATACGAAATATATTTATACATGAACATATAGAACATTTTCATATACGATGTACGATTGAGAAGTTTGTGTAGTGTTCCATATTTATATTAGTAATATTTGATGTGCAGTTTCCGCATTTATGAAAACCCACCTTAGCGTAAGTTGTATTTTAATGTATTTGGCGATTCTAAAAATAGTAAAACATGAAATAAAATGCTCGACATAGCTTTTTCCAAATGTGGCATGAATCCAAGTTGAGAATCCAATCCATGCTAATCGTTGTATCATATTAGGGATATGCTAACAAAAATTGATGAATGATACAAGATTGCTCCTTGGTACCAGTTAGATTTAAAAAAAAAGATGTATTTGACTCTACTCCAAGATTACTAATGTCTACACGCACACACACACACACCGTGTCTATGCAACCTATCTATTTCTAAAACCTTTTAAGTCAAATTTACAATTTAATATTATTCTTTAATTCAAATTTCATTAACTAAAAAAAGGATAAGTTAAAAATGTTCTACAGTTTTTTATAATTTCTAATAAAGTTTCGATATAATATCAAACGTGAACACAACACTCCAAACCAGAAATAATATAATAAGCCATAAAAGTATAGTACTAGAAGAAATTATAAAAAATACCATATAAAAGCATTTTAAAAAAAAAAGGATTATGTATCCTTAAGTATCAAATACTTAAAAAAAAAGTATCTGAAAGAAATTTTTTATTATTAGAAGTATTTAAATACTTTTTTTACAATATTCATTGTTTGAAGTATCTAATATATGGTATATAGTATCTTAGATATAAGTATTTGAAATACTATTACCTGCTATCAGCCAGACGACGTTGAGCAAAAATATACTTTTAATTCTACGAATTTTTGGATCACACCATCACCACCACCACCACGTTCCACGCCGCATGTACATGTAACAAAATATAAAATAGACAATGTATACCGTCGTCGTCGGTGAGATGATATTTTACTATGTGTGTTTTTTTTTTTTTGAAAATATTTCAATAGAGAAAAGACTTTTTGGGTGAAAATATCATCAATCTTGTCACATCGTGTGTATGTCAACCAGGAAGTTTAACAGAGATAATCACATATAAAGAAAGGAAAAAAGTTTTTATTTACAAAATATTGAAGAAAGGAAAATTTTTGTGTATATAAAATATGACGAACAGTAAAAATGTATTTATTTTTTGTATATGATTTGACAGTGATTGTATTTTTATTGTTATGAATATAAATACACGTTGTTGTATAACATAACTGGAATAATATTCCCGGTAAGACTATGTATAGATACGATACGATGGTGGTGGATGGATGATGATGTGATACAACATATTTTATATTAAATACACATTTTTATAGATACATATACTTTTTTCTATACAACATATTGAAGTGATGTTGACGATACCGCCCGTTGCCCGTCATTGCTGTGAATGATGCAGATGATGATGTTGAAATGATTATAATATTTATTTATTTATATATGAAGACGCTATATTATTATTTATTATATTATTATGAATTATGTACTCTATTAACATTAAGTCTCCGCGATTTAAACATTCAATGAATGGTTGTGGTTTATATGATCATGATTTTGTGTGTTATATATAATTTATTGAAATTTTGTGTATAGTAAAAACTATAAATAATTCTATGGATGTTTTTCTGTTTATTAACTAACTTACAAGTTGAGGTTATTGAACTATGTGAGATGATTAAATGAAAAAAAAAATTAAAAACAACAAACATTTAAATGTTGCTATTTATATAATGTCGCAAATTTAAGTTCATCGCAAATTATACAAATTTCTACAAATATATATTTTCTTAAAATGAAATGTAACTATGGATTGTGTGGTAAAAGATTAATTATCTAATGTCTTATGATTCAAATAAAAATACGAAGTTAAAAGAGTTCTATATAAGGTTTAGAGTTCATTGCGGTATTGTTAAACTTACCACATAAACTATACTGCCAAGAATTGTTCTGGCCAAAATAAAACCGAAGGCACATAAGGTACGAGAGACTATGGTCAATACAGTAACTACAGTCGACTTCGAACATATCATCTTACACATTCCTGTTTGAATATCTCCTGTTTTAAAAAACTATCAACAATGCGACACACTACACTGAAACTTGCAACCTAACCTCTATTTCATATGAGTTAGTATAAAATGAAATGTGTTTTTCCTTATACTCCCGCACATCTGCTTCAATGATACGTAAATAATATATACCCAATAAAGAAGAATTATGTCTAAAAACTTGTTTGGTTGCGTTACTTGAATTTCTGTGAGTTTAGTTATTTTCTATGGAATTCCCACGATCTAGAAACGAGGTTGGATGACGCCACCATGAAAATTTCAACAGTTTGTATTGGTTGTTAGTGACCATTTTTTTTCCGAAACATAAGGTATTGTTACCCTAATGGTTTAAGTCTTTGCTAAATAAAATGTTAGTTAAAAAAATGAGTGATGTTTTTAAAACTCGTCGCTATAACGGTTCAAATCACCTAATCCTACGCGCGGATCATGCAAATTATATATATTATTGTTTTCCCAGGACATCGTTGTGCAGTTTCTTCTTGAATATATAAGTATTTTATGGTAATTTATGAAGTTTTGACGAGACAGGTGATACTACCACCAATATTATAAATAGGGGTCTTCCATATGTATTAGAATTACAAAACAGCGGTTTATATACGGTTTTTATTAACATTTTGAACCGAAATTATTTACTCCTTTCCGTTGCTACGACACGATACCCTTTTAGTGGATATCCCATTACGCAAGTCATGTCAATTGGTCTTTACAATTATCGAAAATTTAATATTTACACTTATTTGCCAATATTTTCATATGCCCCATTATTATACTATATAATTTGGGGGGCATTTTGACCATTACAATTTATACGTAACTAATTTATCCGATTTCATATTGAAATTTATAGGCTTTATTTTTAGTGAAACATTTGTGGATATATGTGGGATGTTGTATGGCAGCATTATATTCATAATTTCAATTAAACAAATGAAAAAAATAGCTGAATAATAATTTATAAAAAATAAATAAATATTCGTTTCTCCTGTGGGGTATAATTAAATGTCATATCACAACTTGTCTACTCTTACGTCATATTAAAAATCATCTGAATGCAGAAAAAAAAATCTAGGATAAGGTTAAGTTCAAATTTTTCTTTCATTCATTCAATTTCCTTTAAGCGCTTTTATTTTTCTTCTGCAATTTTTTTATACTATACGCGAATATTTCTATAAAAATAGAATCCTATAAAAGAGATACACTATTTTTAAAGTATCCTTTTTTTTTTTGTAGTTAAATAATAATGTTTTTTTTTTTTCTTATGTACGGAATTTTATATTATATAGTACTTCAACAAAAATATGTATTATTACAACATATCCTAACTTAAAGCAACACATTGACATTTGGTTTTTTGTTTTTAGAAATATTAAAACACTAAAATTTTGTACGTAAAATTTTTGGATTGTTTAACGAAAAATGAACAAAAATTAAAAGGGAAAATTAGTATGTCAAAATTTATATACGAAATGTGAAATATTGTCTGCAAGATTGGTTTGTTTTATTGCTATATAATATTTCTGCAGCGGTTCTGTAGAGAGAGTGCTTTATTTTTTATTGATAAAATGTATACTTATAATCTGGACCACATATTCTTTACACACACCGCAGGTCAGATGTCATTGCAAAATCGATAGAGAAAACATTTGTGGAAATACCAAAATTACTTTCTTGACAGTATAAAAATTTAATTATCATCTTGTTATTTGCGAATTACTTTAAAATTTTCTATAATTATATTTTTTTATGATTGATATTTTTTCCATAAATAAGTAATAACTAAGTAATTATTGTAATTAATTAATTAAAAATTTATTTAATTTTGGTTTTTTTGTTCCTTTCTATTTTCAGGTATGTGACAGTTTTCTCTTATGATTGATATAATTTATATTAAAATATTAATAACAAAATATGACATCAATTATTTTATAAGGTACTTCAATTATTGTTTTTTTTATCAAAATTTTAATTTATTATTATTATTAAATTATGTACGATAATGATAACTATTCAAACAACGAGTAACTATAAATTATTTGTACGCTTATCAGTCCAAATGTGTGTGTGTGTGTGTAAAAATAATGATAATAAATAAATAATTATAAATTATGACATGTATTTAGACGCACTCGGACACATCAATAACAGATTACATAAATTTTTATATAGTACATTATTAAATTTATGTTTCCACTTAACACCAAACGGAATGTTTCCTATATTACATTTATTCATAGCACTTGAATACAGGAAACGTTCCGTTTAAGTTAACTGGGAGCTAAAATAAATACACATAAACGTATTTATTTACTATTAATATTTGTAAGTTTTGTATTGTAATCTATATGTGTGTGATTATTGGTTATTGTAGATCTATATCTCTGTGGAACGATATGTTGCCGCCTAACATTATAAATAATATTTACCAAACAGTTGTGACATTTTTTAAAATTTCTGTCTCAAATAAAATTATGTTAATATATTGTTGATAACGTAATTAATAAATGATTAAGTGTTGTATATTCCATATCAAATGATAACACATAAATACATAAATACATTTATGATATAGCTTTGTTGACTCGTCGAAATTTAAGGGAGTGGCAAACTGGCTGGAAGATGATGCATCCATTCTAATGTGGTATACATATCAATCCTTGTGCTGACACACATGAGGTCAATTATTATTGTTTTAATTTTTTCGATCAAAACAAGCTTCACTAACTTTTATGCCCATATTCCCAAATCTATTTTAATTACATGATCCGACTACCGTTTACCTCGTAATTACGACTTCACATTTTTTTGTACATTTAAATCTATACTAATTATAATATGAATATCAATGTTCTACATAAATTACTATATTTAAATCAATCTTACATTGACGCTATCAATCAACATTAGGATATTCCCTGATGTATGTGAGCCGAACAATGTTCTATACAATAAAAGCGATGATGCTTAGATGTTACAGATTGAGGTGTGTGAACGTAGACGAAAATTATCAAGGAAAAAAATTAAACAAATATTATAATTTAACATCCAACAGAGATAGTGGAGCTCCACTGAAAGCCGAAATAGTTGAAATTCCAAATTGTTGCTAAAATTCATATATAGGTATTGAAAAACTGATGAATCCAAAGAAAGAAATGTTACTTATTATAAATCTTCAGGTGTTGTGCAGACTTAACAGAAAAAACAATAACAGCTCTGCAATAAAAATGTGGTCCAACAAAAATATGATAAGGTCCTATATATGCGAACAAATGTTAAAAAGACTATGACAATCACATGGAAATTATAGTATGTAATAAAAAAAAGTTCGCTTCGACAGGGCTTAATCTTCCTACGGGGTAGGCTACTCCTATTTAAAGCTCTGTGCGGATATAGCACTGCCTCCATTAATTGTAGGTACACTTTTGTTTGGCTGATGTGGGGGAAAAAAAAACGGATTCTGTCATGAAGGTAACAAAACTAAATATCCTCAAAAATTTGTCCAGCAAAATATATATGTATGAGGAAAATACCGATGAAGAATTGATTTTACCTGCTTTATTTTGTGTAAAAATAAAATACGTAGCATCAATTATTTATCAAAATAAATCAATCAAAAATAGTTAGTTACACACACCCATACAGAGACACAAACACACATTGGTCACTGTAAAAGTATTTTAAACATGTAAAATCATTAAAAAAATGTGTGTTTCCATTTTTATACAAATAGGTTTTTCGTTGTTCAAAATTGTTTCCTTCCATACATACCATCCATACTTCTATCCTATTAAATTTCCTCTACAGCCCTTTACCTCCATCTCCGCAATCTCCCATCCAACAACACTCAAATCCTTTTCTCTCCTTCAACTGCATACTCTTTTCCTATCCATTATTTTTAAGTTTTTATCTATATATTCGTCGTCGTAGTACTTCTTGAAATGCTTAAAAAATATCCAAATTTACTGCAATATTTGATATGCGAAACACTTTCACCGTGACCCAGACTCATTTGTGTTTACATTTATTTGCTATACAATGTATTAGATATATGTGGAATGATATTGTATTTTTCCTACTGTTATTACAATATTATACAATATATATTTATATGATGTACACAGGGAGTATTAAAAGATACCCATCAAATTTGGTCTAAGTGCTGAGTTTATATAATAAAGATTATGCTGAATTTATTGCATATAAAAACGCAAAACTTGCAATTTTTTTTTTACGAGCGATAAAAATGGAATGACAAATTGATTTTCGGCTCTATACCTTCACATCCATATCGGAAGATTTATTAAGAAATTTAATCTCCCCAAGTTTTGACAATATTTCAAGAAGATCCATACCATAAATATTACACAGAGCATCCGGTTTCGTTCGTAAAACCTTTAGGTATAAATCAAAATATTAAGAAATAATTATTTCGATTTATAATTCAACATTATGGAATTTGTACAATTTCGATCCGTTGGCTGATACCATTTAATACTATCCTGTGGTGAACCAATGTAATATAATAAAAACATAATTTTATATTATGTATCCAGTGACGATTGCTGTTTTATTTTGTATATTATTGGTGTTGTTGTTGTTTTATTACAATAAATAAGAAAAGACGAAAAGAAAATTGGAAAATTATTTTCAATGGAATTTTTAATGTACCTGGAAAAAAGGATATATCGATAAAAAAATAGATGAAATTTGGAAATATTGGTTATGGGTTTAGTAGGATATTTTTGTATGTACTAAGTAGTTAATATAAAATTTCATTCGATTTCTGACGACTTCCATTTTTGCTTTTTGCAACTTATTAAATGATTGATTATTTTTTTGCAATAATAAAAATGTCATTAATGCCATAGCAATAACCAAAGCAAAATAATTTCTGGTTTTCTGCTTTTCTTTTTCTTTTATCCTCTCACACATATTTAATTTATTCAATAATATTTTCACATAAATATTTAAGTAATTTATCTAATGTGAAATGCGAAAATTGTATACACATACCGTAATTTGTAAGGATATTTATTGCAATTAAAACTTTGCATTCATTTGGAATAAACGTTAGCCGCAGAATTGATGAGACTGTTGTCTCAAGGATGAAGAAGATTTCCATAACTATACAAGGATATTTTTAGAAATTATCACACCAATGCATAATGACCGGTTGATTCAAGGATCAATGTTATACAAGGATCAACAGTGGTGGTTTGAATAATTCTTTAACTTTAAATAAGTTTCCAATTCACATTGGGTTAATTTTTTTCCAATTAATTAATTGAAAAATGATATTGTCCAACAATATTATTGAAAACAATTTTCTTTATTTATAACAAAAAAATATACGTCCTTAATTTTAAATCCTCGGTAATTAATCATGTCTGTCTTGCTAAATAATTTTCATCACATTATAGAACAAAACAATAAATATTGAGAACGAAGTTGTCGGTGACTGTGTTCGCAACAAGTTATTGTAAATATGATGACGTTATTCATATTTAGTTTTCGGCTAAATAATAAAGAGTGGTATTGGGGTTTTTTTATTTAAATTTACGTGTTTTTTCAACAACATTCAAAAAAAAAAAAAAAAAAAAACGAAATGCGAAATTATTTAAAAAGGCAAAAAATAAGGACACGTTGATAAAATAATTAATTTTAAATGATATTGTGATGATACAAAAATAAAATATTAAATAAATAAATCTTATGCTAAAGGAAAACGCACAACGGTTCGTTTGTCAAAATTTTCCCTTTATTTCTACAACACTTTTTTTTATTTTACGTATATAAATTTTTTTTTCACAGACATTTTTACTCATTATTAATGAGAGTATGTAAATTTTTTTCATTTGTAAAGGTATCCTATTATAAATATTGAAAGAGTTGAAAAAGTGTATTTTTTATATAAACATTTTTTTTTTTTGTATATTAAATACGCCGACCGACAACAGCTTCGCATTTCCTTTTTTTTCATTTTTCATTTTTCATATATAGTTGTTGTTGCAATGGTAGTGTATTTTATATTAACCCTTTTTCACCCTTCGTTTGTGTGTGTGTGTATATATATTCAACGTAATGGTCAACTGATTGATTTCATTGTTTGTGTTGAAGCAATTGCTTTCAATGCTCAAGATTTATGTGTACTGAAAAACCATAGAAATGTGTCTCAACATATGAAATTTTTGCGTTCGTATTGTTTTGGCGCCAGGGGTGGGGATAGTTTCGCATGGCATTTATCGAAAAAGGATTTAAAATCGAAAATAGTAATGTTTAAAAAGAAATAGATTGTCCCACCAAATTTCTGTACCGAATTTTAACGGAGTAGTTAATTGTTTTAATAGAATATGGTGTTCGAGTACATTATATGCAGTTTACCGATTTTCTACAAAAAAAATACCTTTTTCGTATTGCCACTTTGCTCGTCAGTGTGTTCCTCACATATTTTCTGAATGTCTTAATCGATGAAATGATGAAATTTCGGCTATAAACGCTCCTCGAAAAACAAATTATTTTTATGCGACTAGTTTTACAAATATCGGATTGTAAATTTGAATTTATATAGAAGGAGAGTCCCCATAATATAGCTATAAACCTCCTAATTTACCTCCCTCATTAAAAGCAGACAATTCATCTGATTTTTGTTCTAATTTTCACCGGCAGTATTTAATGATAGATTTTAAAGTTTTTGTGTGCCTCACATGTTAATAACATCTACCTCTTTTGTGGTTTAAAAATTGCATACAATAAATTTTGAAGGTTTTCATTACAATTTATTTGCGGAACTGTTGTGTTCAATATTTTAGGATGAGGTATTTACTGGCTCCATTTCATACTCCGCCACCTCACCATTAATCGTCGCATAGGTGAGGTGAGGGTAGTGCAATGCATAGAAAATGAGAATATATTCAAATTGGGTATGGGTGCGAAGAAAGGAAATGAAATGTGTGTAGGTAAAAAATAGATATGAAGATAGAGGGTAAAAATAATTCATTCTTAATATTTGCTTCTTGTGTTTTCGCAGTAAGTAATTGAAATAAAGCGTTTATAGTTCGCTTAAACACTAAAAAATGTGTATTTTCCTGTGACCATATACATTTATAGATTTCCAACACAGTATTCCTAGTATTGCATCATAATTTATTCAAATGGATTGTGTCAAAATATAGTTATCCTTGCCATATATATATATAGAACTTCAATAAATAATTACAATAAAACGTTTATAATTCACTAAATAAATACAATGAACATTTTGTATTCCTGTGACATAATACTAACAAATTACCAAAGATTTGCCATGTTTATAATTCACTAGTGCACACTAAATCAGCATCTGTTCCTTGTTCCGGTGACACACGACGCACGTACAATACACAAACTATATTCAAACTGCCATATGCCATGCGGGTTAAAAACTATTCCATTATATAACAAAATTTCTTTTTTTGCAAATCTCTCCTCTTCAAAACAATGTGTGTCCCGTGAAAGAATAAAAAAAAAAAAAAATATGTAAATATCATAAAAAAAAAATACAGAAAACGTAAAATAAAACTCTTTGAACACACGACGTTGTTCACAAAGACGAAAAATATAATAAAAAATAAATTTAAAAAGGAATAATAATTTTTTATTGTGGCTTGAGTACTTTTTTTTTTAACTTTTTATAAATAATTATGTATTTATTTTTGTACGTCACTATAACTTTGTGTGTGTGTGTGTGTGTGGGTGTGTGGCTCCGTATGTGTGTGTGCATTCTCTGGTTTTGTTAAAATACAAAAAATTAACTTTTCAATAAAAAAAGTGAAATTTTTAAATGCCAATTAAATTGTTTTTTCCTCTAATGAAATTATTTTTTTAATAGACGATAACAAAATTTTAATATTAATTTAAATTTAAGTATAAGAAATTTTTATAAAGAATTTTGTTTTTTTTTTATTCAGAAGAAAATTGAAAGAAAAAGTTAATAGAAACAAAAGGAAAATTATGTAAATATTTATTTTAATACAAAAATTCGCTTCGTTTTTTTATTCATTTTCTGAAAAAATTTATTGATAATTTTAATGATCTTTTCTTATACTCTCTGTCTGTTCAACTAATTAATTCTTCATAATAAATATTAAATTTATTTAAATTTTAATTTATTGATGATGTATTCGAAATAAGACAAAAAAGAAAATTCTTAAATGGATTCATTGAATTTTTCTTTTGAAATTTTGTTCAATTTGTTTATTTATTATATTTTTTTTGTTGGCTAACATTAATTACGTGCTAATTAATATTTTATGTATTGAATTTTACGTATATGTGAGGAAAAAAACAAACTATTTTTCATTTGTACGAAATTTACTGTATTATTGTATATGGGTATTGTGTAATGCCAACGATATAAACTGAAGAAGGAGTTGATGATTGAAGGCGAGAAAAATAGGTTTTAAACATTTATTGTGTTCTTCCTCCTGTACGACTTAGTCCTCGAAATGCATCCACGATCTTAGATATGAAATCAGTTACATTACAAATTAATAACCACATTCACATTAATAGTGGCTATGTCCATTCTTCTGACTAAAAAAACATTTGTATTACAAACGAAACTACATTTTGTTAAAAGCAATTTTTGAAGATGATTCAATCTTAATTTTTTTCTGGACGACAATCGTATAGTCTCAATCTGTATCTAAACTCTGCCAATATAGTTGTGTATCTAAAATACTTGACATCGGTAGCCATATTGCTGTATATGGGAACAGCGTATGTTGACACGTTTGTTTCACACAATTCGATTGAAAGTTGTTATCGCCAAAAAGGTAAATTGACCATATTTCCTGGTTTCTTGAAATAAACTGTGGCAGGGGAGCTATCGATTGTAAGAATTCTTATGTGCAAGTATCTGCATAGTACTACATCTTCCAATCTCTTTAGCCACTACACTTCTCGGCCACCTCATCCAACAAAAGCGAAATTAAAATGCCGCCTCGCACATTCTCACTATTATTTGTAAAATTTCAAAATACCTATGATCATTTGGCATAAGTGATGGACAGCGTGTAAAGGTAAATTTCGAAAAATACCTTTTTGAAAATTCACAAAAAATCTTCATTGCTAAAACGTACCGAAATATCATTCACATTCAAATCTCCGAAATTATCGGTGGTTCGATTTTAATAATTCTCTGTTGATGCGTAAACGTTTGCCTATATCGTCGAAAATTTTAACATAACAAATACAAGACCGATCGGACGGACGTCTGCTTCTATATATTTAACCTCTTTATATACTTAATATATATGAAAATCAAAACCATAAACCGAAGAGTTATGGCCAAACAATATTCTATGATTATGATTGGAATTCTAAAATTTTGTTAGCGCTGTTTATACCGTCTATATAAAAACAAATATACAAATGTATAGGCAGGCAAGAGGTTGAATTGGAGATCGAATGATTTTAAGTGAATTACGGAGAGCTGGTAAACTTGTAAAATTGTAGAGGAATTATTAGGAATGCCGTTTTGATATGGTTTTATATATGGGAAGCTGTATTTATTACAGAGGCAGAGAGATTGAAGAGCATATGAAAGCTTGAAAAGTGTAGAGGAATTTTAAGGATATACGTGGGAGATGGACGTTAAAGAGGAAATTGGGGTGAAGGTATTACAGGATGTTGGAGGTAAATTTGTAGACGAGGATTTAGGTGAGGACGAAGATAAAACGAAGTTTGTACCCACATATTTTATTTGTTTATTTATTTTCTATTTCTATACGTGTTGTTTTACTGGTTTTATGTTGGTAAAAAATCGTGAGGCTAACAAATGGTGCCTGAGATTTATTTTATAAAATATTGTATATATATAAACAATATAAACATTATAAAATCCCAAATGGGAAATCTCGTATAGTTACATAATTAACATATATACCAGTTCGTTGTTACAATAATTAATGTAATTTCACGATAATCACGATAATATTTTAAATAAAACTATAATTACACGTTGAATATCTCTATCTCTGAACAAAATTATATTCACTGCGTCTGCACACACATGCAATTTTATTTTATGTTCTATTATTGTATTATTATTTTATTAATTCAATGCGTGCAAAATCCTATTTTATATTATTATTTATAATTATGTAAATAAATAAAGCTTTAAATTGTGTAGCAAATAATTTACCTTTAATATGTTATTTACGCACACATTTATGCACACACATTACTATTCAATAATTAAAAATAATAATTTATATTTACATATAATTTTTGTATACTACAATATATTTATATGATTTTGTTGTAGTATGTGTGTTACAATGAGTACAAAAAACGGATTTTATTTAATAAAATTAATTGCAGGATATACAATAAAATATTTTAATAATATTATATTCGGATATTTGTGTATTGTGTTGCGGTGGTGATGGTCAACAGAGATATGATCCTATATGTTTGGTGTGGTTTTGATTTAAACATACAATATGTGATATAGTTATTTAGATATGTATAAATTTTCATGTACATGTACATAACCACAAGTCTGCAGAGACCGTCATTCATTTTAGTATACGCCATAGACATACATATAACAAATTTTGTGTTGTATATTTATAGTTGTTATTATTCATTTGTTAAGATTGTGTTACGATTGTCATCCCATCCCAACCAAATCACCAGCTCGCTTGTATGTTAGTATTAAAATTCAAAATAACTGTGTATAAATAAATAAAGAGTAAAAAATATATGACATTTTTGGTATTAGAAAATTGACCTACATATTTATATTTATTTATATAATTTATAAGTTACTGGTAAACTGTGACAAGGTTGACAAGAAAGTAATTTCGTTTTTTTTCTTTTCCCAATTCACATTTTCAAAACAGGTCCTTCCTTCAATATTGATGGATAATCCTTTAGCCAATTTGTAATAAATTTGATAAGGTTGTCTATGTGATTGTGATTATGCAGGTCATACTTGTACACAATGTATATTTATTAATTAGTTAAATGCGAAGCGAAGAAAAAAAATCATGATACAAACACCAAAGAGAACCGATTTCTTTAAATAAAGCATTAATTTTCATGAGAATATTCCAGAAATTAATTTTTTATGACTATAAATGTTAAAATTATCCTTCATCATCCGATTATCGAAATATCTTTGATCCTTCGAACATTATTAAACGCTCAAATCCCTGTATTTAATTATATTAATTAATTTCTTTCAAATCATCACATAATTATTGTTAAAAGGTCCTTGCAATGTCCTTGGTCCTTTAAAAATTAATTCACCGTTTTGTATATATATATATATCCCTTTCGCATATATATGAAGTGCAGCAGATTAATTAATATGAAAATTATTCTTATGACAGGTATTTATTGATCTTTGCAACGACAGTGATATACTCAATTCCATAAAATATAATTTGCTTTCGTGTACATAAAATAGAACTGAAGACTTAATCGGAAAATGGTTCTTTTTAAGGTTCATGTATAAATGTTATAGATTGTTGGAATAACATTATCACGAATTTTCCTAATTTTCTGGCATATAAAGTAAAAATTGTCCATATATATGAGATCCCCATTAGATTCTTGCAACAATAGTACCAACTTAATGCTCTCTTTAATTCCAATTTTTTATCAGGTACGCAGCACAATGAAATTATTCCTATAAAATCCTTGGAATGCCCAGTTGAACATTGAAACATTAGAGCGACCCAACCCTCTATTCCCGCATCAAAGCAAAAAACTACACCACGTATTTTCTACTTTTCAATAAATGTTGTCCTGCTGTATCAACCGATTTATTGGATATTCCCATAAAATACGATGTCCTAAATGGTACTCACCAAAACTGTTTTTTTTTTGTTTTGAAAATACTCGCCTGGAACATTCAGTCAATACAATACCACACATATACCTATAATTTTATAATTAATTTTATGTAAATACCATTACCGCGTTAAAGGAGAAAATGTCGTAAATTAATGATTGCTAATTTTTAGTATAATAAGATGATCTTTATCTATACACCACCACATCCACATCCACAAATAAATATGTATTCCATTTACTGTTGGGTTATTATAATTATATAATCATATATACAATATATAGTACATATGGAAGGGTTCTTTACCTTTGTAATATACGAATGATATAGGATTAAATGGGAATTAATTTAAATTAGTAACAATTATAATTAATGATTTTAGATATTTACTGTTTTTGTCTGTACAACCGATACTTGTATTATTATATAACTTGTATAGCATATTACATTATATGTATTTTATTATAATACACTGGTATGACTCGCTACTATTATATCAATACGCCGAAGAAGCAATACTCATTACAGTATACGCATAATATACAATATATAAAATTTAAGTATTGAATTAATCAAAACAAGGAATGGGAATAAGAACAACAGCAGCTACACAACAACGTTATCATTCATATTTTGATTTAACAAATTCCATTGTGTGGTATAGGAACGAGTATATGTACGTACACGTATATATTATTAACGATATTAGTGAATACAAATTGCCTATTATTTTAATATAATATCTCTCTACAATGTATATTTGTGGTATGAACAACGAATCTGTACACACAGGGTGTCCCAAGATTCATTACACACCGTTTTGCTCATTTTCGCCGTATTTGATTTTTATATCAATTTTAATAAGATATTTTTCAGTATGTTAAATCGAACCGAACTTACCACATTCTAGTTATTACCAATGCATCAACGTCTATGTCGTGTTTCAATTCATTTGACATATTATTGTATTTATTACAATTCTTGAGAAGTCTTATATGCGTTATAAGTAGTTTTATAATCAAATGCATAGTTTCGCAGTAATTTTGTGAGTATCGGTTGTTGCGGGACACTCTCTATGTGCATATATTATATTATATAATACTGTCTATATGGTCTGTATATATGCCAATATTTGTATCTATATATATAT
Source organism: Bibio marci (assembly GCA_910594885.2). Lineage (NCBI taxonomy): Eukaryota > Metazoa > Arthropoda > Insecta > Diptera > Bibionidae > Bibio > Bibio marci. Next base: position 11,432,000 of record OU343116.1, on the reverse strand, counting down.
ATATAGAATATATTTGGTTTAAGTATAGTCTCTAATAATGCTCGTATACGTTATGTAAAGAACTTTAATATAAATACAGCGAAACCGCCTATATCATACGCCGTGATCTCACGAACGGACGTGTGGTAGATAATTATGATTAGATTCTTGCCAAGCAAATCATCAGCTTCTAAACATATTTCTTGAAATACCATAGCAATTAAATAAATTAAATAAAGCATTGAAGGACATTTATAAAACATGTCAAGGATAATTCCAAAAAAATATAATGTCATGGCATATCTCTTATGAAACGGAGTGAAACAGGGAATTAAATGAAAATTGTGTCAAGAACATTTCCCCGATTTTGTCAGGATTAATCTATAAAAAAATAATCATGTGGTGTATATTATATGAAAGGAGATTATACCGCGGTAACAAGAAGAATTCAAGATATTTCCATTTTACTTCTCAGGGATATTTAACAAAATTAATCATTTTGTATTTCACTTATGAATTTGATAAGATATTTAAATGATCAAAAATATTTCCACTATCTTATACGCAGATGTAATTATTGAAAATAGCCATATAAATTGAATGGAATGTAAAGTGAACAAAACAATTTCCAGCATCATCTATAAGAATATTTCTCACTAATAAGCGTACGCTTTACAGCAGTCAACTAAATGATAGCGCTCATAAATATTGGTATATGTTGTATCTGTTATAAAAGTATCTGACGATTAAATGATATTTACAGGATCTTCTTCTAAGGATAATTTTTTCGTAATAAATGTGTCATATCTTTTATGATGCTATAAACAAATAATTAGAGCTTACGCAATCAACGGTAGTAATTTTACCCAATAACTTATCAAGTAGAATTTATGTCTTTAAATTTCAATCCCATTTTCATTGCCATTGCCATTATATCTAAATTTTTGTTTCATTAAAGTAATTGTTATTCTTGACTTTTTGAAAGAATTTTTTTTGTAGATTTTTTTCAGTAATAATTAATTTGTTAATTATTCCGATGGAAATGTTTTGGTTCTATGGTTGCGTGATGATGATGATGATGAGTTTAGAAAAATTGTTAAAAAACCGTTTCTCTGGATATTCATTGCTGGATTTATTCAAATAATCAGGGGGGTGCGGATAACAAGTAATCTTATGCAATAATAGAAAGGTTTCGTATGATAGAAAAAATATAAGGATTCAACCTTTTTAGCGTATGATATATTAGGTTTCGCTGTATAGGTTATATTTATATATGAATATGTATATATGTATTTATAAATTCACCTCAGTAAAACCACTAAATATATATATGTTTATAATAGGTATAGCATATATAAAATATAACGTATGTGTATTATACATTTAATGCTTAAATATATTAGTATATCTATAATAATACACATTGGTTAATCTTAATTGTATAACATCATCTCATCATGTATTATAAAAATATATTAGTTATACCATTTATATATATATATATTTACAAATAGATTTTATGTAATCATCTGATCGCATATAAACTTACTTATTATTTGCGAGTGTATAATATTAACAGCATCAATCATTGTCTTTTCTTTTTTTTTTCTCTGTGGTGACACGTGTTCTGTCAGTGAGTTAGATTTATATTAATGTTTATCATTATATTTGTAGGTTATATAAAATTCAATTCAATTCATATATTTAGTCACAGTCTGTGTGCTAAATGGACAAACAAAAAATTCTTAATTATAATATTACAATAGAAAAATATAATGTGAAAATTATTAATGTTTTAATTGAATAAAATTCTCCGACGAAAATATTCCTCAATCATTATTTTTATACAGAAATTATGTGTACAATAATATTTTATTTCAAGTATTTCCTCATCGTTCGTTTTTCAGCTGAGTGAATTATATTGCTTGTATATGGAATAAAAAAAATAGTATCGAATATCTCTACGAAAATATTGTATTGGACTGTTGAAGTATAATGTAATGTCCTTCACACATATCTCCTCAACGTCTGTCCGTTCCATCCTCATTTTTTTCACTTTAATAGTAGGCCATACAATTTCTCATTACCGCAATTATTTCGTCACATCGAACACATTTCGTGACAAAATCTTGTAGATAAAATTAAGATTGACCGAAACAATTAATTAATTAATTAATTAATTATGGCCAATTAATATTGCATCCAATAATCAATGAGTCAAATGGTTAAGCTTTCCATAAATTTTAATTTGTTGGTAAAAATGTGCATTCTTCTAATCACTGTCCACTTATGCAGAGGCCAAAAGTCCACCAACACAATTATATGTCATTTTAGTGTACATATTAGATTTCATTTGATTCAGGTTTAATATCATACGAAATGTATATCAGTTATACGTTTGACAATGACAATAGCGATTTGATTACATCCAGTTGATTTATCGAAAAAACCCATCTTTTTACGATCGATATAATTATAAAATTATTATTATACGATCACAATTGATGATTTTAACAGCGTTTGGAATACCAAATGTGGTAACAACAGATTATAAATGATTGAAGTGAACTTAAATTTAGATGGCTGCGCGATGCACTGTAAAGATCTCAAAAGAACGCTTATATACAAATATTTGCATATGAAAAATATATCTGGAAAATTTCTGTTACTTATTGTTAACACAACTTCAACGAACATGTTTTTGGACATATGTTTAATAATCTAATACACGAATTTTTGTGTCGATTCATATAACTTTCTCATTAATGTATTGTCAGAATAATAAATAAAGTTTGTACAGTGGAACCTGGTCGATCACCGAAATGTGATAAAACTAATTGTGAAGATTATGGCAAATGTTTCTTGGGATGGCCATGTTGTATTATTCACAGATCGGGCGAAAATCGTATGCAGCGTTTTTATATTAATATGAATTGGTGAAATTAAAAAGAATCGATTATATTTTAGCAACGAAAGAATTTCCTTATCATTACGATAATTTCACAATTATTAAAAGCAATGGTAAAATTAAATAAATTTGGATTTGAGAATTGCTTCCACCCACACCATCCATTATTTTGCTCATGTAGACTTAGATTTAGAACAGATCCAATTGTTTTGGAATAATAAATGATATTTAATTGATTTTTTCATTCCGGACACTTTTCAACCCATTCTTGAGTAGTTTATAAAATAATAGATGTCATAGTTTTATAAATAAATTTTCTTTGTTTAAATAGCGTAAGTAACATTTTTCTTTCGTTTATACAATTTCATGGCAATTGTCCTTTTTCGAAAGGATATCCTTATTTTACTTCATATAAAATACAAATATATAATATATAATTTTATGTGCGGTTTAGTCTATAGTTTTAGTAGCATAAAATGTGTGTGGACATATGTGCAGCATATTGTCTTTTATGTATGTGTGTTAGGTATGGATGGAGTAAACCAATGGTATATATATATAACAAAACCGCATCTCACATATATTTAAATCTGTAATAGTCTAACATATGTATTATAATTGTTGTATTACAATTTAAAGTTCTATCTATATTCGTTCTATATTACACACATTAAAAAGTTTAAATCCATTTGAACTTTAAGTTATATAAAAAATAAAATGAATATACACCCACACAACGATAAAGTTAATAAATTTTCCCAAAATAACGTAAAACCAAATATTTTTATTTAATTTATAATATTGTTGCAGCGTAAATAAAATTATTGATTTCTATATAAAAATTGTCATTTATAGCTTTATTTCCAGTATATAATATACGTATCTTATCATATATTACTAATTTATATGCGTTCAGACAGACAGCAGATGATTATATATTATCATCATAAATTTTGGTTAGTCCCTCAAGAGGATACCCTTTTTATGTCCACCATACACGTCTTTCCAATTTTATTGTTTTGCTCATTATACGAGCGGGCACCTCATTACCTATATATAGTTTCAAGCCATCGAAAACAACATTGTATCTTTGGATACAATAAATTTGATATAGAAGCGCTACATTATTACTGATATAAATTATGAGAAATGTTCTTATCTATACAATATATTATTATTATCTTTATTTATATCTTTTAATTGTTTAATTTTATAAATGCAAATAACAAACATAAAATACACTTCAATGAGTTATAATTATAATTAAATTAATACATTGTACAACTGCACAAATGAAAACAAAAACCAATTACAATTTTCAGTGTGCCAAGGAACTTTATTTGGAATTTTTTAAAATGGTACACACCGACAAGTTTTCAATGATGATGAAAATGATTTTTTAGATACTATTTTATTATTATGTGTAAATGTGTATTACATTTTGAAAACTAAAATCTATAATGTAATGTCGAATTGCAGAAATATCGTACTTGTGAATCATTACACAGCAGCAACAAATCTTCATCACACTTCTGTCATATTCTAATGTGTAACGATATTTCTGGCTAATTGAATAATATAAATTTAAATTTTAAATTCAAATACAATACATTATTTTCGTTTTGCGTATATCTTAACATTTTTATTATATAATATTACGTCGTGTATAATATATTCCGGCATCCTCCCACACAGCCGGCACACACAGAAACACACACAAACAATTTTTAAAATATATATATAGCGAATAGTGAATAGTATAAAATAAATTTCTGTGTGGAATATATATTCAACAACACCTAATGAAGTTCATTCCGGTTTATCTATTTCCATCACAACATTCAGTAATTCACGGTCAAACGTAAAAACTTTAGTTTATTTATTATCGCATAATCCATCTGTGAGGTTTTTGAAAAATTTTCTTACATCACTATATATTGTAATTACCGGAATTATAAGCTCAAATTAATTTCCGGAATTAACCACCTAGTTGTCATACGATGCAACCACAATCTGAACAGTATAATTTGTATAATTCCGATATGTAAGTAGATAAATCAATACCGGTAATTAATCTGTTTACTTGAAACATTGTGATGTAGTGATTATAATTAAGAGGAATGTAATTAATTTCGGAAATGAATTTGTGATTATAATTACGCGATAATGGATTACGATAGTTAATTCCAGAAATTAATTTGTGCTTACCTACGGAGTAATTGTATCAATTTGATTGCAATGTTGGATATCGGCGGACGGGACACAGCAGCATTATCATAATTTATAACATTCATAGATTACTATACTATAAGATTTAATAATTTGATATATTTATAGTCTGTCCTATCACAATATCGTTGCTATCGAACAAGGTCAAACACTTTCCATATTATACAATATAAATAACATAATATAAATTACATAATCACATCATACACTCACTCATTTGCATACATATATGCTCGTAAATATAAATAGATGTGATAATAAATATCATTAACTCAAGCTGCTATACTGTGTCGTGTCCTATATCGTCGTATTTATATTATGGATATAAAAGAGTGAGTTTATTATTATACGTGAAAATGCATATTTTTAAAATAACTCGCATTTATTTTTATTTTGTTTTTGTTCAGATATTTTACTATAGTAAATTTTAATATAAATATTATACAGTAAACGACATTCAATTATTCTTACACAATATCTCAATTATTCTCGCACCCAAAACTGGTTAAACTTTGGTTTTGGTTTAAAATTAATAATTAATTAATTAATTTATGAGGTGTCTACAAATTTTATTGATCTTTGAGTGCCATTCAACACCAGCATTTCACATGTTAATTTTGTGAATTGAACCTGCGGTATTACACGATCGAATATCAGCTCATGAACAGTGCTACTGCTATATACATAATGCGTCCCACTCTATAGGCTGCGTTGTCAGATGAATGTGGTGATATTTGTGTGTTGACAGTATCAAATAGGAACAAAATTATATTATGCGTTAATTATTTGTCTACTGGTAATAGGTTCCAATTTGAAAGTATACGGAAAAAGATTATTAATAATATTTTTGTTTTTACTTTACAATATATTTCTTATGGACGCGATTAATTGTTGTTAATTATTATATTTATTAACTGTAATATAGATCTTCTCATTGTAAACTAAACCGGACTGATCCTCTATATATATTAGGTGATTAAGCTTAACTTATTTTCACTGTGTAAACAATATTATATTTTTATCAGTGAAAAATGGGTGGTGATAAATCGGTTTTTTTTCGATACGTCGTTTTGCATACTATTTTGATTTGAAAAAAAATCCAACACAAACTCGCATCCATTGATTGAAGAAGAAGACGTTTACCAACGTCAACTGAATAAATTGCATTAGAGATATTGAAAACAGAAATGACCATCAATATAACAGACGCGCAAAGTGCTTGATAACGCTAAGCCACATGTTGTTGTAAAAGCCTTAAAGTACACCCTGTTGGCGCTCGAAGAAAAGTGCTGCCACACCCAGCGTACTCACCAGACATAACGCCTTCCTATTATCACTTGCAAAAATGTTTAAGAACATTACGAAAATGGATAGATGTTTGGATCGCTTCAAATCCGACATCGTTTTTTCGACACCAGAAAGATGGGAATGTCGTCGAAAATTATGGAAAATATTTTAATTATAGGATAACTTGTAATAATTTGTTATAACTAAAGAGTTTTTTTCTTTAAGAAAAGGATGGAAATACTTTCAAACACCTAATAGATCAATCAATATTTTTAAATCGTTAAAATTATTCTGTGCAAATTACATTCGATGGAGCATACCGCACCGAATTATTCAAAAACAAACGATTCTTTTTCACACAACAGTTTGCTCTTTCAATACAATAATGAATTAAAATTTCCAACTTTATGGAATAAAATTTTCCACATTTAATGCAACAACAAAAAAGGGATGTTTACACACACACTTCAATCAAATGGCGTTTACCAAATATATTCCTAATACCTATATATAGCCAATATTACATACTGTAATAATTTAATTAAAACGAACTTTTGTGTATAATTAAAATATATGTTTCAATTTGAATTAAATTAGTTTTTATATTTCGGAAACATTCCTTTATGTCTATATATATACGACAAGCCAATACCCTCCCAATGACTATCGACTATCTATCTATCTATGTATTGTAATTGTACAAATAAATTATAACACTTCAAAGTTCAAACAATATATATTATTATTATTATGTATTTGATACCCGTATTTGGGTATTGCATTTATAATATTTACGAATACAAATAAAATACACACGTATCTCCACATTTATTGTATCTAATCTAAAATGTTTCAATGTACAATATAATTTGATAAAGGGTTTTTGTTTTAATTATAAATTGGAAACTATATTACAATATATTTAAACTATTTCGATGTATTATATTTGTGCATTTAATTTTAAAACGTGGTGTGATGTTGCTTATATGTAAATAAATATATAATTTAAATAATATAAAATATATTGATGTAATATTATTTATCAGTTCAATGATTAACAAAAAAATATTCATATCCTCTTTAAATTAATACATATAACCAATGATGAATCAGTAATAAAATTAAAATATCTTTTGAAAATGAAATTCTTTTGTTATAATATATGCATTAATTTATATTTAATATACAAATAATGCATCGCGTTATGTAATGCATATTACGTACGCGTATATGTCGGAGGTTTTGTAATATATGCACACCACATGTGTAGATTGCATTTAAATACAATGAATATGTGATGATTGATAAATTATAAATTATATAATCGTTGTGTGGTGGTGCTGTATATGAGTGTATAGTTATAAATGTAATATCAAGAGGAAATTTTTAAGTTCATGGATTATATTTAGTGTTTGATAAAAGTATACGATAATATTTCAATTGCTCTTTTTAAATTAGAGTTTGCTTGTAATGTATATAAAATATATATTATGAAACATAGAAATGGTAATATAATAGTCCCATATAAAGATATGCATTTAAGTTAAGTATGTATTTTATTCCATTGATTCCACAGGGGGCGCACTACTTATATAATGTGAACAAATGTTGAGCATTTATATGGAAATTAATTGCTTTTTACTCATGTCATTTACATTTTAGTAGATATTCTTTCGATTTAGTCCCAATATAGAATTTTTAATTATGAAAAGCAATATACCGTGGACGCGCTCAGAACAAACTTGTACGGAGAAAATTGAAATAAGTTTCCATAGATATATCTGAAATATTATATCATGTCTCATTCAAATTCATTGATGAAATTTGTAACGTGGATTTATAACTTGGGATTATAAGAATTGTGAAATGTTAGAAAATCGATACCCAGGATAGTAATTTATTAAATAACATATTTGAACATTTTTCAAGAAATTCTTGTAGAAGTCTGTAAGTAGATGCGTAAAATATGATTAAAAATGTGGTTATTGATGAAGTAATGGAAAATTGATAATCATGAGCATTTTTTTTTTCTACTTCCTTCCATGAACTCGTCTAAAGTTTGGAAAGCTACTTTTGTGAAATTTTTTTTTTTACATGTAATAGGTGTGCTATATAAAATGATTCTTGCATCTTCATGGCAATTACGCTAGAGATCTTCGTCTTTTGCAGCCAACCACCTTTATCGATCTAATTTTTGGTTTTTTTTCTATAGAAAAGTTCGTACTGCATCACTCAAAATATAACTATGCGGTAGTCAGAAGAGATTTAGGTATGGTGAATACGCAAATTTTGGTATGGAACATCTCCTCGCACAACCAAATGTATTTGAACTAATTTTTATAACAAGTGTTCGAGCATTGTCACGGAGTAAACAACTTTTTCGTATCTGCTAACCCATTTAGTAGTTCGCCTTTACATCAATGGTCGGCATCAAATTGTCTTTGGAATAACGATCTTTCTGGATCTTTTACCAAACACATCTGGATGTACAAATCGACAATTTCATATATAGGTGTAAAATTGAATTTTACGAACGATTGCTAATGCGAATTTCTGTTAAATTTTCCCAGATGACCTAGAAATTTATTAGCTAATCGTGTTTATAAGAATCAATTCGACGAAGAATTGTTGCGGTTACATGTTGCAAAAGCTGTTAAGGATAAACTATTGTAGGATATGTACGTGATAAGTTGTTACGCATCCAACGTATTCACCAGACATAACACTTTTTGATTATAGCCTGGCCGGTACACTCTTCAGAGTAATAATTAAAAATAGAAGCCGACATCATTTAATCGACACTATTTTTCGCCGCAGAGATGTGGAAGAAAATTGTAAGAAATTAATGAAGATACTTTGATTAAAATAATTTGCACCAATCATTTTAACAATGAATACCACTTTTTCCGCCACAATAATATCATGTGCTCTAACAACAGTTCCAGCATAATTAATAAACAATATTTTATATTTTAAAATCGACCAGAGAAATGGGTTTTCTTTTTGTTTATATTTCTAAAAACAAATTTTCAACTATTTTAAGATGTGAAAATAGAAAAACATATTTCTTAAATCGTTTGTTGTTGTTGTTGTTGTTGTTGGTTTTACTTTGTATATATACAAAATCAATAGAAAAACGAACTGCGTAAACCTCCCAAGCATTTTATAAATAATATGTACAAATTACGTTATTATCGGTATTGATTGCTGCGTACGTTTATAGCGCACGCAAACATCAAATAAAAACAATATTTGACATCTGTGTTTATACAATAATTGTTTTGTTACTAAATTTCTCTCAAGAATAATAAGTTACCGATTCATAAAATCACTTTGTTGTTTAAATTCATTTAGTTTTAGTAGTGCATTGGGCGACGTGTGTGTGTGTGTGTGTGTGAGTATACTAAAACAAATTTTTGTATATTCGAGTATTTATTCAATTTATATACTCTCTGTTGGAAAAGTAACCCGGAATAATTTTCTAATTTAGATATATGGCCATAACAAACTGTCTCTGACAAAGTTGTCATGACATTTCGTTTTTGCATAATAGTGTATAAGTTAAAATGCATTGTATTAAAATAACGAAAAGTAAACCGCTGTACTATAATTTTCTATATTTATATAAAAATAAATTAATATGTAATCGTAATCCATTCCGGTTATTTTTCTGACAGACTTTAATAATATAAAAATATGTTGGCACATGTTTTCTAATAAAATATACATAAATGTAAATACAAATAACTAATAATATTATAAATAACGTAAATATACACGAAACATATAAAGATAAACATAAACATATAATAATTTGAATGAGAATTTGATTTATTGACATCATTCGCATAAGTTACTTTTTTTTTTCTATTACATATCCAAGTATATAAATGTAAAATGTATCTAATATATACGAGATACATTATCACAAGTGTATATGGGATGGAATCTTATTTGAGAATGGCTTTGACTTTCACCTTTACTATATACCACTCTATATTATGTACTTTGCAGTGTTTACCGATACATATACAAATATAAAAATCATTATTGATTATGTGTAAACAAAGAACAGAACATTTTGATAGTAAATTTGATTTAAATTTCAGTCAATTTGTTATTATTACCTTTATTGTTTTTATTTATTAAATACAAATCAAAATCGAAAATTGTATATTTATTTTTTGCCACACATTTCCATAAACCATTGCTGTGCGGCTCTGCAACCATTTCAAACATCTTATATTATTTTATAAGATTACTTCTTAATTATTATAATACACAGACCGGTGCATAGCCGCAAATTAATGAAATTGAATCCAAATTTTATTGAAAATTTATATTGCTTATACGCATTTTGATTAACCCCTTAAATTTAAATTCATTTTCATAATTTTGCAGTTGAAGATATCATAAAAATAGTTTGATTGAAGATTTCAATCAATGGAGATTATGGCCCCTTATGTGCAAAACATAATCAATTTCACGTATCAGATCAGTTTTGTTTGTCTATAGGTTGTTGTCCAAACAAAATTGGCGACATGTTAACATGAAAGTATAGATCGTATCGAAACCTTTACAAATTGTTTTTCATATTGAAGCAAAAGCCATGAGTTGCACATCTGAAAAACAAACTTGCACAGTAATAAACCATCTGTACCAACTAAAAATTAAGACGTGTACATGTGAAGAACAAATTCACACATCAAAAAACCGTCTTGCACACTTGAAAGACAATCTTATGAAGTTTATACCATACATACTCTTATACCAAACATCAAACTCGCCCGTATCGTAACAAACCATTATATGGGCAAGTCACTCAAATCAAAATCATTGGAATTATGGAAACATCTAATACTTACTACCTACTTACTACTACTCTCTAACCTGATCTATATCTACGCATAGCTAACGTCTTCCAATCTCGAATTTTAAAGATCCTAATATCACAGTGCATCTATCTTTCGATAATTGCTGATAAATAATTATAATATGCATACTCCTATGCCTTATACGGAGTCACTTACCAACTGCTGGACTATAACGAATGTTTATGGTATTTAGGTTGCCTTCATAACTAGTCGTACGTAGATAGCGGTGTGAAATATCTTTCCATGTATGCAATTATTGTACGTAAAAAACATGTACAAATATTTTACAGATAGTAATTTTGAATTCTTAAAATTGTTGTTAATTATTGTGACAAATTAAATAGCCCTAATAAATTTCCAATCATATTTAACTGACATATTTATTTTCTAATCTGTAACAGGTGTTAGAATTAAATTAAATTCACTTTAAATTAACTCCGATATGGCTAAACATTTTCCAATTTTATATAAACGTAAATTTAAATTTTTTTCTGTGATGATAAACAATAAACTTGAGTATTGTATTGTATTTTTTTTTTTGTATGTATTATGAATAAATTATGATTAATAATATGTAAATTACATAGGGCAGACCGACTAACATAACCGGGTTTACAAACATACATAACATATAGAATTACAACTTATATAACAACTTAATCAAAACTAAAATAAAATAAAACCTTGTTGCATTCCCCCTTTTTTTTTCCATTTTTTAATTCATTTATAGGTCAGTTACACACTTAACCCTTTCATTATTCAATTATTTATCGACATAGTATCATTTTACCTTTTGTTTGTGTATATATACTCAATTATGTATTGTAATATGGATTTAGTGTTTAGTTATATGTCTGTATTAGATGGATAGAATATCAACAAATACGAAAATTATTATGTTTTAGTAAATTGATATGTTTAAAAAAATGCCTTGATGCAAAGGAATTCAAAAAAATGAATAAGTGGTGTCAATTCTGTCATTACATTAATTTTTTTAATTCATTTTATTGGATATATGCAAAAGTAAGTTCCGTTTTTATTTTATTAGTTGGCGTACTTCTACTGACCAGAATTTTAAGAATAGATGATTTTGTATGTAGCATGACGACAACGCAAAACCACGTACCGCAATTGTCGTTAAAATCTACTTAGAAGAGCAGGACAAGAATGTTTCTATCCCAACCGCATATATATGCCATACATTTCTGCTTTGAATTACTATTTATTCCGGTTGATATATTCAGCTCTTTAAAATTCACGATTCATATCTTATATATATGAAAGTATCAAAAATTGGCTTGATCACTTCTTTAGACAGGGAGTCTGTAAATTTTCTGAAAGATGAGCTTCTGATGTGGAGCATACTTTGAATAATTTACCACTTTTTTATATATTGCTAATTAAACATGTAATTTTAACAAAAAAACGGAACTTACTATTGCATATAACGTATATTATTATTATTATGGGAATCAAATTGTAATTCTCCCAATACAATTTCAAAATGAACCGATAGATCTTTATTTCTGAAACCAGACGCTACGAGGATTAACTCACACAGGAAAACACAATGGACCTTCCTTGGTCTAAGTGCCGCAGAATTAATTCCCCGTCTTTTATAAATTCATCATCACTATACTGATTAGATGAATCAAATAAGAATTTATCAGAATGACCATTTACTACTCTGGATTTAATTTCTTTATCATTTTTATAGATATTAGTGTCGCATTTGCCACTGTGACAAGTATGTTATCAATGAAAAGGATTATCGCATCACTATAGAAGTTCGAAAGGGTTACATGGTTTTGGAATTTTGGTTATCCGAATCAGATGTCTTATATGATGACATTATTTTGATAGTATTGACTCGTGATTGACAATTAAAATTTGCTGAATTTTTTGGTTTAGCTTTCTTTAATCTTCTACTATAATATAAGTAAATATAAACGCTGCAGGATGTAAATCGATAATTCTTATAGCAACATCGTTACATTTGGATTCGTTTAAAATAGTTAACAAATCAATTAATGCGTTAATAAATATCGATCGACATGTAAAAATTTGATACGATTGATGAAACAATTCAGAGTATAAATATTAATTATATTGTAATATATTCCATAAGAGAAACAGCGTCTGCCAATGCAGTTATATATAGAAAAAAGCTATAACACAAATTGATACAGAGGATAATAGAATATATTTCCTGTTTTACTAAAACTTTGTGTAATTTGACTATTTTTTTTTTTTTGGGTAAAAACACAACCCCAAAAATTAATGTTATGGTAAATTTTATTATTATTTGTATGTAAAATGGTTATTATAAAAAAACAACTTACATTTTACAATTTTACAAAATTTTTCATTGTGGGCATATTGCCAACACCGGTTTTTTTTGGGGTTCGAGTAAAACATAAACTATTACATTATGGTATTGGTCAAATATATTGAATTGAAACTAAAACAATAACAAAAAATAATACATAATAATAATGAAATGAATCAATACTTGCGTTACTTAATTTCTTTTTTTTTTTACCATGCCACAATGTATCGAGTACGGCCCGCCGCGCGAGTATTTTATACATTAAAAATAATAAAAAATAAACTATATTTCAATTTGTGCATCGAAACCGTTTTTGTAAAAATGAACATTTATTATTATTTTTTTTTTGTTGTTGCTATTTTTTGCATCATCACGAAATTCCATGCGATAACATCTGATTTATTGAAATTGCTGTTGAAGTCTTTTAATATATCGTTTATATATGGCAAAACATGTAACGGACGGGGTGTTGTATAAATCGTACGAACACCATAGCGCATATGTAAAAAATGTATATTGATTATTTTTTTAATGTATTGATATTTAATTTCTGGTCCAACGAGCAGTTAGTTTTTAAATGATATTAAATTTTCGTAATGGCTATAAACAATTTTCACTCCTTTCTGTCATACATTCTTATCTGTGTATGGTTCTATTGAACTGAACTGAAATTTGCTGAAATAAATGTTATTCTTAAATCCTCCTATATGGCGAACGCAATTGGTGGGTGGTGTGTCAATTGTGACATTGGTATGATAACGTGTATTGTAATAATATTTTGTTCCCTATCATTTCACAATTCACCAAACATAAGTGTGTACGTATGTGTATGATTTGTTGATTTATTGACCACCCTGTTGTATAAATAAATCAATAAATATGAAAATATTTTTAATTAAATTTTGTCATACGTAACTTCCTTTTTTAAACTGAGTTTTTCCACACAAAAATATAATATATTCATTAATTTGAATAAGCGGGATGATGGGGAGCCTATATATGGCAGAAAACATTAACTGATCAATGGATCAGTCAGTGTCATTACATAACACATTATGAAAATATTCATCCGGTGTGCATGTACGGCTCCGATTTGATAGACTTTATTAAATCTAAATAAATATACCTTCGTAGAATCTTGTTCTTGTATCGATCGACCTGAAATAATTGTTAATGAAGTGGATCTTTGATATTTAAATTGAACGAGAAAAATGGTAATGGATCCTTTGAGGAGTAGTATGGGTGCAACATAACAGGAAAGGGAATCCTTGGAGTGTCATCCGTAAGGCAAATTATTTTGATTATCATAAGATGACACTCAAGAAGTAATTGAATAATAGAATGATGTGATACATATTTCAAAGTATTAATTTTGCCTTCAGTGTTAATATCTTCTATCTAATATTTAAATTTAAATGATATTAAATTTTATAATATGGTTAATAAAGCGCTTATAATATATTTATTACATATTCATAATTATGTTTTAAATTACGTAACGTTCTTTTGATAAAATGACCTATTATAAAACAATATTTTAATCTACTCGTATATACAATACATAAAACATATATACATCCAACTATATATTTATGAATATTTGAATACGGATTTAGTTATTTATTATGTACCAAAAAGAATATAATAATAATAATATTAAGAGAAACATTTCCATATCGAGAGTATGTTACCACTGAATGTGTGGTGGTAACCATTAAATGGAAAATTTAAATTTGAAATTTCTCAAACACATTTATATCGATACAATTTCTATGATGTTTTTGAAATGCTTCACAATTTTCATGTACTATCTATAAAAATCTGAAATTTAATTATTAATAAATGTGAGTGGGATGAGGTATACATTTTACAAAATTGTCGGTAGTTACTTTGTTATCTTCTTACATTAATTTAATAATTAAATAATTAAACTTTTATAAAATATAAATATTCACATTTTTTCATTCTCTTACTATATTTTTTTTGCATTCTTTTTGACAATATCTAAATATAAATGCATTATTCACTGTATATATATGACTGACTATTCTCATATACATATACATTTGATACATTACGGCACACACACCCACACACCATTTATCTGAAAAATAATCGAAATAGTATAAGAAAAACGAATTTCGGTTAATTTTGTGTCCGAATTTATGATCCATCAACTGAATTATACATTGAATCGTCGATGCCACTCAAAAACTTGTGTATTTTAAATACACAACCATTTGAAAACGAATCTTTGTTCCTTTCATTGGGATCGTTTTTTTTTTTTTTGCGTCTAGCTACCACAAATTAACCAATGAAAATCATTCCCTATCAAAATTGTTGTAGCAGGATTCACAAAAATTACTGTTGTCACTTAATGTATTTTGTAAATATTTTAACTTACACTGAATGTCTAAATGTAGTGTAACTTTTACAATTTGTTAAAGTCATTTCACAACACATCAATTATTCAGCAGCTGATTTAATTGGCGTTATCAGAGATCCGCAAATATTAGAAATTTATTCCGATTATTTTTTAGACAAAGGGTATATTATTATTAGTCTATATAAATATTACATAGTAATCTGTGTAGTGTGGACGGGAAGAACGACATATAGTTGAAAGGTTGATTCTTGTCATAATATTTATGAAGATAGTTGCGTGTACAATTTTGTATTCTTATGTTAACGATGAACTTTACTTCCATTAAATATACCAGAAATAAATTCAGAAAAAATACTACTGTACACTGTTGTACTTGGCGTATGCCAATCCAGTAATCAACTCTTCACAGAGGGATGCAATGTCAAGTGATCTGATGCAACAATATCTCGTAAATTATTTAAATAATAAATGTATTACTGGAAATGGAAATAATAATGTCAAAATGAAAATTTCAATTTTACATTTGAGCACAATTTTTTAATTCTGTTATTATTTCTTTTAGCAAATTTCTGTCTTATTAATCGGGAATGGTAAGAGAAAAATATCTTATTTTTTGAATATAGAATACAAATTTTATTTGTGGCATCGTTCAAATATAACATAGAGTTATTTTTCTATACCACGTACACAACATGTACAACATGCTTAGAATTAAGCACATTATCTCTAAATATATTTATATTATGTACATTTTTGTATCCATATTATGTACGAGATTTATGAAAGGCTTAAATAATATTATGCATCAGTTTTGTTGTTATTTTTGGTTTTTCTGATGCTATGCGATGTGATGCGATGCAATGCAATGCAATGATGATAGCGTAACGAATATATGCACCTAAATATCATATATTTTATATATGCAGATGAAAAACAACGTTTTGTGTACATTTTAATATACTTTATTCATATATGTACAATTTATAGAGAAAAAAGTGAAAAAAAACGTAAATTTAATAATATTAAATAGTTTGTTTTGAAGCAAATGCCACAGCATCAAAATGCAATTTTCATTATGCAGTTTACTTTTTTTTTATTTTATTTTGTTTTGATATAATATTTTTTTCATATAGTGAATTTTATGAAGAAATTATAGAAATATTATCATGCAGTTTTTTTTTTTTGTTTTCTGCTTAACTTTTTGCATTAAATTTGTTTTATAATATTAAAACAAATAAAAAAAATAGATCTGTGCTATAAGGTAAAAAATAATAAGTTAGAAAATATATACACATTTCCAAAACTACTGACGGATAAGGTATGCATACAGACTCCTCTGTGTCAGTAGCGGTTTTCGTGGAGGTTTGTTCATACTCAAAGCGATTGTAAAGTAGTATTAAAACTGTGCAACTGACGAAGACTGCACCTATGCATTCATTTATTGATTTCATTAAATTTTAACTTATTGCTTTGTTTACTTTGGTCACCCACTATTTACTAAATTATTGACAGGACAAAATAAATATTTTTGGATTGCTTGCGAACACAAACACTTCAATATACGCACTGAAAGAATTGCATTCTTTAGTTTACAAATTTCCCAGATTATGTCCTATTTTAAAAAGTAGATTTAAAAACAATTTTATTAATTAATACAATTTCTATAATCCCCTTCAAAATAAAAACGAGGTGCGGTTTTAGCCTTCTCCCACCGAACCTATCTACAGCTAACGTCTTACACCCATACATTTTGATGATCTTAACTTAATATCGTACAGTTTACAAAATGTAGCCATCTAGTCTTAGATCTGCCGGTACTTCTTTTTGGATTACCATTCAACAATTTTTATTTATCTTATTTTCTATTTTGATGAGTACTTTTTATACTGATAAAATATTCATTGAAATCGTTACTTATGCTGACGGTGATCTAGTTACCATTTCTTCTATTTTATTATAACAATAAAATATCCGATAATGAACGTAAAAACTTGGTATGAATACATTAAACCCTTCTGGTTTTGCCATTAAATTATGAATACATGATATCGCCCGTGCGGAAGAACCAATTTGTAAGTATTTCCTTAGGGTACTTGTGTTTATCTATAGGACTAATCGATTCAGAAAATAATCTATAATTTTATTAACACTTTTCTTATCCAAAATTCATGCAATATATCAAATCCGTATCCAATATTACAGAAATTCTACTAATATATATAATGAGAATATATTTTGTGGGATAAGGCAGCCCGGGAAATAGAGTCCTTGATTTAATACAATTGTTTAAATATAAAATTTATAAAATATCTTATCAAACAAAGGATACTTATTATTATACAGCGATGTTCACCATCAATAATTTCTGTTACTCTGCCAGGGAGTATATAAATCACCACTAAAAATACGTAATTTTTTCATCTATTTTAAGCTAAAGTTTTCACCACGTTTTACCTTGGGTTTCGGTTTTGCCAATTACAGTTTTGAGCCATGTAACGTTGCTTCTACCCTGCGGATACCTCTCCAAAGATTACCTTATAACGTCTACCACACTCTCCTCAAGGTATATACCCGATTCATTCTCATTTTCACCTTTTTATTTGTGAATATCTTGCAATTTAAAATTCTTGTTTGTTTATACATATTTTTCAATTCCTTGTGTTCGATGGTCTGAAATTGTTTGCACTTATTATCTATTGGTAAAAAAAAACCATAGGTGTTTGGTGCACCTTTATACAAAACTGGAAAATTTTTTGTGTATAATCCGATGGCCAAACATTTTTGTTATGTCTATACATTTTATAATAGCGCACCACATTGATTGTATCGTATTTTTATTGTTGTTCTTAATATTAATATGCTTTTGCAATACTTATTATAAATTTATATATTCATTTTATTAATTATTTTATTTTAATATACGAATTTTCTTTACATTTCGTTTCAGGTAAGCGTTAAACATAATACAAATATAATTTATGGCATAGAAATAGTTTATGGAATTTATGTGTGTGAGTACTAAATTTTATATATAACAAAAATAATTACCCAACTATTTTGACGAAACAGAATTTTTATGTAAGATTTTTTATAGGTTCACCATTTATTTCTATATATAATTTCGATTACCTGATAACCCACTTTTATACAATTATATATACAATTTACCTACTTCGAATTCATTTTAAAGAATACTAATTAATTAATTAATTTTTATGAGTACTGTAATTTGATATTTAATTGTCGAAGTATGGCAAACACCATGCTGCAGTTGGTTTCCTTTGTCAGATAAATATTATTTCCTATATAAATCCAAATCATATTTCAAAGTTACGCAGCAATATATTTTTATGTATTCTATTACATGAAAACAGTAAACAAATATTAAATTTGTTTGAAAATGCAAATATATTATACAATAACAACAATTGAATGCAATTTATGGTATAGGGATAGATGGATAGATAGAGAATTTATTGCTATGCATTAATTTTCTATCTTTATGCTACCACCACCATATATTCAGCGCGAAAGACACACACCACATAATCTAAAAACTAAATAAACTTTATATTGCGAGTATATCGTTTTGTATACGATAAGTGCACATTGCATATTTAATATTACTTACGTATACACACGCGCTTTGTATATAATACATATGGTAATAAAAACTTAAGTGATTCTTTAACACTTAAAGTACCATCAAATGAATATTTCTATGTAGCCCAAAATAATACAGAAGAGAAATAATTTCAAAAAATATCCTTATAAAGTCCTTTAAATGACTAAATATAATATTTGTCCTTATAAAAATCCTTGAAGATTCCCTTATATATATTTTGGAATTTAAGTTCTACTTAATTGACTTAATTAATAAATTGATCAATATATAGAGTACAATCAAGTGCAGAATATAATTGGAGGAAGTGCGTATATTGGAACTTATGGGTACATGAAATATGAGGCGAAAAATGTCATTTTTTGCAATCAAACAGTACACAATGCCACACCTTATCAGCTGCTTGAGATATATATATATCTTGATGTATGTTGTTGTAATGTTGTTTCAAGGATCGCATATTTACACAATATTCCTCAATATGAATGCGAATTAAAAAATAGAAGATTTAGTGGAATTGCTGTTGCAATGATCTAGTATATATGTCAAGGATCTTCTATGAATAATTTTATTCATTTATAGTATTGCTGTACGTCGCAATAATGAAAGAGAATTGAGTATAATAACCTTGTATTAAGGACATTTCAAGAATCTCTTAACATGAACAATTTCTATATGAAGTGATAGTGTGATAACTTCATATGAAAAACTTTAATGTGAAACGGATAATTGATGTTTGAAGGATCAGCGATCAGCATTTCAATGACCTTCTAAGGATAATTTTAACAATAAATGATATTGTACTTCATATGCGAACAAGATACAAAACAGAATTAAATTTTTGATGTACCAAGGACATTTCAAGGATATTCTATGGATTATTTTAACATTTCGTCTTTCCGCATACCTCACACGAAAGAGAATTAAACAGAGAAATGAGTAAGAATTTATGCTTCAAAGATCATTTCGACGATTCTATAAAATATATTTTTAACATTTAGTCACGCTGATAGCTCAACCTTGATGTATTATTTTTCGCAGATGCGGCAATAAGTGAAAATTATCCTTATGAATTGTTCTTGATTCTTAATAATACGTAAATTTTCATTCTTGCCGGATTTCTAACAAATTAGTTTTGAGATCAACCGCAGTTAACAGATCAGGTCCATCGTCGTAATTACCCATTTAGGGTTAAAATATCTTATCCCATAATTCATATTTCATGTACCTCGTTATACGTATACACACAAAAACACACACACACACACATGCATGCATATAGATAAAATGAAAATTCCTACATATTATAAGGGAAAATTCTATTTATTGTATATTTTATGTATATGATAAGACTGCGTGCGGTGTATTTGTTTGTTGTGCATATACAAAAGAATATCTGTATCTACCCTTCTGTTCAAAAGGATAACATTTATGCCGTGAAAAGGACAGGAAAAGGAAAAGAAAAAAATGGTTTTTTTTTTTTATCTGTATACATCGATTCAAGAATATTGATTTTCGATTAAACTATTTCGCGAATGCAGTATTTATTTATACGTGTATATTTTATAATGAAAGAATAGAAAATTTATATAAAACTTTTGGGTATAGTTTGGTTGGTGGGGCAGTAGTTTTTTTTTGTAAAGAAAAAAAAATGGTTTTTCCTTTGATTGTGTTATTTATTTACCTGCATTATTTTTTCTTTATCTGTGTGTGTGTGTGTGTGTGTATGGCCGCGGCGTACACCTGCGTTCACGTTAAAAGAAACAATAAATTTTCCATTAAATGTACCTATTTATTTTTTCATTTAATGATGATTATAATTTTTTCCTTTAAAAATTAAGAGTAAAATTAATGTTCGGTATATGGTTACGAAGATACGATGACAATGACAAAACGACACCACGCCGAGAAAGTTTTAATGGAAGCGATAACATTCCTCTTCATTAATTATATTTTATATATATTATTACAATATTATCTATGGCCATATATACAATTCTGTGTGTTGGCATAAAAATAATAATTATTTTCCATGTAGTTTTATGCGTACCAGGTGAGGCCCCACAAGCTACAATGTTATTCTCAATGGTTTTCTATGGCAATTTAGTGTAAATGCATAACGAATGTGATTATATCGTTAAACGAATTTATAACTCTATACATTCCTATTTGTCAATAACAGAAAAGAGTCGACTATATTGGGAAGCCTTGAAAATTCTGACTTTTTATGTGCGTTTGCATTTGAATCTGCGGTAAGCCGAAATGACTGTTACGTTTTGAATGAAATTTTGGGTATATAGAGGTGAAATCCTTTTTTATAACCCCTATCCATTCAAATGTATCCCTCTTTTGGTGTAAAATCAAAACAATCATAAGTTAATGGGTATGTCCTTATAGGCAATTGTTGATATTTGAAATTTATAGGTTTTGTTAGCAATTTTAAGTGGTAAATGTTTTAAGGATTTGCAGGAAGGATTTAAGAAAGGATGAAGATTAATCTGTTGTAGAAGGAAAATAAATGGATACGTGGTTAGACTGCGATTAAAGATATGAGTGTGTGGCGGTAAATTTAATTTATAGTTAATATATTTTTACAAGTAAAATTATAATGTGCTGACAATTTTGATTAAAATAAAAATACTTTTGCCCGGCGATACTTTAACCATACCCACATTTTCGTGTTTCTTTATTTGTATAAAGATTCAAATTGTGAATATTGAAGTTTTTGCCATCGATAAGTGTGTAATTTTCATACCATAGGTTTTTTGCCATAGAAGGCGAAGCCTATATTTTATTATAAAAAAAACGGGGATTTTATTTATTTTTTGTTCATTAAAAACTTAATTTAAATTAGTATTAAAAAAAATTGAACAAAACAATTTATTGACTGAAGCTTATAATATTATTAATTCCAATGATAAAATATATATTTATATCTTTTGTATATGATAATATTATAATTATATGCAAAAAAACCCATTTATTTAATATTTATGCGATAATGACGACATGATTCACATAGACAAATTGTATTTTATCGATAGTAAAAAATTCGCAAAATAAGCGCTCTTGTGACTCATACCATTATTGCGACTGGGTCGTTTCTATCAGTGAAATACAATCTTTTTTCCGTTCGACATTTTGCACATTGAATTCCTACGGAAGTACGAAAATCAAAAACACTCTGATATTTTAACATATCCATTAACTGGTATATAGGTATAAAGAAACTAAAACGATATGTGGAAGTGAAGTGAGTGGAATGTATGGTGTTAATTTTATAGACGATGACAGTTTCTGCATAAATAATTAAATATTTATTATAATAATTAAAAGTTTTAAGAACTCGAGATATAGAGGATATATAAACTGGTTTACAAAATACTCTTGTATCATTATCTAAATTATATATTGTAACTATAGAAGTACCCATATAATCCACTCGTATATATTATTATAATTAATAATACTCATTTATACTACAATAATATTGTACACATTATAAATACAAAACTTTTATGTGTACTCATTAATTAATTATAATTCTATTTGATAATAATAATAATTATAATAATAATTTATGTAACCATTTTATGATTGTCTAATCTTAACGTATTCGATCTTATTATGTATGTGTGTGTGTATATCTCATATAGGAAAATGTTATAAGTGCCTGATGTATTATATAGAATTTATTTGTAAATATTGTTGTATTATATCGTATTTTATGTATTATGTGTGATAATTTATCATATTTAATATGTACATTAAACACCTCTGTCCCACAATAATCCGGAATGGGATTCAAAGGACCACAAAAATAATACCATTTTATTCTTTGAAATAATTTCCATCCGCTGAAATATACGCATCGACGTTCAACAATTGAATTAAATGACTTTTTTATGTTTGTGATTGGTATGCTGTGGAGAATCGCGATGATCGTCGCCTTTTGAATATCTACAACTGATGATGAAAATTGTTTCTTTGCCGAGCAGTAACAGTAACATAATCACGAAAACTAAGAGATCTCGCTGCTCTTGTTTTCTATGGTGCACATAGCCATTCCGGTTTATTACGAGACAGAGGGTGTATATGTTATACCTTTTTTTGTATTATTATGGTTATATTCATGAATGTGGTGTGACAGTGGTGTGCCTCGTGTGGTAATTTGCATATAGGTGATGCGAGAAATCAATTAACCATGGATGACTTTTTTGTTTATATAAATTGCAATGTTAAATATTGTAGGTGTTCGTATACTAAATTGTTTTCCTTTTTGTTAGACACACAATTTTTAATTACTCTGAAGCTACAGTTCGGCTAGCATTGCATATTATTGAATATAAACAACATCGTAATTGCGAATAACTTTAAATTTTTATACTTTTGTAATTATGGTATTAGTGATAAAAATTTTAACTAGCAATAACTCAAGGAGTATTGAGTGTGTGAGTGTGTGTTTCCAAATAATGATAAAAGCTGAAATTATGTGAAGTACGTAGACTGACTGACTGCAATCCACATGTAAAAGTAGTATAATTTTAGTAGTAGAAATTTTATGTTGCACACCCACACCACTGACCACCGGATTGTGATAGTAGATAATAATTTATATTATTGTTTTTAAAGTTGAATTTGTTTTTGTTGTATATGCGATGTGTAAAAAGAAATTATTAAATAGATTAATGAGAATTTAATGAAAACGTGATTAATTTTGTTTTTACAAGAATTATAAACTTTAAATATATCTAAAAGTGGAAATCTTTATCTTAATAAATACGTGTCTTATGTGTTATGTTAAAGCGTTTATGTTTATTAGAATATATTATATAGAGCATACAAGTATTCCTTGAACTATGTCATGGTAGTAGTTACGTACACCATCAACCAGTGTATCTTATAAATTAAAGAAATTTTGTAATATCAAAATTGTCACGCAGTTAGTTAAAGGAATTATCGGACTCACAATGTGAATAAAAGAAGAAAATTTGGAGTTATGATTCGCTCGATAATGTAAATAATTGAATACCCTCATGGTATAGTGTTAAGATTGAGCTACTTACTATATGAAACTCAATCAGTAATACCAATTAATCATAACATCTATGTTAACCAGTTTCTGATAAAAATCAACCGCGTCATCTTTATAAATTGGATGCCTGTCTGTCAACGATGTCGTCAAAGTACCTATACATTTTTCCTGACTATTATCCAGAAAGCTTATAAATTTAGATATGCATGTTCCCATAAAAATTCAATTCAATTTCATCTATACTAAATTTTCTAAAAATTAATACAGAAATATCAGATTCCTATAGCTGCAAGTATGGAAAATTAATCTATGGTTATCGGTTATCTTCAGAATTTTATTATCAAGTCGTTTTGAATTTATTTTCCAATTTTAAAGTTTTTCTTTTGAGGAAGTAAGGAACGCCACTTACAATAGTAATGCGAGGCACAAAGATCTATCACATAATAATAAAGAATTATATAAATAATATAAATTTAAATTAAATCAACTACAAAAAAATACACATGAATACTCTGCAATCCGGAATTATTTAGGGGGACATGGTTTAGGAAAATTTCGATACTTATAGCATAAATATATGTTAAATGGAATTCTACGCAGAACTTTCGTAAATATTTTACATCAATTTAATATGAAATCTCACTCATCGTATGAAATTTATAAAATCTTCAGCTAATAATTGTATTATAGTTATTACCAAGGGAAATCATTCATGAATACGCAAGTACACACATTTAGTATTACAATTTTGCCGCGTTAAATTAGAATATAAAAAAGATGTCTTAAATTCAATTTTCTTTCACATTTTTCCCTTCCAATGGTTTCAATTTCTTCACTATGGTTATTATAAATAAAGTGGAGTTTAATATAAAATTGAAAAATATAAGTGGGGAGCATTTGAAATACTGAATGTATTACTTTTTTTTTATTATTACAATAAATGCAATATGTATAAAATGAAATTTATTTATATTTGTTGATACAATTTTGCTACAGAACAAGAATCAAAAATTTATTTTCTTATTCAATTTAAGATTTTATTTAGTGTATCTCTCTGTCGCTTGGCTCCCATTCATATACGCGATGATAATATAATATACTTGTGTTTATGTATTATTTGTAGTCGGGTACACTGGAACACTGATGGCAATGCCAACAAAAACAGGCGTCGATTTGTGTAAGGCGATTTGTGACTGTATCACTATCAATTTTTGTTACTATTTGTAATGTTTTGTATCTATTGAAACTGTGGAAAATTCACAAAAAGGGATAGTATCACTCCACTATCTTTTTTTATTGTTTCAGTTGTTATCAATTTTGAACAAATTTTGTATGTAAAATGAACAATATAATTAAATTAATATATAATTTCTACTGAATTTCGGAATAATCGATACTCACGACAGTTTTTACGGATCAGATACATAAACAATTTGATAAATATTAACCAATTTCCAAAGTTTTCAGGTTCTGGTCCGTAAAACTGTCATGCATATATAGATTTTCGCAGATGTTTAGTAAAATGAAATTACCGTCGACATCTGAAGAGACGAAATTATAGCTCAGTTTTTTGAATTGTGTATTATTTTCATATTGTCTTTCATTAACATTTCCATCAGTGTATGAATAAACGATAGGCGATAAAAACTCCAATCAAATGGAAGAATTTGTTTTTATTTTGAGGTACCTTACATGATATTACGTTTTTTTCCATTTATATTGATATTTTGAACAACCGCATCATTTCACTTTATTTACTTTTCTTCTTACTATAACATAACATATGATATGGCCATACAATTTCGAGCAATATACAATATAGATATAGGAAACATGTCCCCTTTTATATCTTCCTCATCTGAAAATATAAATACATGAACATCAACATACCGAATTTCTAATATATTATATTGGTTTTTTTTTTGTAGTCATTGGCGTATCATCTTCATCATCATCATCATCATCATCATACTGTTGTACTAACTGATTTAAGAGAAAATTTGAGGTATGATGGGTGACAACAAACTACCATTACTACATCTGTTCATCTCGACCTTCTCTCATGGTTTTGTCTTGACGAATCTGCGTGTATTAGACTATGTGGTACGAACAGTTCATATATTATCCCAACTTCAATATACAATACATACGAGATTTCATTAAAATCGATTAAGAAATGATCAATTTACCAAATTTCCGACATTTCCTTGTCCAACACTTTTCTATTGATGGTACAGAAATTTATTGAAAGGTACACAATCGATTTAAAAATATATGTGTCGCATACCTCAAAAAATTTTTCCATAAAACATAAATTGTACTCAATTCCTTACCCAATTCTTTTTCATATTAGGTATAATATGCACAATTTCAAAAAATGCATATCCTTGTGGAGTTCTTGAAATGCCCGTAATCCTTTAAAATACTAATTCTACTGGAATCCCTTTTTAATTCTCTTTCATATAAATTAGGTATCGTATGCACAATTTAAAAAAAAATCCATATACTTGTAAGATCCTTGAAACACCAATTCTACTGAAATTTTGGTTGGAAATAAAATTACATCCGAATGTAAAATGGTATTTTAATTAAATACACAATAATATTGAATTGTTTTAAGTCACTTCCGTAATTTATCTTAATTAAATAATGAAATACTTACTTTTACTTAACAGTGTCTTGTGTTTACTATACGTACAGTATAAATTTCGAATTGTTAATTTATAACACCCAAAAGAAATTATATATATTAGTAACATGGAAAAAAAATGGGATTAATGAAATCAATATTGATGGTTATTACACTCGATGCGTGTATTTAATAAATTATATCTATCCAAAAATAAGACAGGTGAATTCCATTATAAAAATGTGTGTAAATATAAATATAAAAGTGTGTATAGTTTTGTTGGTGCGTATATATATATACGAAATGGATTCTAATCTTCCCTTACATCTTTTTACATAAAATCTATATCGCTAATACATCTAAACGTGCATTCGATTTTACACAACCAATATGCGAGGGTGGTACAAATATACAAATGTAAATAAAAAATGTATACAATATATAGGTACTAATAATAAACAACAATAGAATCAGTTATTTCCCTTATATTTTTGTATATATTAACCCTCACATTTTATATATACAATATTTCATATGTACTCCTCGTATACATTCGAGATGAGAGCCCAAACATTATGGGTAATAATATTATCGTAAATTTAAAATAAATAACATTAAAATTTATATTTATTATTAAATAAATTTCCTCTATTTTTGACGGTGAATTCTTCACAGACATTCCAGCATTACGAACGTTAAACTTCAAGATTGTGTATTGAATAAATGATACTTGATCATTTCCAATTTGTTATATTTAGTTCTATTTGGGAGCATATGTATGGAATTTTGATATATTATCTATATATCACGTACTTTCAAAAATATTTGAAACTCATTATCAATTGCTTAAGTTAAAAGATAATAAAATAAAATTGGAAAAAATGATGTACTAGCAATTTTTCCTTTGGGAGAACCCCCAAAAATAGTGAAAACCACTCATTTATCTAAGGATTCATGCTATGCATAATGGTTCATAGTATATGTATTTTATCGACTCATTGCATTGATCATCATTTTTGAATATAAGATTTTATTATCATTTTTACCTGCAGAAATTTTGTTAAATTCTAAGTGGAACTAACACAACAACGATGATCGACGAACACGGAAAATTACTATACGATTTCGATAAGAAATAACATTTTAAATCTCCATTCGACCATCACCAGCATCCCCAACAGCAGTAGTAGGTACATTTATTTATACCAATATTTTTGGGGCGTATTTGTCATACACGCATAGAAAATTGGCTCGATATGAAAAATGTGAATGGCAAAACTGAGAAAACTAATTTGATAGGGATTGAAAATAGTACATGTACATTTATTTATTAAAACTAAGAAGGGTGGCAAAATAGGCATTTATGTTATAATCATTATTAGAAAATGTGTCCACAATAATAATAATAATAATAATAATAATAATAATAATAATAATAATTTGATTCTATTTTTCTTTCATACAATTCAGTGAACACAATTTAGTTGTACGACGTCGGTGAATACATAATAATAATATAATATTTGATGTTCAATACTATATTATGGTATAGGTCCTTTCCAAATAAATATACGTGTAGTTGTACTGTGCTATTTATATATAATGTCGGTGTATAAAAGGAGATGAATTACATATATATAGAGCTGTTTTATTTATAGATCGAATAGAGTAGAAAATAAATACCCATAAATTTTATTTTTGTTGAAACATACAAAAATATGTTATATATGGAAGTAGGAAAATAGACCTTGTATATATAGTGTTTTTGCGAGAGGTTTGAGTGATAAGTATTTCCAAATTTGATGAGTCTTTAAGTTTTTATCCGAAATCACACATTCACACACACACATAACAAACCTCATAATGACTTAAATTTGCAGGCGGTTGTCGACCGGAATTATGTCTATCAATATATGTGGGTGGGCAACAAGTGTAAGGCTTTTTGTCAGAAAAAATTGATGCCAAATAATAATTTTTAAATGCTGGTAATACATATCAATACACCCTCTTGTATGTTAAAAACAAAAAATTGCATTTTATTCGTATAGTCATCAAATAAATAAAATATGTTATTTTGAGGCAATCGGCAATCCAATTTAATTGACATATGATTCCATTTGATATGTGTGTGTGTGTGTGTGGTGATGGTGGTTTACGTGTTATTTTTTCTTTACCGAATTACTAAATCTATACGTTTTTTTATTCTTCCAGTTTGATTGTTCCTAATGTAACATTATTATTTATTGATTCTCTGATATGTGGGAATTTTGCACGTCTATTGGGTGGTTGTCTACAACGTGGTATACGAAACTGAACACTTTTTGTTGGATTTAATAGGGCCACACTGTATGCGGCATCTCTCTAACTTGCCGATGTCTTTATAATACAATGCTGTGTGCGTAGATTGGCACAATAATTAATGCTTCTCAACTCGAGTCGAATTCTTCATCCACGTACACACAGCTATATAAATAATAATAACAATAATGTCTATTGTCGTAAATGCACCCATGTGACTGTACACATCGATTTTCCGTCAGTAGACTTCTCATTTTTTCCCACTTTTTAGAACCAGTTCACATCGCTCCATAGTTGTCGTCATTTTTCAATAACCTGTTGTGTTGGAATTGTCTCTATAAATTTATTGTGACGACGTCACGAATTCAATCCTCATTCATTTGCCCTATAATATCTAAGTTTTGCCGCAATAACCGAGATAGCTCACCGCAGAGTGTTCATTGCATTGCATGCGACTGTTCACATTAAATGGGGTTTTAAAGTATGGTTGAAACCCATCATATGGATTATATGCCTATATTAATATAGAATTCAACGTGAAAAACACAGTAGCAGGTGAGAAGTTTGTAGACTCCTCTTGACGATGTGTAATGAATCAGAAAATACTGTCGCTCCGGTTTCAACATCCTTCTTTGACAATAATAATTGATATAAAAATAAAACAGTGAACACCGAGTAGAATTTCAAACATTCGCGCAAGGAGTCAAGGATGTTACTTGGATGAGGCTATAACGCAAATATTAAAATAACATATTAGTGTAAAATATCTATATAAATATATGGGTTAGAATAGGTTTGAATCCTGTTTTTATTCCTCCAGTTTATATCTACACACTAACACATCTTCGTGTATATATTTCCGTTTATGGACATACCATTTGTAAATCGTAACGCACCTATCGCATACGTATAACTAAAAAAAAACTAAAGTATTTATACAAAACCAATGCCAAATATATAATAATTTATTCCAGCTGAATCATCACAATTAAAAATAAAAAAAGAACTTTTTCAAATGAGTTCGTAATTCAAACAAATTATTGTCATTTTAGTAGTATTTATTTTAATGGGTTTTGTTCCTTATCCTTGTGAAGATATATTGTATAAATAAAGGAACGCGACCGCTTATATGTAATAATATTTTATATATTATACAAAAAGTTATTTTATTTTGTGTCCTACAATGAAACTCAGAAAAGAGGTCACACAAAAGTTTAAATAGAAATATTCATAATAATAATATCATTTTGTATTAAATTTTATGTTAATAACTTGATATTATAATTTGTAATGTGCAAAAATTATATTTATTTGTGGAGGGATGGTTTTTTTTTCTCCCCCCGTTATACGCACCACTTTTTGCTGTAAAATAAAAACAAACAAAACGCGTTTCCATTTGTTATTATTTCTGCAATTGTGAATTTAGAGATTTGAGACCAATCATTTCATATAAAATTGTCTTATTATTCAATTTATTTGTCCGTCTGTTGTGCGTGCGGTCTCATTTTAATCGCCGAACTGACTCCTTTTTTTGATTCTACTGAAATTTTAAATGCCTTGCGACGTTTTGAATCAAATATGAGCCAGATATGACGTGTCCTTGCCAACCGCGCTTACGATACGATAATTTGATGATTTTTAAAAGTAGAAAACCAGCATTAAGCCGTTTTGGTTCCGTTGTGCTCTCCCAATTATGAGCTGCTCATTGAATCGTCTGCTTGTTATTAATTAAGCACCGAAATATAAATCTATCTGAATACTCACTGTATTTATAGATAGTCAAGTCACGTATAAATAAATGGAATTAATTGTAAGTACTGAACAATTGAATACAATTGATAATGTGTATATAAGTCAAAGTTGTCACCGTTTCAAGGTGTTTGTGTTACTGTAAGCTGTAAAAGTGTAAAGTAAAAAATTATTTAAGAGAAAAGTGCATTTTCTTTTTCTATGAAAATATATGACTCTTTCCATATTATCAAAATCTACAACTTTTATTCTAATTTTGTATAGGAAGACAATGTTTTTTTTTTTATGTACATTCGCCAATGCAATTGTTTTAAAAGATTTATTCTTGAAAATGAAAAAAAAAACACCCACAGAACTTGTAAAGAATGAAAAAAAAAATATGCCCACCAAGTTATTAGACCCAAAATCAACTACTTTTCATGTGATTACCCTTCGTATCTCGCTTTTTACTTTCTCTACAATTCCGCCTCCAATATTCCCTATTCTTTGCCTATACACATCATCCCATCAAAGTTCCATGAAACTTCAATCGTTACTCCAACAAATCTGCATTTCTACCAATTCATCTTGACACGTAGGGCAATGGACAAAACGTATGTCACATGTCCGGTATGGATATGAGCAAAATTGTTCAATATATAGTTTTGATAAACTCAGTACGGAGTAATTTACCAAATTGACTGGATTGTTAGATTGATTGAACACTAATTACGTAGAGGGATGCATTGAGTTTACAACCTGCGTATAAATCACTCAGTAAAGGAGCATAGAACCGCTAACCTTTGGTTATTAATAAATTTTGAACGGAAAACATTTTCTTCGGGCTGACAGGCTAATATAATAAAGCTGAAGCGTCCAATGACATCTTTCAATTTGTTTCAAGTAAATGACCGTCCTATTGGTTAAGGAATTCTTCTAATTATCGATGTTAGAGTAATATATTCTTTCTAAAATTATGCGGAAAAACTTATAATTCAAATGGTTTGTCTTTTTGTGGACGTAATAAATTGGTCGGGATCTGTTACTGCAACCCACGTTAATATATAATAATGGCCTCTTCCACTTTAATTATTCTGAAAAATTAAAAAAGTTTTCGCATTCTTTTTATTATTTTCCACTATTTTTTTTTTTTCAAATGAAAAGTCTTCATTTCGCATTGGCCAAAACAAAACAGATTGCATATGCCGAGGATTTCTCTCGCTTTATATTATAATTTATATGTAAAATAAAAAATAATAGTCGATGGGATTATTTGTGCATACATAAAAAAACAACACACGTTATAATTTCTTTTTTCTATCATTTTATTTTATTATTTTTGTCATAATTTTAACTTACCTTTACCATACACCAGCTGTACGACAACCATTTTTGACTTTGTTTATTAATGTATTATTGAATTTTACTGTGTTTGATCAAAAATAATATATATATTTATATGATTTTGCTTTTATATTGACACACAAACAGCATTTTCCATTTAGAAATGCATTCATTCATCGTTTCAGCAGCATTCACTGTAAAATTGATTTAATCATGTTTAAAAATACTGTTTACTGATAGCCTTCCAAAGCTGCATTCGAAGTCCACGAATAATGCACAGAGAGAGTGTTGTATGGCTTTTAATTCCACAGACCGTTTGATAATTATGCACAAGTTATTTATTTGAATATAGAGTACATAGTTTTTTTTTTTAGGTCGAACTGCAGTCTTTGTCGAACTAGATCCGATCTATTTGGAATTACAATAGTGTAGTCTGCCGTTACTTTAGTACTTTATATTGTAGATATTCTTACGACACTTAATCCAAACTATTTGTATGGTATTTCCATCTTTTTCGCAGAGAATTTTCAAGTATTCTCATAGCTTTACGCAGTTCAGTGGTGCTTTGTTACAATATTTAGTATCTGTCAGACCATTCGATTGTTTTCACAGATCGCATCGTTCACGAAACACTCATTACTGGTTTATAAATGCGAACATGCCGGTTTGGATGGACAACTTACGATAATGCTAATAATAATTTGACTAAATGTGAGCAGTTCTTTCTGCAATTGAATAGAATTTTCAACTCAGATAATTAAATATTGGTTTAATAATTATTCCAGCACGCTGCACTACAATACAATTAATAAAATATTAATAATAATAATAATAATAATAACAACAACAGCAGTTATATACAAAATTTAAAGAAAAAACCTATATAAAAACTATAAGAATGATCATAAAAATGATTTATTTCATACACTTTTTTATTTTTACAAATCTAACCATAAAAAACATACATAAATTGTGAACAAAAACGAATAAGAATTGAAATTTGAAACTGTGGTATAAAAATTTATCTCAACAATATTACAAATAACAATTTTATAGTAACGAAAAAAAAATTCTATATAAATACTAAATCAATGTAATTGCTAGTGATAGATAAATCAATTCTTAATGAAAGAATATAAACTAGGTCGAATTGTCAATTGTATTATTTTAGTTTACTATCGTATACTGTTATATATGTGTCGTTGTATACATACATAGAAGTCTTTTACATTACATATATTGCTACAAAAGAGGCTGCTATCGTTAAGCCCAGATAAAAAAAAACACTATATTCACGCTCACGTCTAGTACGAAGGAAAATTAGGAGAATACTGCACACTTTTTGTATGATAATTATAAGTAATGTCGTGATCCTTTATGTCCTTTGTTGTAGTTTTCAAAAATTTGTGGAAGTGCTCGGTGGTTTGAAGAGATATATGCATTACTTTTCTTACTGTTTATTTGTCGTGCATTATAAAATAATTATAAAGTTTAAAATCTGTTAAAATAATCAAAAAATCCCGTTCATAAAATAAACTCAAAAGTTCAAGTAATTAAACTAAATGGTTCTGCAAAGAATTTCTTTAAATTGAGAATATTAAGGACATTAGTGGAGGTAGTGTCACCTAATTACACATTCTATTTTAAAACTTGTTTTCAATAGAGTCGCGTTACCCACTTCCCATTTAAATACAATTTGGGAAATTGACTAAAATAAAAATGCGTATTATTTTCCATTTTCATATTTTCACACATGTTAACGTGGCAAGGGTGAACCTCAGGTGTTTCTATTGTTAGTTTTCATATACATTTTAAAATTATGGAATTATATTCTTTATCTTTGTTCAAGAATCATAATTTAATTAGAAAAACAATGCAATTGCAATATGTATTGAAAAGGATTATTCTATTGTTATTATAATGAATGATAAGCGCCCAAAACATAAAACCGATAACATAATTTCTGAAATTTCATAAAATATATTTATTTATTTTATCCGGCAAAATGTTAACTATGTTTTTGTATATTATGTGAATGTGTATACGTTAAATATTAAGTGAAATCAAAGTATGTATACAAACAATGTGCACATAAAGACTACAGCATACATAATTTCTATATAATATTATATTATTTTATATATATATATTGTTAGAATAAATTAAAGATAAGGTATTATTACTGTTTTGTTGTAAAACGCTATTGCAAATACATATGCGTTGAATGTTACTGACGTATACATCGTGTCCAATTTATTATCATACACTTGCAACAAAAGTAACAGAAGAAACCCAATGAATCCTTGTACGTGGCACATGTATATCTTCTTCTCCGATGAGAAATTGTTTATGTTAGAGCAATTACATAACAAAATAACAAGTCACTGTTACGATTGTTGATGTTCTAGTAATCATGAGATGTAATGTGCCATGATGATATCAATGTTTATGCTGCAAGGATATCCTTCCTATACGATTTGTTACAAAATCACAAATATTAGGTGTAGTTCAAGATGATTATCGAATTTGTGAAGAAATTCCAATTGGATTCCGTATATGGTACGGTTTTAATTGAGAATACATTCGACACGATGTAAATATCTTAAAACATGCATGAAAAGAATATTATTCCAAATATGCTTTTAAAATTTGTTTGCAAAAGTATATACATACTTAAAAAAAACCCCTAATATTATATTGTACATTATGTCTTTCATGATATAGAACAATATTGTACCATCATTTAAATACAGATTTTATCCTATATAATAAGCATATGCTTATGTTATTCAACATCCGTTAGATAATTTTAAAAGTTTCCATTATTTTACAGCATTGCATACGATATATGTTGTAGCTGTAATATTATGTTTATTTAAAACGATAAATTATAGCCTGAAATCATTAAGAAATTATTTAATTATATTCTACTTTACCATATATCTTAAAAATTTATATATTTACTTTTTTTTTTCCTACAGTTGCTGTTGTGTCAATATATTTTACGACAAATTTTAATTAAAATAGCAATTATTTTGATCATCTCTTCCTGTTCCTTTTAAATGTAGGTGTACGCCGCACCATGTAATAATCTGGTAATCTTTTGATCGTACTGTTAATCCAATAAACTAAATTTTAAAGTCCTTTGTAAAAAATGCGATAGCTATTTCATATGAGCTGAGTATTACTCAAAACTGGATGTATATTATCATTTTCCAAAAACTTTTATCATCACCTTTTGTTTCCTATTTTCCTTCTTATTATAATCAGTTTATTGCATAAACATTTTATCTGTAATAGCACAATTACCGTTTGTAAATGGAAATATTAAACTAAGATATCTCTTCATTACATGTTTTTTTTATGTTTATTTTCGTTTTTACATGACATTTACCTCCGCCTACACTGAAGAATTTATGTTTCGAATGACAAATAATTGGTTATTATTCAATTATTAGCAACGCGTTGTTTGTCAACTGAAAATGCGGCTTCGGCTTTTGTTTATTTCTAAATATATAGCAACTTCTAATCGAATCCATTCAATGTGGTATTCGACGCGAATTTATTCACTTATAAAAAAACTATTAATTTTCGATCTATAAAAATAAAATAGTTTTTGCTTGTAGGGAATTTTAAAATATGAAAACGTTCAAATGACATATATAAATTAAATTTTAAATGACATTTAATTCTATGTTATTTGCCGAGAATGAGAATATAAAAATTAATTTTTTCGTTTTTGTTTCTCTTTTTCTATTTCTGTCAAAGTTTTCATTTCATTTCTTTCTATTTCTTCATTGCAACGTTTGGTTTTGATATTTTATAGTTTTGCAAATTTTAGACGTCCAATTTTTCTAATTAAACTAAATGTAAAAAAAAAAATTAATTATATTAAATTTATTGTTGTATTTTTTTATAAAATAATTTGTGTAACTTATTTATTATAAAACATTGAAATTTTGTATCCGAAAGTAGAAGTTCCAGCAAGAAAACTAAATAGGTAAAATTGAAATTATTTTAAGAATTTTTTGTGGTCTCCTTGCAGTGGCATTCATTTGGCCATTTTTTTTTTTTATTTTATGGTGTTTTTTTTTTTACTTTTTTTTTATAGTTTTTTTTTTTTTTTTTTTGTTAACAATTATTTTAATTTTTTAATACAAAATATATTTTTATTATTTACTTTTAAATATTTTTACGATAATTTTATAAGTTTTATGTTCTACAAATTATGTTACCTTTGCATTTAAGTAATTTTATGCGGATCACCGGTTTTTTTTTTTTTTTTTATAATTGTTTAAGCATACACACCGAATTTCGCGTATGTATGTGTGCACCTGCTGTGGAATAATTCTATTTATAAAAGACGCTGATTTAACGATATGAACTTTATAATTTGTTTTCTCCAAATGCATATTATAAGAGGTTTTTATTTCGAACGAAATGTTAACTATTTAATTAATAATATTGCATGTTTAAATTATTGTTGTGCAGCACAATTCAAGTTCAACAGTTCAGAAAAGATTTCGTCTAAAACAAAAGATGCTACTGCGTACGCACATTTTTTTTTATACAAATTTAATTTAATTTTTTTTTCTTCAAGGTTAAAGTTAACGTTATTTATTTTGTTGGTTTTTTTGTTTTCCAATTTTGTCGATGTATTTGCAAAAGATTACGATTAGAGTCTTGTTGGTAGCTGTTATTAATCTAATAGATTCATTTAATTCAGTAGGAATTAGTTGTATAGGTAATTAAATTTTTAACTTATATACGGTACAAAATTTTATTCATGATTTTTTCTTTTTACATGTAATCTCTATGTTCTTTGTATTTAAATAATTGAAAATTTATTGGCTTTTTGTTAATGTACAGTATTACAAGAAGTTTATTAAAAATGTGTTAATGCATAATAATATTACTTGATTTGGGACATTAATCACATGTATTAAGATCGTCTCCACACACGTGTGTTTTCAAATAATCAAATTAAGATTTGAACACACACACATTTTCCAATTGGTCAAATTTCTTCTTGTTTTCATATTTGTAGCGGTTATAAATCATTGACCGCAGAGTAATTGTATATTTATAAATCAAAAGTTACCACAAATAATCTAATCAAGTTTCTATAATTTTTTGGTAAATTATTATTCAGCAGCGAAAGCTTTTATTTTTATAATTAAATTGTATTGTAAAGATTATTTGGTGAAAACTCACGCTTTTCCATTGTGTTACGGTACAATAATATACAAAATACGATATCATATACAAAAATATATATAATAAATTTTACAATATAAGCGATCCGATTATAATAAAAAGGTATTGAAATACATGTGTAATATGTGAAGCATGTGCAAATAATCATAAAAATATATTGAGTCGTTACATTTTATTTAAATATATTATCGGTGTTATTATATATGTAAAAGGGATTTTATTTTATATAAGTTCGTAATGGAACATACATTTACAATAGATTTGTGGTTAAGATTTTGTATATTGTTATCTTTTGAAGCATATTATTTATATTTATACGCGCACCAATGATTACACCTATCTTTAGAGATTGATATATGAATGTATTAACACTATACAGAGCATATGTTAAGGGTTTTCGTATATATAGAGAAATACAAAATTTTTGGTGAATTTTATTCATCGATATATGATAGTCCGTACAGGTGCTCCCTTATTAGACCTTATATATTCTCAATCGAATGCTTTGAGTATACTTTAATCGAATTTTATTGTATTTTTGAAGTTAAACATTTATTAGATCAATTTTAACGTTTATAGTTAGAAGTAGGTGGTACTACACTACTCTTTTCGCTGGGTCTCCTATAGCACCCAAATATATTTAACAATAGAATCCTATTATTATATTTTGAATTAGCATTTAATTAGATAAGTTCTGAAGTTTGATGAAAGTATAGTTGATACAATACTGTATACTTCTTTTATGGTATCCAATAGAAATCAAATATTCCGAATAGGATGGCTACCACCCCGAGTATCATTTATCCGATTTTATTGACTTAATCTTAAATTATTCGGTTAAATTAGTAGATATAATATTTTTATCGTTTTACATCCCTTACTTCTCACCAATAGGTACTCAATATTCCTAATGTAATAAATGTAGTACCGTTTATCGTGTTGATTTACTTTAACTTTTTTAAACTTAATTATTTTATGAAGAATTCTTTCGATCTGCGTATATATTAGAATATTGTATGAATGTAATCTTCCAAATTGTATCGTAAATCGTTGGGGTGTTTGACAACAATTGGATAACTTCTAAATCTGTTTTAAAATTTATATTTAAAAAAACAATGAAGGATAACATATGGCAACGCAATTGATATATATTTTAATCATTTGATGAATGTACCCAAAATCACAATAACAATGACAAAATATTGATTATTGTATTTCAAAATGCTATTTCTTATATAGGGATTATCGCTTCCTTCATTTTCAATTTTAGATTATTGCTTTTTTTTTGTTTCAATTGACTGCTCTATGTTTATTATTACAGGCGTTTCATGTTGTTATCTATTTAAATATATACACCAAATAAATTATTCATTAATTTCAAAATAAAATCATTTTACAATAGAATAAACAAAATATAGTTATTTACAATATTTTCATTAGATGTATTATTTGTAAAGATAAAATATAAACATATAATTAAATATTTCATTAATTTTACTTATATATCAATGAATATATAAACTCATATACAATATTTTCAAAATACAATGCATACACAGTAATTTTCCTCAAAAGAGTATATATTATATATTTAATAACATATATTCGATATTCGTTTTAGGATTTCAGAGGATTTATCGTTATTAAATAAATAAAGGATGTATTTATGGATACAAAATCATAAAACGCTGTTTTGTGTATGCTTAATTATGAACCATCTCATATCATTGCACTTTTCCAAAAAGGTTTCAATTCTATAGAGATTTTACTGGACAACAAATTCAATAGAATTCTATAATGGGAGGGCACTTGGTGTGAGAAAATTTCTAAATTTAATATAATAAACCAACTACATTTTCTGACTTTGCAATTTCTATTAAAATTCAATTAATTTTCAATCTTTTACACAATGGTTTTTTGAAATTGATGTAGTCATTCTAAACATGTA
This sequence comes from Bibio marci, assembly GCA_910594885.2. Lineage (NCBI taxonomy): Eukaryota > Metazoa > Arthropoda > Insecta > Diptera > Bibionidae > Bibio > Bibio marci. The sequence goes on along the minus strand of OU343116.1, from coordinate 11,392,187 downwards.
GCATAAACATTAATAATATTTCTGAACTGAAAAAGTGATCAATAGTCTTTAGTGTACATATACAGATACGGAAGGTCAAAAGCAGCTATATATATACTTTTCTGTACGCTTCAGAAGTAACAATATTTAGCAAACCTAAATAAATTGAAATAGATGTGTTAATATTTGGTAAACCATCAGATCATTTGGATAGAAGTGGGCAGAAAAACGTAGTTACATTATAATTTCAATTTAGAATTCTTCGTGTCGTTATATGACTAATACCTAAAAATACATCCTGTAATTTACTTATGTTAACAAAAACTATATAAAAAGTCTATTGATATATGATCATATCTATATATGGAAAATTAGGAAAAAAACCTTTAACGATTTATTGGATATAAAATATCAATTACATAACAACCAACGACGAAACATCAGCTGCTATATAGCACACACACACACACGTATAATATACTATTAGATGTAATATGTAGTAACTTGTCTTGTTGATCAATGGGTCAAATTTTAATGGTATTTCTATAATAATAATATTGAGAAAAAAAATGTATGTATATGGTATTAAATGACCCGACATTATTTCGATATAATTTTATTAGAATGCGTAATGATGATAAGAAAGAACAAATATAATGTACCTACACCTAGACGTGTTTATTTCATATGTATGGTGGTGTCATTAATGTCACGATAAATTATAAGTTATTATATAGAAATTATTGAATTCATTGAAGTAATACGATTTGTGGTATAATTCTTTTGTCTTTTAATCAGTCAATGGTTGAATCCGTACGGATGATTTGATAAAGAATGTTGAAAGTCTATAAAACCTAAGGTACTAATATCATTCAATGCAATATATTTTTAACATTGAGAATTCTTTGCTATAGGCTATAAAATGAAATGTTTCATTGACACAGGGTGAATTCGGAATGAAATCCTTTCATTTAGACACATGCCAAGCAAGTTGTTTTATTCGTTTCGATTTCACCGTGTATTCTTTAAAATTTAATTTATAATTAATTGTGTTTTTAGTTGGATTTTCGACTATGAGGCAATTTGATAACAATGTCAATCTTTAATTTTGATTGCTTTAAAATCATGTTTCATTATTATATTATAAATTTAGTGAACAATACTTCAAGATTTAACAAACACAACAATATCAATTATTAATTATAATTATATTATATGAGAAAATAATCTTAGCTTTTAACTTATTGTTTCTTTATAAGTATATAGTTTTTTTTTTAATATTTCTTTCAAAAATTTGTAATATGATAATTTATACAAAAGAAATAAAATAATATATCATATATGAAAATATTATTTCATATTCCCTACTGGTTATGGGGAGTATCGCACTAATGCAGCAACTGCTTGAAGGACTATTTTTTCGTAACGTTGGTTGGTTGTAATCGAAATATAAAATTTAAATTATTTACATTTACAAGAATTTCTTTGCTTTGCAAAAGGCATTGCTAAAATTTTGTCTGTCGGGTTACACTTGTGTTATCTGTCAATGTAAAAATAAAAAATAATAATAATAATAATAATAAAATGTTGACATGAAATATTATATTTTACAAAAAAATGTATGTGGATGGTAGTACTTTGTGTCGTATTATACAAAATATAATATAATGTTATTGTTACATTGGCGATGGTGTGGTGTATATATGGGGAAAGAAAAGAATTCATTTTCATTCATTTTAGTGCATAATAAAAATTTTAGATTATATTTTCAAAAATTAAACTGGTGACTGGTGACTGGTGAATGGTGAATGGTGGTGTATTATGATATAATCATATTGTATATTACCAGATATTACATAATAAAATATACACCATCTATACGTAATACACACAGGCTATATTTCATAGTTATGTATGGATTTGCATAATGTAACGTGTGTGTGTGCGTATCTGCATATATATTTATTTATATAAAAGAGTGGTTTTACATCATTATTATTAAAGAATGGAAAATATATGGTTAGTTAGTTGGTTACTGGTTGATATATATATATTTCAAAATGTAAACAATTAATCTCTTGCTGTCATTTTCACTTGATTTTCACCCGTACACATAAATTATTTCCATAAAATATATACCCTTCATTTTTGTTCATTTACTCTTAATCTAAAATATAAATATGTGAACATAAAACCGACAATGATATTAATTTGTGTATTTTATGCATTATTTATAATGTGTAACAAAATATATATAAATATTTAACTATAAATCTATTGTATGTGATGTGCGTTTGCTGATGCAGGGATGACGACAAATAAATACATATAAAAAGTAAACGATAAATTTATTGGGTCACCCTCTGAAATATTTTAATTATTATGAAAAAAAAAAAAAAACCAGTGCTCCATATAGTTATTAAAAGCTTCTGTTTTAACTATTACAATACAAATCAAATTTGTTCAGTGTTATACATTACATACAATTATATCAACGAAGCCTAACAAAAATAATAAACTTCTATTGTGAAAGTTGCGAATATTTATTAAATGAAATATTATAAAAAACAATGTCCCAGCATCTTATAGGAATATTTTTTCAAATATTTTAAAAGGATAATACTGGCACTTAGTTATGGTTCGGTATCTCATTGAACATATATAAAATAACATATACGGAACGGGCATACTTAAAATGAGTATAATTAATTCATATAGTGTATAAGGTGACGAACAGGTATCCAAATACAGATCTTATTCGATATCCTCTGAAATATTTGAATAAAAAAAATGAAACATTATAATACTTTGAATTTTACACAAACATGAAGCTCATCGATTTCATATATAGAAACATGTGTGTGATTCAATAGAATCGGTATGAGTAATAATTTCGTATGTATAGCTTGTGAGTTAGTATTGTTGTGACAAAGATCAAATACTTTTAAAGTATAATTTTTCACAATAAGTCGTGCTGAAATATATTTATAAACGGAAAATTAATTAGAATTAATGTTTGAAGGACCAAGCAAGTTATAAGGATAATTCTTACCGTATTTAATGGTGTACTGATCTTCGTATCTGCGTTATGGGAATTGCATATCACCATTGTATGAATACGTGGACGACACACACTATACGAGTATATAATTCCATCAATCAATTTAATAATATACAATATATAAAATTATCTTCATATAATTCCATATATGTTCCATTCTAAATGTATACGATGTGATGAGATGATGGGATACGTATAAAAAAAAAAACACAACAATGCCCGTCCGTAACGGAACCAAAAAAAAATATTTAGGTATTTTATTTATTTTTTTTTTCATTTGTATACGCATTGAATAGAGTATATATTTTCAGGGTAAATATGTCCATTAACCTTAATTAGTTTATAAAGGAGATCTCATCTATTATATTATTATTTTTTGCATTACAACAAAATCATATTGTTATATTTTATACATTATATACTTGTATCTGATGTACAATATACAGAGGATGTATGGAAAGGTATCAGCCAATGACCCAGTCAGTATTGATTGTACAATAGATGATTAAAAGTTAAGTCGAATTTATTTATGGCTTGGTGTACGACTTTTTATGTTGTGCGTAGAGGAAATGAGCCGCAGTAACTTTGACTATATGAGAGTGTAATATATTTTTCTAATAATTATGGTCCATTACACATTAGCTAGTTTTTTTTGTCATATAATGTTAAAAATGATTACATGAGAACATCATTGAATTAGCTCTGGATTTTTATGCTATGCGGTACCTTTCTATACACCCAATAGTTAGTTAATTATTTTATTTTATTTTTTTTTTCAGTAAAGATGAGTATAAATTTTTGGTATGCTTTTGTTTTCTGTGTGTGTTTGTTTGTATGTTACATTTTTCAAAATGTTTTGTTTTAAATATGTTAAACTTTACTATGTGTAGAGGAGAGTCCATGTACAACATTTTTTTCGTCTATAACATAATAAATAAATATCGGTCTGTGTAAACTGTAAACTCTGTAAACTGTAGACTATATAATTATGTAATATATATTTTATATAGGAGAATGAATATTAGAATTTATAATTAAAAGTAACTTATTATTATATTATATGTTTGATACTCGTCTCAATGTGAAATATCAATTTCCTTTTTGCGAGTATATATTTTTGCGAGTATATATTTAAATTTATGTGTTATTTGATTTCTCTATAACATATATACGAGAAGGTATATTAAGAGTTCAGTTGACCCGAAACTTTAATTATGCACATACCATTAAAATTTTCATTAATTAAGGGATAATATTTGTTTTTTTACATTTTATGTATAATATATAATTTGTGTATATATCGGAATGAGAAAAAAGGAAAACTTTGTTAATTCACAAACAATAACTTTATTATGCTGAATAATTGAAATGAAGTTTAGTTTAAATGAAATGAAATTTTATGTTTTTTTTTTAAACTATATATATCCGTAATATAGTCCACAATTTGTCCGTAAAATAACCACAATGATTTTTTAATTATTATGGATCTGATAACAACGCTACTTGATGACTATTGATTTTATTATGTATTGTGAACCGATCTTAACGTATTGTCAAAGTCTAATACAACCGATTCGGAATTACCATTGAAATTAAAACACATTTAGAGACAAATAATAAATATTAAGAAGGTCGAATAAAAAAAAATATAGTGCAAAGGACATATGCATCCATCGTGTACACGTGCTATGGTTTAAGGTTTTTTTTTCCTCAAGCACATACAGTTAATTATGTGTAGATGATAGAAATGGTAGAATATAAAATTTACGTCAATAAATAGCAGAAACTGACTGCTTGTATGGGTCATCGTCTATAGCCAAACCGAACTAAAACAATTTTATTATTGTAGAAAATATTTTACAGCTGCAGTATAATTCGCTCTAAGCAAACTTGCAAAGTAAAACTTTAGTATATAATGGTGAAATTATTCACTTTTGATTATATGAAGTACATATATACCAGCTGTCCAAAAAATAATCGCAATGACTTTCTAACGCATATGGATGACTGCAAAACAAGTCGCTCGTCGGTTCGGATAAAAAATCCTAAAGATATTGCAACAAACATCAGTCTGTCTTAAGGTATATTACTCAATAGTCCCGCGTTGTAAATGAAACAACACCAAAACTGTATGTACTATTAAAATATTTAAATACAACTAAAAGTATCAAATAGGACGTTAAACCGTTTTTACTAAAGGATACTTGTGAAACAATAGGTCTCTGTATAATTAGATTTAGTGTCAAATTACCATATCTATATATATACACAAACAATTAATAATTGGGAAAGAAATGGAAAACTGTCATTGTCACAAAATCTAAAATAATATTGCATATAATAATTAAATGACAAAAAAAATAGCTTTATATATACACAAATTATTATATAGCATTTAAAATTCATTCTAATAATTATTTAATATGTAAATGAAATCTGACACAACATTTTGAAATAGTCTAATTAAGAGAGAGAGATATGCCTGGAAAATTTATTGCCTATATATTTTATACCATTGTTGAATTAATATATTATACAAAATAAATGTGTGTGTGCCTATTTTATAACTGGGCTGCTATGTGTTTTATATGTAAATATATATAATTGTTATTTATAATGTATAGTACACAGTTTAGTTAGTTAATTAGTAGCAGTGTATAGTATCATATTATTTTATTATAGTATATATACTATAATAGGTGTTTGAATTGTATATAGTAGAAGTAAGTCCTTCTTACACACAATAACTACTACAATATATAATATTTTGTCTGTATATATACTTTATTATTAAATTATACCATTATCTTATACACCACTATTTAAGATAGATTATTTTCCTACTACAAAACATAAATATAATTTATGTATATAATACTACACCTAGTTTTACTAGTAACTATATAAACTAAAACTAACCACTATAATTTATGTGAACCAAAATTTTGTTTATTTTATTGTTATATTAGGCGGATTAAAATTATTTCGATAAATATATTATACCATACACGTTATCTTCTTACAAAGTGAAGCATTTGTAACAATTTAATGTGTTTTGTGTATGGGATTTGGATATATTTACTGAACGCCGCGTATATTTTATAATTATTATTAAATTAGGCAAGGCCATACAAAATCATAAAGGCATATTAATTTTATAATTTAGTATGTGCGATTGTGTACTGTAAGATTGTTTTAACATTTATTTATTATATTTGTTTTTATAATTTAGATTATTAATTGTAATTAGAATATTATTTTCTTAATTGTTTATTAAAAACATCCAAGCATTTACAAAAGCAATTTCACATTGTTTTTGGTGGCACACAGTGTCTGGAAACTAGTAAGGATTAATATGTTGTAATCATAATTTATCAAGAAATTCATTAGGAACCCCATTCTTATATAATCTCATTTTATACTGTACATTTTGCAGGATTCTGAATACTTATACACAGAAGAATGTCGTTGGGCATCAAAATACTTTCTTACTACTTATTATTACAATTTTCAGCTACCTATGCGAAATGTTAACGAAATTATGATTCATATAACTTTAGAAATATCTTAAATTGTATGTAAAAATCCTTCGCATTTAATTTTCTAAGAACGTTTTTTTTTTTTTACAAATTTTCTGTCTTCCATTTGTTATATTCATATTTTTTTGCAATTGATTTAAATTGTTGTAATTGTTTTAATTATATTAATTTGTGTATATTTTTTATTTACAGATTGTCGATGGATATTATCATTTTCATCATAATGCGGTAAAAAAACGATCAATACAAAATTCAGAGTTTCATCAAAATCGTTTAGATGATGATCATCGTGTACGATGGTCAGAACAACAAATAGCCAAATCAAGAAGAAAAAGAGATTTTGTACGAATAAGACAGAAGGCTGTGTTCGGCAATGAGCTATTAAATGATCCTAAGTGGTCACAAATGTGGTATTTGGTAAGTAAATTATATTTTATTTATTTATTATATTAAGAACATTTTGACGATTATATTGACGTCGTTAACGGTGTGTATTAAAAAAATTTATTTATTTAGTATACGCATATAATTTAGCCTGTGAATTTCTTTCCAACAATGTCAAGAGAGATTGCAATCTAATTAGGATGAAATTTTATATTAAGGCTACGGCCGACGATTCTATAATATTATAGTTTATATAGAAATTCTAGAAATTCGGTACTCATGGATATTTTTCTTGAACAGTTTCTATAGAAACGTGGTTACTGCTTGTCAAATTTTGTGTGAATAAATATTTCCCATGGAAATTTGGGAAAGTCGTCAGCGTAGTTTTATATATAGAAACCAAAATTGAGAATGCCTTGCATTTATAATGTTGCCTTTTAACACGTTCCTTGAAAACTGATAATTGTGTCTACTATTTTGATTATTAAACTGATTTAATTTATAGATTAATTTGTGAAATCAAGGTTATGGAACTATATATCGATAATAGTATTCTATAATTACATTAAAATAGAACTTGCATTTTATAAATAACAAACACAACTACCGGCAGCAATTAATTTTGTAAGGGAAATTGTAAGGAAATATCTGTATTAATAATCACCATATTACATCCAAATTAGTTAGAAAATTTGCTTCATTTCTGCAATCTTATTCTGGGTGGTAACCTAATCTTGAAATTTTATAAACATTATTTTTCCATCAGCCATTTATTAACGTATACGAAACAACTGTTGAGAAATAACCAAAATTGCCAGGTGTCTGCAAGATATACCATATGTTATATCCTTTGTCTGGAAATCTGAACTGATTATATGAGTGAGTGTCATTTTCTATATAAGAGTTGTTCCTAGAATCACATAACAAACATTATTAAAATCAAATTTCATCATAATTGATTGAAAAATTACCAATTATTTTGAAGGTATCTGGGAATTTGTATAGTTGTTGGAAATCAAAGTCAAGTAAATTCACATTTTCTATAAGCATTTAATTATTTGTTTTATATATATCAAATGTCAACTAACATTTACATTTAATTGTGACAAAATTGGTTGGAAACGCACTATAGAGGGTTTGAAGAGGAAACTATCTTTTTTTTTTCTTCGGTCCCCTTTATAACATCGTAAAGTATTTTACTACTTATTTCCTATCAAAGAAATATTCGTCTATATAGTTATGATTCGTTTATGATAATTATTAGTAATATATAGTTGAATTGCCACTATAATTAAAAAAGTTATATAAATATAAATGTTTGTTATTACTGCGTTTGGAATAAATATAGTTTTTATTTTTATTTGCTTGAATACTATTTTTATTCAATTAAGAGCATCACCATTTATATATTTATTATTCGTTTAATATCCAACTATTATTACAGTCGTCTATACATCTCTCCATAGGAGTTATACCATATATAAAAAAAACATTGTAATTATGTAAAATTATTCTCGCAATGTGTGTGGTTATGCATGCTTAAATTACATTAATCCAATATAAAATTATATTTCCAGATGCATTGATACTTAAATTCAATATTATATAAATATGTGCATATATAATTTATGTCTGTTTCGGTTTGTATTCATATAGATATATATATATTTTGTCGTATAATAACCAGACCATATCATCTCGTCGTACAATATATTACTCGTGATGCTGCATTGTATAATGATTTGACCGTATATCTATAATATATTTTTGTATTATTCCATTCAAGGTTTTGTTTTTTTTTTTTTTATTACTCACAAAGGGACCATTAAAAGCTTATACAATATAGATATTTTATTTTGTATGGATACTATGAATGAAATGAATTTTATAAAAATGTAATGTAGTAATTTATGAAAATAGAACATTTTCTCTCATATAATGTACAATATATTAAAAGTAAACAAAATACACTGCGTTTGTCCGAAAAATAACCAAAATTACTTTTATATTATATAGCCTGCTGCGGTAACATCAACTACATTGTCTATTGATTTATGTATTTTGAATCGACCTTAACAAAATTGTCCAACTGTTTCATGACATTTCTTTCGCTATAAAAATACAACTCATTAACTGGCCGCATTTTCTATTGCCTATGTAGTCGAAAAATTGTATAAAGAACAACAAAATGAAATCTTATTGGAACGTTTAAAATGCTGACTTAAAATGATAATTGGTGATAATTGTTTACTCTAACATTTTTCCGATTATTTTCTAAACCAAAAAATTACGTTGTGCGTGGTTTGCTTTTTCTTAAGCCATTCCAGTTCGTAATTTGTCTGCATAAATTAATTCCGTTTCAGTTATTTTGCGGACAGACGGTGGTAGGTAGTTGATCAACGATGTGATATACACAAGCAAGCAAGTTTAATATTTTAAAAAAAACTATATGCGTCAGATGAAGCGATTGTAATATATTGCGATTTCCTTAGTTGAAAAACTTTGTGTATGAATGAAATAAAATAATATATTTGTATTTTTTACCACCTGTGTCTTTGCGCAAAATTGAAAATTTAATATGGACGCAGAGAAACAGCTGGCGCATAGTGATATTTCAAAGGATTTAAAAAGAAAAACATTATACCAGTTTCGATAATGGGATAATGTGAATATTTCTCAATTGATTTCAATCATATTTCTAGGCACATGTTTGCTCTTGATCAACCGGATCACCCAATGATACGTAATTACTGCAATTTGATTTGTAGAACTACTTCGCAGTAATAGTTTTCAAGGAACGAATTATTCGTTTCTAGAGATATCTCGTCTATCCATTTTCAAGGAACTTGTTATAGCCTTAGAAATGAATGTTCATAATGTATACAAAAAATTCTGCGATCAGTGCAGAACGAAGTGCTATGGAATTGAACATGAAAACTCTAACTTTAATCATAATTGAATGTCAGTGTGTGGATATATAAATTTATGCGTGCCATGGAAAGATATAGGATAATATAGAGAAATTTACACTATGGAAATGGTTTTACTGTATATTTTTTTAATTTTTATGCTTGCATGTTTTATAATTATCTATAAATAATGTCGTATAAGTTGTGACAGATAAAAAGATTAAACATTTTTAAATAATATTAAATAAATATAAATTTTTATAATTATCGTATCCAATGACTGAGAGTGCATTGAATGTTGGTGCGGAAATCAATATAAGAGATAATAATTACCTTTTGGTGGTTATATATTAAGTGTTTTTACATGCAACCATTGGTCTCTATAATATATTAACCCATCGGTGGACCAATCAATGGTTGTATGTTTCAAAACATTTTAATTTTCTATTATATAAGTTTTAAATTTTTATGATAATTTTCTTTTTTCACGTACCACTATACTCTTGAGCTCATCCGTTGACGTGAATGGGTATCGAATGCAATCACAGTCCTCACGAATAGATTCGTGATGGGGGCGGCGGCTAGGTATGTGTTGCCAGTTATTTCGGATAGCTAAATATATAATAAGCATAGGAAAATACATCTCAGAAAAGTAGAATTCTTATTTCATGGAATTTGTATAACATAACAAGTGAATTGAACCTACAATTTAAATGCAAGTCGTTGTTTCCAGGTTTCCCAAGGAACAATATACTTTCAAATTAAACTTTACACAGACTGATGTTCCACCATAATAAATTATGAAAACGATTTGTGAAGTAGTCTGAAAAAAAAAACGTGAATTTTTCCTAGTAATTTAACTTTCCTATTAGACTGGCAACCACTTTTATATTAAACTTAACAAATAAATTTAATTTTTTTTTTCTAATAAAAATATATCAATGTGTCGTCCTGCTTTAAATTTCGACCATTTATTTAAAACATTAGGACATTTTATCCTAAATTACATATAACATTTATTTAATTGTTATGTGAAAAAAAACAAGGTGCTGGCTACAATTAAAAATAAAACGTATAAATTAATTTTAATCAGATGTGCATCATTATTCATTTGTGTGTCAATCCAGTCATGTAAATTGTAAACATTTGAAAATATATAATGAGAATTTATTTCACAAAATGTATCACCAAATGATGCAACACCAGTTAATAAATTATCACATATTATTGGACTACCTTCATCTCCAAAACATAAAGTACCATTGATTGGCTTTGCACATAACATATCAATGGGATTTAAAGTGTTCGAAAAACTAGCATTACAATTTGACAATTCTTCTATTGTCATATCAATTGATCGTAAACGTTGTATTGCTGTCCAATTAGTTCCTATTCCCCAACCGCTTACACTGCAAGTTGTGCTAACATTAACCGCTGAATTTGTTCGATAATCTATTGGTGAAATTGTTGGATGATCGTCGGGTACTGGTATAAGTAACTGCATAAAATAAAATAATTCCAATTTAATGAGGTTCATATTAAAAGAATAATGGTAAGGCGTTGGCAATATATAGACATTTTTCTTTTAGACTCTTATTTCTAACTTGAGAGTTTCAGGCGACACAGAATATGTTACATTTGTTAAGTTAACGCTCATTGGAATACTCCTAAAATTAGTGATTTTATTTAGGTGAAATTTTATGAGAAACTCATATAATCTATATGCTTGAAATGGGTATCTAATAATATCATCCCTTATCATAAAGATTCCAAAGTAATCGATTTCTTTGAAATTTCGAAGTCCCATATAACAAAAACATTCCCGAATAATTTTAAAATAAATCATTCAATTTCACTGAAGGATACTAATAGCAGGTATGCGTTGAGGGGTAGGCATAAGGACCTGGAGTAAATGAGTGTGTGGCTTTTTTTTTAAATTTAATTTAATTTAATGTTATAAAAATTTATAGGCAATAAATATTAAAATATATATACCTTTAATATACCAATGTTAAATAATACAGCTGATTCAGTACCATAGGTGTAATTTTCATGTGGTATAATTTGTTTTACACCTGATTTAAAAATTTGTGTGTTATTTGTTGAAAGTGTTACATCTCCAGCAACTACAAGAATATCACCAATTGGACGCCTTTTAAATACAAAAATACCACAATTATTACGCGTACAAGTTTATTTTTTGTTTATGCTATACATAAATATTATAAATTATACACTTACTGATATAAACATGTAGCTGATGTCAATACCATACTTCTAGTAATAAGTGTTCCACTGCAGAAATTACTCGATCCAAATATTATATTTTCCGTTGCTTTCATTCGCAAGGAAACCTTTTATTTAAATATAATTATGATACGATTTTAAGAATTTAATTATTTATATATTTTGAAATGCTTGCAATCGTTAACTATATTTATAGAGAACCATTCAAATAAAATTGAATTTATTTCAATATAATTTCTGTTGTGTTGTGGCGACATGGACACATTGGAATAATACAATTGCCAGTATAAAATATTTAAAAACTACGTTTTTATAAATATTAATACAAATTAAACTGTCGCCACACTATAAAATCATTATTGATTCAAGGACAATCCAAATAAAAACCTCAAAGATTATTTGTATAATCTCATTTTAGATGTATTCACACATGAAATTTGAACTATAAATTGTATGAAAAATGGGGTAATTTTTATTATAAAGTTCCATTGACAAAAACCTTAATTTTATTTGTTTGGTCATAGTTTACATTGCAAATATATTATATATAATAATAACTCACCATGTGTTTAGATAAAGTTGAATTTGCATTTGTACCACCCATTATTTTTAAATTATCCTCATTTTGTGATGTCACTGAATAGCACACATATAAAGAAAATTTTTGATTATTATAAAAATAATTAATAGCTCAGATTTTATAGGTGTGTTTGTGGTGGATATATCGAATTTGTGTTGAACGCCGCGTAATGAAAACTTAATTGTTACTCAATGACAATTTTTCTCGTATATTGGGAGCGGACACACGAAATATAGTTAAGAAACAGATTTATAAATTTCACTATAATAACTTGAGTAAATCTTACAGTGTCCTACTCCTCCTCCTCCTCCTCCTCTGTACACAAGCAATCCTGGGGTATTCTCAGATCCTTTGGAAACTAGTGATACATTTTTGATGAAATTTTGTATGTTGATTGTGAGCAGAATTATAAGATGTAATAAGAAAAGACACAAATGTTCATAAAATTTAAGTGAGAAATGGGTAAATTATTCAGGTGTTGCTTCATAAATCTTCTCTTGGGTAAATTTTATAGCCACAGTTTTTATTGTTCCGTGAAATTATATAAAGTTGTTTACTCTTAATCTTATCTGAAACTATGCATTGTACTGTACTTTCGCTCCACTAAAACTGATTACCATAAAACAATTAATATTTTCTCAACAATAAAAATTACTTTTACACTTAATTTTTACTTTTTTACACTTTTATTCATCATAACAGATTACACTTTAAATTTTAATTTAAAACTATACGATTTCCAACAATACAAAACAAACGCAAATCATGTGGCTAAATTTAATGTGTCTTCAAAAATTAATGGGGTATTTATAAATACCAGCTTTAAAATAAGTTTTCTAATCGCTAAATTAAAAATCTCCGGAAATTGGAAGGCATATTCCAATATCGAGTTGTACTTGGGTATATGTTTACTGATATAAGATTATCGAATGGGTCATCCAACCACCTTTTTTTTCCGAAATATCCACAATATTTTTTAATTATATCACAAAATTAATTAATTTAAAAATAATTGTAACTTCTTTATTTGTTTTTACCAAAATTCACAAATAATAATACGACGGTGAATATTAAAATTGATGTGTAATTTAAATTCATTTTATTTTATTTTATTTTAATGATCCGGATGATGAGATCTATCCAATTGAACAAAAACTTTATGAAAATCATCAAATATAATTTTAAAAAAATTATTTATAAAAGAAAGATTAAATAATATATAAAATTTACGTTATAAAGGTGTAGTTTAATTATGTATAATTAATATTGATAATAACCTCCAATAAAAAGATATGCATATTTGAATACAAGGTTGTTCGTCCATTGGGTTGAATCGTTAACATTAAAGGTCTGACTGATTGTGAGTTTAGAAAAATCTATATTGTCTTTATAAGAATTTGTGACCATTTAACTGGGTCATCCGTTCAAGTGATTCAGCAGTAGTGGCACAGCGGCTAAAGCGTATACCATCCAGTCAAATTCGGGACGGACATAAGAAAAATGTATTAACTTCAGTAATTTATATAGTAAATTTAAGTGTAAATATTGATAATTTTAAAAGTTATTTTGAATAAACTGTTTTTCCATATTTAAGGATATTACTGTAATCATTATTTAAATATTTGTATTTGCTGAAATTATGATAACACATATCGTTATATCTGCTACATATTCGAACTTCAGCCGTGAATATGATAAATTACACGTGTTCGATTCATAGGCACTGGGACAACTACCTTATGTAAACAAAAAAATATATATTCATTTAAATAGGAACAATATAACTCAAAAGTCACACTGATGATTGCTGATAAATGTTCAGTTATCAAATGCGGATGACATAATAATATAAGTATCAAATTGATTGTGCCTATAGACGAGTATAATAATATAAAACACGATTAAGTTTAATGTAATTTTGTAATAAATATATGTATTTGCTAATTACCAATTATTAATAATTCAATTATTATTGATTTTTGTTATTTTATTATGATTTTATTAACAATTTTATTGTTGTATTATGATAAAATAAAATAATTATTTTATTGTGCAGATATTCGTGCAGACAATTTTAGAAATTCAACTAAATTGGTTACATTTTATAGGCTATGATTTATAAGGAAATTAAAATAATTTCGTATGTACAGGGAAAGTTAGAGTGGATACTACAGTATAATGTGACGTGGTCATTATGTCTCCATTTCCCATAAATTTTTAAATGAACTAAGTTAATGATAAGTTTTAAACTATCAATAGAATAGAAGTATATAGATGTAAAAGTGACTATCCCACCGATCCTTTCGAGATTTCCAATAGAAGTCAATTATTCTCAATTTGGTTTGATTGACAATTATCATTTATTTTCAATTTTCTTTAAACTTTTCTATAATAATTGCTTCACATAATTTCCATACCCCCTCTCAAATATCCTTAACAATCCCAATGGAATAAAAATGTTATAAACATCGAATATATATAGTAATTTAAAATTTTATCTCGAATCTATATTTAAATATTGTTTGTGCAAAAATGATCGTATCATTTCCAAATTAGAATTAGACTTTTTACATGCAACATCTTTTCAGCACTTAATTGTGTAGAGAAACAATAAATTTAGTATAGTTACTATAGGTAATTTTCGTACAAAATTTGACTTCTGACAAACACACACGTACTGAATTCCAAAATTTTATAACTATTATACCTCGCCAATTCTGTCAAGAAAATTTGGAGCAAGTGAATTGATAAAAAAGTACAATTATATGATATTATATGAATACAACGACTATACACTTTAAAATATATTACAATTAATTATTATTATTATTATTATAGCATCAGGTAGAGTCTATATATATCAATTTATTATCAATATTCCAATTAATTTCCATAGAAGTATTGCCGCCTCCTCTATATGTGCAAATATAATAAAATGTTTAATCTTTAAATAATTTAGATTAAATTTTATAATTACAAACTGTATATCCAATAAATATTGTTGTAGAGGTATATAATATTATATTATATGGGAATTTTATGGAGCTCTTTATACGTAACACAAAATATATTGTATATATGTAATTTATATCGAAACTCAAATAGATGATATAAAAATATTTATATTTTTGTGTGTTATCATAAAATCAGCTTATGCTATTTTTATGTTATTATGCGTATGTATTTATTTGTTAAAATAAAATACAAAAGACATCTGAAAATATTTATGTAAAAAGGTTAGTCCACAATCTCAAGGGAAATAAAAAGGGTTATCGTTTCACAGATACTATATATGGCATATTATAATACATCATATATATGGAACATTCAGATCTATGGGTATATACGCGTATTACATACATAATTGGATATAGGTATACCTATACACAGGGTGCTCTATATCCAATCTATACATAATAGGATTCTGTAGTCTTTCTTCATTTAATCAATTGTCTATATATGAATTCAATATACTGTGTCGTCTGCTTTCAGGCAACACATACCACGAAACCATCAGACATACATGAAAATAAAAGATTACATAATTTACCATACGTTTGTCGCACCCCCAGGGTGATAACAGAAAACATGATGCTATACGATATGCGTATTGACCAGCCAAAAATATACACTCTCTGGTCCGAAAAATAACCGAAATTGATTAAGAAAAATGTGCTGCGATAATTAATCAGTCGAATTTATTCTCCTAAACAATATTCCTGCTGCTGTGTAGGTAAATTTTAATTAACAATTCACATGAATTAAGTGGAATAATGTATGTGAAGATTAGTATTGGATGATCTTTCCTCTCAATGTGCCCTATATTTACTCGTAAATTTAAGAAATACGTTAATATTATATATTGGCATAATTCACATAAAGCTATATATAGTTTTATTATAAATAATTACAATTCGGTATACAAATACTTTGCGTGTGAGCTCAAAATCACTTCCTTGAATGAAATATAAATATACGAATTATGCGTGATACGTGAACAACACCCTGTACATAATTTTTTTTAACACCGTACAAATTGAGATAAATATTTTGAAGAGACATCACTCGACTTTTTCCAAAAAGAAAACTATATATTATAGTATAATTTATACTCGAAGGATAATCATTTTTATGTAAGGACACGTATATTTTTTTACATAATAATAATAGTAATAATATTTATTTATTTACGGATACATTTAACATTTTTTTGTGTTTTTATGAAAAAAGGATTTTATGTTTTTTTTTATTTATAAATTAACAGTAAATTAATTTTAATTTTTTTTTTATCTTTTTTTTCCCCCCCAGAATCGTGGAAATGGTCTGGATATGAATGTAATACCAGCGTGGAAAGAAGGTATAACCGGAAAAGGTGTTGTTGTTACAATTTTAGATGATGGTTTAGAATCGGATCACCCAGATTTGGAACATAATTATGTAAGTCTTAGGACCTATAATAAAATATATATATTTAATAATTAATTTTAAAAATTATCTATTAAAATATCGTTAATATAATCTGCGCGCTCATTCGTGAATTCGAATGTAAAATAATATTAATCAGTCTCGATCCGAAAAATAACCTATTGACTAATATATGAATGTGGTGGCACACCGTCCAATTAGCAGTAATTCATTTATGTATACTCGATCAAGTTGATTAAATCCAGAAGCTAATAACATATGTCAGGTACCATTGTGACTTGTCAAAGAGATACACGGAGAGTAGTTCAAAAATTAGCTCAAGCTACAATGAACGTATAAATGTTAAAAGTATCAAGGCTAATGATAGCTTAACACGTTTGCTCTAGCTGAGCAATAGCTTGTTCAGCGTGCATACTTACTACCTCCTTTTTCTTGCAGTTAAACTTAACTATGGTGTTTATATTGTTCGACTGCAGTTCTCTGTTTGATTAAAATATAAAGGCAACACGTAAATGTTTGATACTTATAGATGATATAACATTTTATAAACAATTTTTTTTAGCTATATATAGAAGGAAAAATGTTTAAAATGGTTAATAAAATAAAACATATAATTTATTTGCTATTCCCAATATTATATTTTTATTGACATCAACTCAACTATAAATACAAAGATTGTAGGGTAGTGTCACCAGTACTCAGCCCATCGTAACTATTCTACAGACGTCTTATACGAAAAAATAGCACTTACGTTAGTGTATACTAATGTTTGTGATATTTTTTCTTATAGTATGTGACTGGAGATGGGTTAGGGATTGAGTACTGGTGTACCACTACCCTATAATAATAAATAAATTCTCATAAAAAAATAAATAAAGTCTACAAGAAAATTCGTTAATCCCTTAAGGCGATTGTAAATATTACATAACAACTTTAATATTATATTGTAGTTTATTTTTATTGTAGAGGAAAAAAGAAATATCGATGATGATGATTGTCCAATGCGATAATAGTAACATGTAGAGACAAAAACAATAAATTCCGCTATATATTTGACCAAATCATTTTCTTTTACATATATATAAAGTTGTTTGGTTTATATTAAATTATACATTATCAGACTATATTTATTTATAAATGGGTGATCCAATTTTATCCTTATTTAATATTGTATTTTTGAGTTGAGTGTCATATTTTGTATAGATTAAGATACGAAAACACCCGGAACACAATAATGTAAAAAATTGACCAAGTCTCCTGTATTATATTAAAGTAATCATAATTATACTATTCAGCTATTACAATTTATAGAATTGTCGACATTGGTTAATTGGGTACTATAACTGTAGCGTTTTTTTTTTTCTGATGGCATCACATTACTTTGAGATTTTGCAATTTAACATGTAGCCAATTTGTTTTTCTTCCAGATTATTTCAAAGGAAATTGTATATCCGTAAACAAAGTAACTGGAATTGCATGAAAATAATCGTAATATAGAGGAGTTCGATATTGTAGGTGATATAGTATAAAGGTATCTTTAATAACACTGATCCATTATATGATACAATGGTGTATATTGATTACTTCTAAATTTAGATTACCCTATATATATATACGCAGACAGATATAATCATATTATGTACGATTCACAGTGATGAGACGTCGAGGTGTTATATAAATATAATAATAGAATAAAATACATCACAAACAAACTAATAATAACAATATTATAATCTGAAATGATAGCTCTATAAATATATCCTACGTATATTTATATATTTAGGATAATATAGATAATATCAAGTATAGATATTCGTATATCACATCACACTCTTCAATCTATATTTTTATGTATATAAAATATACCAATTTATAGAGATGAAATAAAATAATGATAAAAATTTCTGATCACGTTTCGCATGCCCTCAAGAGTTTTTATAAAAAAAATGAAAATAAAAAACATTGGAAACAATTGGAATATTTTTTTCTATGTTGTTGTTATTTATGTAACAATTATATGTCAGTTAAAAAAAAAATTAATTTAACCCTTTTTTGCATATACCATATATATTTCCAGTATTATATGCTAATGATTATCTTGTGGATTTACTTCATTTAACTAATTATGGTAACAAACTTTTCTTAATCTATTCAGCAATTGCTATAGTATATTAAAATTGATTTTATTATAACATATTAAATTATACGGTGCGATAATTTAAAAATAAATATACATTATTCAAGACGTACACGATTCACATCTTATGAAAATATCAAAAATTGGGCTGACCAATGGATCGCTTGTAAAAGACGACCTATCCGTAACTTGCATGAAAGATGAGCGAACCTTCTGATGAAGCATACTTTAAATAATATGTTATATCACTTTTATATGATTCTTGCTAAATAAACATGTGTAATTTTAATCAAAAAACGGAACTTATTTTTGCATATATCTCCAATAACATGCACTTGTATACTATAGAGTAAATTTAGAATAAATTAATGATATGTAGTGGGTTTATTAATGGTGATACTTCACCGACGTCCGAGCAATACGATCACCGGTTAATTTTTGAGTAGATGGTTCTGAAAGGTTTCTTCTGCAGATTCGAACAAAAATCAATCATTAATCATTCGTTTGCTAAACGGATGTTTTATAGATGTTACCTTAATCAGATGCACTGATGAGCTTACAGCTCCAACATTGTTTCTTGGTTATATGTCATAATTGCTATAGTTTTATTGCTGTACCTAATGTCGAGCACATACGTCGCTGCTTGAAAGACGCTTGTGTCTGTTCCCATGTTGTCTGACAATTTGTCATCTATTTATTTATTATGCTGTCGTTTGATAATTTCAGCATCAAACTCTATATTTCGGTTATAAAAATAGATCAGCATTATTGGCACCCATTCTTATATTTTGAACACTCTGTATATAAATATATAGGTATTTTTTCAATTATTGTGAAACTCCCGCATAAAGGAAATGAAAAACATTCAATTAACTATTAAATCTGTGATGTAAACCATTGCAAAAATCATTTATTTCGAGTAAACTGCTTCATTCATAATTTATATACATTTATTTTATATATCATTCAGTTTAGTCACATTCATTCAAATACATTTCACATTCACACCATAATAATATAATATATACACGCAAAAATATCATAAAACTCTGACTGTGAATTTATAAATATTTATTATATAATAATATTATACAATACATGTGTGTGAATCAATTTGAAAATTTATACAATTTAAATACCTCTATAGATCTATCTATCTATCTATTAGATATATCGTTATGTTATGCATAGAATGGAATATGATACAATAAAACTTTTTAAATGCAGATTGAATTATACATGGTAGATAAGGGGTCGTAGTATGGATGTATGATGATGATGATGATGATGATGATAATAGTTACATACGCAGATATCCTTTTGAAATGGTGCATAATCAACTAGCACCTATATTTATATATGTAACACCAAATACCATCTCGCACAGTAAGTAAAGCAACGCAGCAGCATCAACATTACCACCTGATTGTTTGTGTAAATATACTCGGGCATATATAGAAATTTATTTATATATACAATTTTATATTTTCATATTGTATATTATATGCAAAATGAGGGTAATTTATTGCATTAAGTTTTTCAAAGGTCTTCATAAAATGTATACTAATTTGATCAACAATTACTCGAACTATATAGTAATACAATAAAATCAAACATTAACATGGTGGTGAATCATTCCGTTGGTTCATCTACATCGAAAACTGATAACCATATATGGAAAAATTAAATCAATTGTGAAAATTTTTTTTAAATCGATTAAAGAAAATTCGAAGAAACAGAAAAAAATTAGATGATTTATAGTTAAAGATTTCGTCATCAAGTCGATATTTCATTAAATATGGAAATTACATTGAAGGAGTACAAGATTGACATATATACTGCGTCTTTTGTGTCATTAGTGCAGGACATTTTTGATCAGACTTGTATATATTGTTACATAGTCACATAAAATATTTATAATCTATGGATCTATGCGAATGAATATATGCAAATGAGTTTAGATATTATACATTACACTTACACACACACACACGCAACCACCCACCCACATATCTGAAACGACGAAGTAAAGATAATATTAAATACGAGAATATATAATAGAAAGAAAGAATAAATTTGTTAAATTCACATTAATTACAAATACACATATTTCTGATCCTGTTTATGCATGTTAATTTTTGGTGATATATGTAGGTCGAATGTATTAAATAATATTTATGGCAATGTACATTATACCAATATTAAATACCACCATATTCCTCCGCATATGTAATGTAAAATTTTATGTATGTAATCTTATTCTCATATATATAGAGTAATATCTTAAATACTCGTATATTGTACATTAGATGATTATGTCAAGTACGAATTGTCTATATGTAACTGTGCAACGCCAACAGTAATTAGTCACTGTGAATAGCGATCACCAAAGATATTTCCATTATGATTTCATATAAACAAACAAATGATAGTTCAGTTGAGTAATTTTTCATGGCAATATCACCGCAGCGATCGACCGCACAATCTCCAGATTGATACGTTATGTTAGATAATTCTTTTTTTCATCCGTTAGGCGATGTTGGAAATTAGAAAATATCGTTAAACAGTCGATTAACATTAACACTTTGTTCACGCTGTTTGCAAAAAGTATGATTATTTATTTACTTTATTCAACCACATACTGTAAATATGATTTCCTGAGAGGATAGTGTATCCAAAACATATGCAATTATACTTTTAAATATAGCATTGAACTATATATTGTATTAAACTCATATATGGTATTATGTTGAAAAATAAATTAAAATCATCACAAACTGTCCCGAAGACTGATGTACATTTACCCTCCAGTGCTATATTATAAAATCTTATTATAAATACGTACTCGTAAACGAATACAGAAAGAAAATTATGTGTGACAAATGACAGAATATTATTTAAATAATAATTTTTGTATAATTTCATATGGAAAGCATTTCTCAAAATGAAATAATAAAATTAATTACATGAGCGAAATGTTACAGACAGTTTTCCCGGTGTAAAACAAAAAAAAAACATATATTTCACAACACTCTAATGTTTTGGCATATAGAAAATTTTCCATAAAATAATAAATGTGTGTGTTTTTAAAACAAAAATATATAAATTACATGCGTTTTAATGTGTACATTGTCCGCAAAATAACCCAAAAATGGATTAAGATAAACAATTAATTTAATTTTACAAGAATAATTTTATTTATATGAAATATTTTGCCTCATTTGATGTTTAGAAAACAAAAAATTGTTAGGATAATTGTTGTACACTATGAGAAGATGTATTATCGTGTAATAATCGTTGATGGTTCTTGATATACATATTAAGAACTAACAATTTCAATACACCAATAAAGTAATGCAAAAAGCATTAATATAACAAAGCCACTTAGAACAAATTCCCTGTGGATAGTATATCTTTGAAATGGTAAAAACAAATGAGCCATGTTTTGAATTTTCACTTCATCAATACACTTTTTTAGACGTGTTCGTCATTAGTCATTGTTAATGATCGGCCTGCGAACGAATTATGGCCATTCACATATTCTCTGCTGTCTTTTGGATAAACAATTATTTGCATTAGCTAGTTTTAGTATTCCAAGTGTTTCGGGGTAGTATTTTATACAAATTTTAAAACGATTCTTTGTTCTTTGTATACAATATTTTCAACCGACAGTTTCATTGAAAGGACAGTTTCCAATACATATATCAATCCAATTGATGATGTTACCAGGCTCATATGTTAGAAACCCACTCCGCCGGTTATTTTTCGCACAAATGTTATATATATCTGCGTGTAATTAATGTTCAATCTTTAGTTAATACATAATTTATTTATAGGATAACTGAAATTATTTCATTGATAATATTTGTTTGCTTTTGTGTGTTTTATTTTCAATTTCATTTATTATTAACATTACATAATTTTATGAAATGTTATACATACAATTTTATATACACAAAATTTATTTTAATATTACATACGAACGAGTTAACATAAAATTAATTATTTATGTGTGACACACCTTTCAGACATATAATATGCATAACAAAACACATAAATATGAATTGTATGTTTTATCTATACATAAATTCATGTATATTAGGTATTTATATTTTAAAATTAACTCAAAAATAAGTACATTAAAACTTTTATTATCATTTTTGTACCAACAAAATACGAATGGAGAACGATCAATCTAACCCCGTGTCACATTCGCTAAACATTTGTTTATAGACATCCGCATTAAACTTGACAATTTAAAAAAAATAGGTATTTGAAGACTAAAATTACTTTCCAATCAAAGAAAAGTCTATACGAGTTTTACCCAATTTCATTTCTGAAACGGCGACGGCCCATAAAATCGGAGACATTATACAATAACAAACGAAAGTTTTTCTCATATGTCATGTCATTTATTTAATATTTAATATAAGTATTTTAGGGGAGTTTCCAAATTTTAATTTATTAATATATAGAAAACATTAAATCAAAATATACCATTGACTTTTACCTTTTACGTTTGCACACACTCGCTCATACACACAAATGTTATGATGACAAATGACACTAAATAATTATAAAATTATTAATTAGAGGATAGGTTGCAATCAAATGAGGTTTGCCTCAGTCTATATATAGTACGTTAATGATATATGGTAGATTTGGTTATTTACTGGATGGAATTCTATTATTTCCATGCCATCTAACAATTTAGTTTGTAAAATCAATTCGCCGTATCTTTTGTTTTCATTCTGTTAATGGTTTTCCATCCAAATTGTCGACAGATCTTTAAAGTATTCAACAGTTAGAGCAGCCGTCTTTCTTGTAAGTAAGGTTTTGCTGTTGAACATGTGTATAGAAAAGTTAATTGTTTTGCTTGTAACTCCTTGATTTTATCTTTACACTTAATTCCTGAATTAAGACACCTTTTTATACATCTTACTTCTCATTTCGTCTCGAAAAAGCTACAGATCATCGGTGTTTGGTATAGATCCGGATTGATACAAATTCATTTGCACCGTACCGATCCTTCCGAGAATGGTCTTTTTTTACCATTGAGTATGTTAACACACTGGATTGGTAAGTTAATTTTTGCGGTTAACCCCACTGCTGACCATAAATCGGTGTAGTTTCATCCGCAACAAATCTCAATCGGGCTTTGCTCCAACAACGTTTTTTGTTTGTTAAGCAGTGAGTTCTACCTTTTAATCCGGGTCGATACCGATTTTTCCTCGTTGATCGGAGTGAGTTATCCATTTGTGAATCAGTATTTACATTGGTTTTCGTTGTATATGCGTGAAAATAATTCTTCAATTCGTAGATTCGTTAGCGAAAACAAATAGACTTGAGAGATTTTTGACTGCAATTGGTTTCAATACATTTTACATGTAAAATAGCAATATAAGATATTTTAAGTATTATAAGTTTGCAAATACTTACTATGTGATACTATACTCTACTATAGCAGTCTGGAGTCGAAAGTGGCATTATACATATATATATTTTTTTAATAATCAATTGTATAGTTTATATACTACTAAAATCCAAATTTGTGTTTACTTTGAATTTTGAAAGCTTTTTATTTTTTTTCTTACAATTCCATAATGTATTTTCCATTCTTTATTATAGTTTATATTATACACCCGCTGTTGGAAAAATAACAGGCAAGGCTTTCTAATAAATATATGCATTCGTATATTGATGACTAAGAATTACACCTAATTGATACCGTTGTATTGAAAAAACAATAGAAGCGATTAGAAACTACACTATCTTAAAAACTATTGTAACTGATTAGGAGACACGGTGTTATTAATATGAAATGCTGAAAGTTAAGTGTCAAAGCGCTGAATGGCGGTTACCATCAGATGAAGTAAATCCAAAGCTTCTCTATGGTCTTCAACAATTATCTCTAAAAATAAAATTTATTTGCTTCAACATTTGCTTTATTTAACCGATTCCAATCTCCATCTCCATATGACTATTTTCCCTTTTCCCTTTTATGCAGCAATAAAATTAATGAAACCGGATTGCATCCATTGAACAGTGAACGAATGCCATCACCGAATCAAAAATTGATTGAAATGCTTTATTCTTTATCCACATACCGGTTACCTTTCCGGCATAGGGTTCAGCTTTATATTATTGTTGATATAAGTAGTTTTGTTGTAGAAAAACATATACATGTATCCATTACATTACATACTCTTGTAGTTTCGAAAGTAAAGAACCAATTGAAATTTTAATATAACAATATTTCCATCACATAAAATTGGCCTATTTAAATTCTTCTCGTCGTCGTCATCGTCATCGTCATCGTTGACAACAATACACAATATATATTATATGAACATAACATAAAGTAAAATACTATAATAAAATTGCATTTTAAAGTTTCAATTCATATAATAGGTCTACCAATATGTGTGTGCCGTTTTTTTAAAAATAAAACACATTAATTCCGGTAATAACAGTAAAAAATTTTTATTGAATATAATTACCATCGTTAAGTATAACCTTTTTCCAATTTTTTGGCAATTTATGAATACCATCAAAATAAAACTTCTCCTCTTTTGATGCGATCCAAGAATCGATCCAATTTTGGACGTCTTCATAATTGTGGAAGCGTTGTGCACAGAGTCCATGTGCCATCGATCTGAACAAGTGGTAATCTGATGGAGCAACATCTGGTGAATAGGGCGGGTGTGGTAACACATCCCATCCGAGTGTTTCCAATGTTTCTTTTACCGGTTTTGCGACATGTGGACGAGCATTGTCGTGTAAAAGAATCACTCTTTCATGTCTGTTGGCCCATTCTGGTCGTTTTTCTTTCAATGATTGATTCAATTTATTCAATTGTCCTTTGTATACCTCACCAGTAATAGTTTGACCAGGTTTCAATAACTCATAATACAGCACGCCCTTTTGGTCCCACCAAATACACAATAAAACCTTCTTTCCATGAATATTGCGTTTTGGCGTCAATTTGACTGGTTGACCTGGATCAGTCCAATGCTTAGTCCGTTTAGGATTGTCAAAATAAATCCATTTTTCATCACCAGTGACTATTCGATGCAAAAACGACTTTCGTTGCTGTCTTTGAAACAATATTTCGCACGTGGTTTTTCGCTTTTCCATGCTTCTTTCTGTCAATTCATATGGAACCCATTTTCCTTCCTTTTGGATCTTACCCATATTGTTTAAACGATTAGAAATGGTTTGTTGACATACATTTAAGGAATCAGCTAGTTGTTGTTGCGATTGCGCATCGTCTGCATCCAACAATGCTTGCAATTCTGTATCTTCAAATTTTTTTGGTGGTTTTCCACGTTCTTTGTCATTCAGATCAAAATCACCACTTTTGAATCGTTGAAACCACTTTCTGCACATTCTTTCTTGTAAAGCATGTTCACCATAAGCTTCAACAAGAATTCGATGACTTTCAGCAGCAGTTTTCTTCCAATGAAACAATAACAAGAAACCTCCCCGCAAATCAGTCTTTTCTAGTACAAAACACGACATTTTCAACAAAGGAAAAAAATATGTCGTTTACACTTTTAACTCGTAACACAAACTGAATGATAAAGATATAAAGTGAATACGTTCACAAAGAAATTTTCAGCCGAAACCACCATCGTTTCAGTCAGCTACAGCGATTAATCCGTGAGCGGCACACACATATTAGTAGACCTATTATAAAAATTTTATACTCATACACAATGATAAGAAAAAAAATCATATAATATTTATAATTTTTATTATGTAACTTTTTTGGAATTTCTTTGCTGTAGTTCTTATTCTTATTCTTATTCTTATATATTTTATATATATTGTAGAATTTAATTTTCATTAGAATGAAACAAATGAAAGATTTAAGATAACACAGTAAAGAAAAATGTGTGCATACGTATAAAGAAAAACTTAAAAAACATTACAATCTCACCGTACACTGAAAATAGAAAAATAAGTAATAGAAAACAAAAAATTTTGTATATTCACACACCCACTTTAAATCCATTGTTTTGATTCGGGTGTAGAGTGCGTTATGAATCCAAGTTTCAGTGAACAGTTACGAAACGGCGTTTCAAATTGAATCCATATTCAATCTAAATCGATCTAAAAGGACATCCCATTTGTACTATATCAAGGGATTGATGGATAATCGCACCTATAGATCTAAATATCTGTTACGATATATACCCAGAACATTTTCCAATTTAACAATGTAATATTTATTTTTAAAATAATAATAAAGTTATGTTTTTTCTGTCTTTTTTTTTCCCCCCTATAGGATCCTAAGGCATCGTATGATGTAAATAGTCATGATGATGATCCAATGCCACATTATGATATGACAGATTCAAATCGACATGGTACACGTTGTGCCGGTGAAGTTGCAGCCACCGCAAATAATTCATTGTGTGCGGTGGGCATTGCATTTGGTGCTAGAGTTGGTGGTGTACGTATGTTAGACGGTGATGTAACCGATGCGGTTGAAGCACGATCATTAAGTTTAAATCCACAACATATTGATATTTATAGTGCATCGTGGGGACCCGATGATGATGGTAAAACTGTTGATGGACCCAGTGAAATGGCTACACGTGCATTTATTGAAGGTGTTACCAAAGGACGTAATGGTAAAGGTAGTATTTTTATATGGGCATCGGGTAATGGTGGTCGAGAATATGATAATTGTAATTGTGATGGTTATACAAATTCAATATGGACACTGTCGATATCAAGTGCAACCGAAGATGGTTATGTACCATGGTATTCGGAAAAATGTAGTTCAACATTGGCCACCACTTACAGTAGCGGTGGTCAAGGTGAAAAACAAGTTGTAACAACAGATTTACATCATTCTTGTACAGTTTCGCATACGGGTACATCAGCCTCAGCACCATTAGCCGCCGGTATAGCTGCATTAGTTTTAGAAGCTAATCGTAATTTAACATGGCGTGATTTACAACATATTGGTTTGTTATAAAAATAAAAAAAAAATTATTTGAAATAATTGTGCAGATTTTTTAATTAATTTATATTTTTGATTTTTGTGAGTTTAGTTGTGCGTACAGCAAAACCGGGAAATTTAAAAGATGAAACATGGTCACGGAATGGTGTTGGACGACGTGTTAGTCATTCATTTGGATATGGTTTAATGGATGCAGCCGCTATGGTAAAAGTAGCTAGAACATGGAAAACTGTACCGGAACAACAACGTTGTGAAATTAATGCACCACATTTAGATAAGTCAGTATATGTATTTATATGCAAATATGTGTGTGGTATATGCGTTCAATAATATTAGTATAACAATAATAATAATAATAATATAAATTGTAATTTATATGAAATTTATAATTTATTACAATATATACATTTTATAACGTATAATAGATTGTAACGTAGTAATTTTATAATACATGAAATACAAGAATGTATGTGTGTAATATATAAATGGTAATTGCATTCGATATTATTGTTATTATACTATGAAAGAAAATAGTACATAAATTATTGTGAAATTTCATATTATTCATATTATTCTATTGAAATATATTGCATCAAAATTTGCAATTTATATATTATTTAATATTTGTATATTTGTAGAGCCATTCCACCTAAGGGTCATTTAACATTACAAGTAACTGTACAACATTGTAAAGGAGTTAACTATTTGGAACATGTTCAAGCTAAAATTACGTTACAATCACAACGTCGTGGTGATTTACAATTATATTTAAAATCACCGGCTGGCACAAGGGTTACATTGTTGACGTCAAGGTAAATTATAAATTATGTACAATATTATTTATTCGCATATCAATTTAATTCATATAAAAACTTCTATTTGTTAGATGCTTTAAAACGGATAGTGTTATTATGAAGTCCACAAAATGGGAAACGATTATATAACCACAATAAAACAATAGGTTTCCCAGTGGAAAGACATTTATCGTCAGTAAACAGCTCAATCTACCATACTTATCATAATTTTATTTACTTACTGTATGGCACTACATGCTTTCATAACTGGTGACACATACTTAAAGTAAAGTTTACTACATCTCTAGGATGTCCTTGTCTGATATCTCATGTATGTCCTAGCGAAATCA
This sequence comes from Bibio marci, assembly GCA_910594885.2. Lineage (NCBI taxonomy): Eukaryota > Metazoa > Arthropoda > Insecta > Diptera > Bibionidae > Bibio > Bibio marci. The sequence goes on along the minus strand of OU343116.1, from coordinate 11,362,808 downwards.
TACGTATATATATATATATATCATAAGGATATCATTGGGATATTTCGATATCACAAACATGAACGGCATGGCACGAAACAAGCTTAGAATTTATATTTCATTTGAATGTATCATAAATTCGTACAGAGTAATTTAATTTGTCCGGTAGAATTGTGCTGTGTGTTTGAAAAGAATATAAATGAGTCCTGCATATATCCTTAAATAATTCAATTATCAGCTAATTCAGTCTCGGTCTTGAAAGGTCCTTTATAATTGACTTATTTTTAAGAATTTGATTATATTATCATTTACGACGACTACACATATTATAATATAAATTAATTATAGATGATATAATTTATATTTTTATTTATTTACATAGATCTCATGATGTTTCACGTTCGGGATTTAGTCAATGGCCATTTATGTCGGTTCATACATGGGGTGAGGCACCACATGGTAATTGGCAACTTGAAATCCAAAATGATGGTAGATATTTAGGTAAGCCATACATTTTCTTTCTCATTAATCGGTTTTTGTATTGGTTTTGTTATAATAATAATTGATAATAAATCAAGTATTTCTTTCTTCCCCCCACCGCTCACCAATTAACAACTATAACAATACATTTAATTTACTAATAAATATTCTTTTATTAAAAAAAATGTACTAACAATTTTTATATTAATGTGAATAACTAACACACAGGACATGCGTCACTTAAAGAATGGTCAATCATATTTTATGGAACAACCTTACCAATTATTAAAAACGATCCAATATCTGTGCCGCTGGTACCAATCCAAAATCCTATGCAACAACCATTTTCCTATAATAATAATTATTCGGTGACTTATAAACCATTGGTTAATAAAAATTCGCGTAAACAACAACAGCAACAGCAACAACAACAGGGTAATAAAGGTGTTACATCTTCTTATCAATTAGTAACACCACGTAAAAATGGAAAAAATCCTAAATATAATGTTGGAAAAATTATGAAAAATCAACGTATTATAATAACGTCGACGTCGTCGCCGCCACTTCAAATGCCCCTGACAACCGCAACAATAATAAAACCAATTGCTAGAACAACAAATATTCCACTACTAAATTTTACTGCATTGGTCTTAGATTATCGTAATAAAAAATATGAATTAAATACTGGCTATAATAATGCCTTTGGAAGTATGAGAAATAATTATAATAATAATAATAATAATAATAATAATAATAATAATAATGGCAATTATAACAACAATAATAATAATAATAACAATAACAATAATAACAAAAATAATAATAATAACAATAATAATAAAAATGATAATAATAAACGTACATCAATAACAAATTCAAGTGGTAATAATAATAGCAAATCAAAGCAACCAAATAATGAAGATAATAATAACAATAATAATAGATACTCGAATAATTATAAAATTACTGCTGTTAAAGCACCGAAACAAATTAAAGACAATAATAATAATAACGCTTATTTGACATCGACGACAACACGTAACGAAATCTTTCTGTTAAATAAATTGTTACCAACCTCAAATCCAAATATACCAGAATTATTTAAAAAATATGAAAAAATTCAAAAAATTTATCCCGAATTACATCCATATATTGGTCAAAAAGATCAACCACGCGGTGCATCGTCATCGTTTTCATCATCAATATTTTTATCATCGACGGGAAATGGTGGTGGTGGTGGTGGTGGTGGTATTGGCATTGGCAGTGGTGGTAAACCATCACGAGAAAATTCAAAAAGTTTATTTTTTTCTGATGCACAATACATTTCATCACCTGGTGGTGGTGGTGGTATTGGTGGAACAACAACATCGAAAAAAAGTAGTGGACAAAATACACGAATTGTTTCACAACAACAACAAAATATTAATATAAAGGGTTAGGAATTTTATAAGATTTGATGCGTGTGTGTAGTATCTTAATTTTAAAAACAGTATTTAGTTGTTCCTAATTGTTTTCTTTTATTAGTAATCAATTTTAATTGCCACTTTTTATTTATATTTTTGTCAATTTTTTTTTATATTATGATTTTAATTTTAAATTTAGTTTTTGCACAAATATTCTCTATATTTATTACACTTCAGTTTTTGGACTGTGCAATGAGGCATTTATTGTGACAAATTGATACAATATTACCATATTAATCAAAGTGTTTTTCTTCATTCTTCGATTTCTCTGCAGCATTGTGATGCATCTCAAATCTTTACCACTTGCATGTATGGTATCCTTTATATTTCCAATAAAACTTCATATAGCTTTTAGTCTCGATGCGTACTGGACATTTTTAACTTGAAAATTTATTGCAAAATTTAGTAGTAGTGTAAGGTTTTTTTTTGTGTTTTTTTTTCCTTAAAAAAGGATTAAGTTCTGCAGATATTTTCATATTTGTTTCTTCTGTATTCGTTTTCAATATTTACCGTCAAATAATAGCATGAAAATTATAATAAAAGAAAATGTATTGCTGTAAAAAAAAAACTCTAATTGAAAATCCAAGTTTTTCAACAAAAGTATATTTTATCATTTATGTAGATGCGATATATAAATAAACATTTATAAAATTTATTTGCATAAATTAGTTTCAGGAATTTTTCAACTTTGATTCAATTATTTCTATTATATATTTCTTGTGCTTGTGGGTTGGTTGTGTGTGTGTGTGTGTATGTATGTATATGATTTGCAAAAGAAAATTAACGTATATCTAACTCTAACTCTTGTGAATACGAACGTAAAATTCACCTATATAAGAAGGTGCCTACCATTAATGGAGTGCGCTGCATAAGAAAAATCTTAATTTTACTCTAAGGGAATTGCGATTCGGATATAAGATTTTTTTTCTCTATAGTTCTGATCTTTAAATTATGTAAAACTTTAAATCTAAGGGGTAAATGCACAAAATTTTTTATTAATTTTGCGATTTTATAGACAATAAAATTCTTAATTTAGTTGTGACATAAATTTTTTTCTATAATTTCCTTTAATTCCGAGTAATTGTCCATAAATAAAAATAAGCTATGAATCACAGCTACATAAATTAAGAATGATTTTTCACTATACAAATTCGGTTTAATCAATATAAATTTATTTTGTATTTAACTTAGGTTCGATGTTCTACTACAATACATCAAAATCATCCGCATTCAATGATGGCACTGTACTCAAGTACACCTTGTATTTGCAATAGATACAATAAAATGAAATAAAAAAAAAACTTTAAAGCCAATTTTTTTCTATCGGCAATGGAGGAATGATGAAATATTAAATTTTTCACTTATAAATTTATTTATTTAAAACTTTTTAATACATTATTTATATTATATTGTTATATCGCATAGCGGTGTATAAATCGAGTCAGGATAAACAAAATTTTGTTAAACATTTTAGAATTACACAAATTTTAACTGCATTTTATGTATGCGATACGGCCGGCGTAGATTATATAATATTTTAAAAAAAAACTTAAAATGCAATGCACTTAAAAATTTATTATTGTATAATTTAAATTTGAAAATAGGTTATAAAATGTAATTTTTTCCATTTTCTTTCTGTACATAATATTATACATCCTGTGTTTCGAAAAATAACCGGAATGACTTGTATGGATCTGTTAACGCCAACTATATTGACTGATACATTTATTTATGTATTATGAATGGGGCACGACCTTAATAAATTGTCAATGTTTCATTAAATTTCTTTTAGTGTAAGTCAAAAATATAACAAGTGAGGCTGTAGTTTTTGTAAATGTCTGTCGAATAAATTAGAAAGAACAACCATTAAATGTTGTTTTAAAATTGATTGGATATGTTACCGAATTTAAATCATTTGTGGTGATAATTGTTTATCCTAAACACAAGTTTATGAGAACGGTCGCAGCAACAATTCCAAAACATCAACAATCATATACGAAGAAACATAATCATTTTTAGACTTGAACTTTTGAATTAGCCCCTATCTTTGTATACGTTCAATTCTTCAAATTATCATCAGTAAGAAGTGTGTGCTGCTCGCGAATGTCTACATACAATTTTGGAGATAAACAATGAAATTATACAAATAATTGAATTTTCTATATAATAAGTAAAATTTAAGTTTATTTTTTTTGTGATGCAAATCTTAAACGAATTCCATTTATATATTTATTATCTATTTTATTTAATCCGTAATAGAATAATAACATAGCAATATGTATCAGATTCAAAACATTTTACATTTATACAGTGCGTGAAATTTGTATGAACGCCTAATTGGAACATTTATAGGAGTTGATAGACAAATGCAAAAGTCTGCATTAGGTTATTACCAACAACCACGGCTATATATGGTAATAGCACATTTTTCTAAAATTATTTTAAACTCTTCAATTGGCTCAATTAATTCAAAAGTCAACAAACACAAATTTTTGTATTTGAAATACAATTTTAAAAGTATTTTAATAGACCATAGGGTTATCATCTAATGTGTAATGTTGACATTAATGAAAATGGAAATGCAAAGGAAATGTAGAAAACCAATTCGTCCATACAAATTTAGCGCACTGTATTATTGTATATGTGGCAATGCTACAATATATTGATATGTAATAGATAAATCAAATATATACCTACTACAATCCTGCACAATCCTACACAATATATTACATATCCTATTATATTATGTTTGTGTATCGGTTTATAAAAACCTAATATATATATATATATCTTATTTATCTTATCTCTATATGGGTATGTGTTTGTGTATACTACTTTATTGACTACTCGTATCTCGAAAAAGCAATTTAATCGTTTATTTATTTTTATTGATACACCCTGTGTCTGCAAAATAATCGGGATGGATTACGAAAAAAGCTTTTAGCTTGATGGTATATTGAAGCATTTATTATGTCGTTCTGAATATCGAAAGGCTCCAGGTAGTTGGCGATAGTATGATCGTATGCGACAATTATTACACTGATTCTTTCCCAAAATATCCCATTTATAAATGCGCTTCAACAATTATTTGGTTAATATTGCTTTCTTAATCCCTTTCGTTTATTTTTCGTACAGAGACGGTCTATATGTGTATGCGTGTATTGAATTTATTTGATTTGGTCCTGTTTCCTTCCGGTTGCTATTCTGGCGGGGTACACCACCAACAAAAACCAATATATAAAATTTATATTATTATTATTGTTATTTTCTTGCTTGCATGTATATATGAAATTCGATTTTATCATTTAACAAACTGTTATCAAAATATGTACTATCGCTAGTTGAGTACACTCACAATTCTATTATTATATGTATACTTTCACACACACACACACACACAAACAGCATATATTCAGTGCATACTCTTGGTTTAGAGAAATCTGAAAATTTGGTATTCATTGTTGGAAATGCTTAAAATAAGTTGTCGTAAGTAAAGTTTGTCAAAATGTACGGCACGCTCTATTGAAGGGAATTTATTACGGAATTAGTGTTTCAAAGTGAATAAGAACTCTCGTGGTTCTTTCACTTTTCACATTTAGTCACGCGCTTCATCTCATCATATGAAAGAAAATTAAACAAGAAGAATTTTAGTGGAATTAATATTTTTAAAAGGATCAAAAAGGACATTTCAAGAATCTAATAAAGATAATTTAATATTAAAATATTTACTCGTATATTTCTTCATCATCATGATGATAGTTGTATTGTCTGCGAGAAACCTGAAATCAGTTTTAATAATATTCATTTTTTATGATTTTTCTCTTTTCTTGGACCATGTCCAAAATAAATTTATAATTAATTTATAGTTTTAATGCTATATTATACAATATATTCTCATTTCCATCCAGAAAAATATCCAATGCTATAAATAATATTTCGTATTGAAAAATGGAAATATCAAAAAATATGAATAATTCATTTTCTTTTTTTGGGCACGGTCCAGAAGAATTAAAATTCTGTTTGTCTGTGTGTATGTATAGTCGGTGGACAAAATTATAACATAGCCTAAAAATAAACGAACAACAAATATATTAACTAAGATATACTTTTGCTACATATACTGACCAACTTGAATATGTATATAATTAATGTGATCGAGACTTGATTGCGTGCTGAATATATACTTACTTACTTACTGCATGACATTAAAACACAGGTGTGGTTTCAACCTTAAACAACTGGACCTATCTGAAGCAAACGTCTTCCAATCACATATTTTAAGGATTTAATATCACAATTTACTGCATCTTCTTCTCCTTTCTGGAGTATCATTTAACAGTTTTTGCTTGGAATGTGTGCATGTTGGCATTTATTATTTATTTAACGCATATTTAATCCAAAAAATAACACGATGTATTTTTATGATTACATATTATTATTTATTTGTAGACCATTTTAATTTGCATTTAAAATTGTTTCTTTTTTTTTTAAATTTTATATTAAATTTATTATAATGCGTTAATGGTTAATGTTTTGTATTTTATTTTAGCCAAATTAAGTCAATGGGATTTAATATTTCATGGAACTGAAGAACCGGCTCAACCAAATGATACACCTTACAATGGAAAATCCAGTTTAGATAGTAATTATGGTGGTGAATTGGAACAAAATTCATTATTTGATGCCGAAACACCGAGCGGTCAATGGCGGGATATGCAACAGGTATACATTTTTTATATTATAGTTTTAATAACAATTTTTTTATCTGTGGGTATATGGACCAGAGTTTTGATGGTAAATGACAAAATCACTGCACGATGAAAAAGAATATTATATACGAAGAGTATTTTAATATATATTTAGATAGTCATCCGTCAACAATATAGTGCCATACAGTGCATCTATCGAACATTACCGCCAACTTTGCGGAATGTGCATAGCCGGTGTGTGTTTGGTGGAGACTTTTTTATTCACTGATTTAAGCATATATTCAAATACTAACTTTACTACAAATAAAAAACATAAATGCTTGATTCATTGCACATGTGTGCTACATGCATAAATAAAGACGTTGGTCATATATATGAATAGAATAAAAATTGTTATTAAATTATAATTTTTTTATTTCCATATTTATTTCCATTTTATATTTGCCACATAATTTTTCAGGTTGGTGAAAGTCATGTCGATGTACAGCGGACAACATCAAACGATCAAACGGGTAGTGCATGCATAAAATTTGCACCCGATCAAAACTGTATAGGTTTGTGTCTCTTAATTTTGATATTCTCTTCATGTTCATTTTATTTTCCGTCAGCAGCAATTGTTAAAAAATTATCGACAATTATTATTAATTTATTAACGTGTAGTAATAGTAACCATATGAAATGTAAAAAAATTTACACAAATGCAAATATAAATAATAAGAATAATGATAATAATAAGAATAATGATGATAATAATAATGATAATGATAATAATAATAACAATAATAATAGTGATAATAGTAATAATATTGATAATAATAGTGATAATAATAATAATAATAATAGTTATAATAATCAATATTATAGTAACAATAATATTAATAATGATAACGATAATCATTATAATAATAATAATTATAATAATAATTATTATTATTATTGTTATTATCATTATTATGATTATATTATTATTACTGATACTGATACTATTAATAATAATCATTATTATAATTATTATTGTTATAATACGAGTAGGTCAATAAGTAAACTATTAAAATATAGTAATATAAGTTACAATAATAATTCGATTAATTATTATTATATATATATATATAATAATAAAAATAATAATAATAATAATAATAATAATAATAATAATAATAATAATAATAATAATAATAATAATAATAATAATAATAATAATAATAATAATAATAATAATAATAATAAAATTAATAATAATAATAATAATAATAAAATTAATAATAATAATAATAATAATAATAATGACCAAAATAGTAATAATAGTTTTTATAATAATATTAATAATAATAAAATTAATAATAATAATAATAATAATAGGCAACAACTACAACAACAATTTATAATGTGGAGGCATTAATTTTATAATAGAAATTCATAACACTTGCGAACAAAATAGAATAATTTTTTTATATATACAAATTTTTAAATAATAATATTTTTTAATTAGGACACAATTTTTTTTTTTGGAATAATTGTATTAAAATTGTATTAATTCTAAGCACGCGACTACGTTGTACGCGCAATGACACGAACTGTACAACGATAATATTTCATTTATATATACGCATTGACACATAAATACATTTAAATGGTAATGGTTATTAATTATATGAAAAAAATAATTGGAATAAAAATTTAATCTTTTTACTATTTAAGAAACAGTTGGGCTGCTATGCCATTACAAACTTTGATAATAGCCAATCCTTTTATGTTTTTCTACTAATTCTAAAGGAATTGTTGTGAAATTTCTGCTTACAACTATTACATTAAAATTTACGGGAACAACGCCAATTTTCTGTATAATTCAATTTTAAAATTCAGGCATTTTATTTTTTTTTCGTTATATAACAAAATAAATAAACCTAAAAATTGTGTTGTAAGATTTTATGTTCATCTGGGGTGAGGGAGGAGGCGACCCAGAATAAGAATTAGATAGATTTTAAAATATTAGTTAATTAATAAAATTTCTTATGATAATAAAATGTCTGACCTAATTCCATATTAACTTGTGAATGAGACAGGAATATTCATACTATTATTAATATTAAGTCATTTGCTAACTTATATATTTATATATAAATTTATAATAAATTGCCAACGTGTAATGTAAACGACGACGGGGAGGGAAGTAACTATTACTAATCAGTGGCAAAGCCTGAAAATATGTTTTCATATTGCAATATCACTATATTTTTGTGGTGGTCAGCCGAGTTGAAAGTAGACAGACAATACGCCAATGCCACGAATATAATAGATAGATATAAAAAAGTACAAATGCATAAATTCAAATTAATATAATTTTTTAAGTTAAGTTTTTCACTGTGCGCGTGCCTGATATATGTGTTTTAATATATAGAGCAACGAATTGTCGTATGATTTCATATGAAAATTGCTATACCGAAACTTATCTTTTAATAAAAGAAGTTTATATGGCAATGGATTTTATATCACGTGCTCGATTTTTGGAGTAGTTTAAGCGTTTCCAAGACCAAAATCAAGAAGACCAGTAGAATTGATATATCCCAATTAAACCAATTGATTCACTTTAAATCGTACACAATTTAGTTTTGTCTGTCATTTGGGTGACAATTCCCGAACTTTCAGAAAATCTCATATAGATGATATTGGTTGTGAGAATGACTAATCTTTGACTGATGTCGTGTTAAAATTACATGACACTCCATTATTTACAAACAAAGTTGTTACGTTCAAGTGCATTTTCTATATTACTATATCCAATTTACTGAACTATGTACCGGTGCCATAAAATACGGAACGAATTTACAAAAAACACTTCTTAATTTGTTTAGTTTGTTAGCATTTTTTTTTGTATTTCATGCGTGGACCATGTGATTATCCTTCCCAAACACCCCCTCCCCCCCTTCTAAAACCTCACTATAATAATAAATTACTATAATTTTAATATAAATTTAATTTTTCAACTTATATAATAATTGAATTGTTTTTTGTTCATATTTTACTGGAAGACTTATTATTATAATAATAATATACACAAACTCTTGTACGATATTATTGTAATAAGTACATAAGTAATATATATATAGAATTGGTTCCATCATATTATTAAATGAAGAGTTCATAATTTACTATAGATAGGGTGTCCGAACGAAAGTTGGCAATGAAGAAGTAGTAGAAAATACAAGATTTTATAACCACCCCGACTTCGTTTTGACTTAAAAAACCGGATTTTATCAATTACTAATCCTTTTTTTTTGTAAACCAATTACTAAAATGTAATGTCTGGGCAAGCCTAACAATTAACTGCCATTATTACATACATCACAATTTTGATGATTGATTTGGAATATTAATTTTTAGAGTCACGGCTACAAATTCTTTTAAATAAATAAAAACTCATACACTTTAACAATATGAACACAAAAATTGTTGATGGGAAATTTTTCTGTCTATTAAAATAGATTGTTTCCTTATTATTGTCGGCACACCCTGTATATGTATTATAATATTTAACTAAAAGTATATATAACTTTACGAAGTTACTTAATAGTTTATTTTAATCATTAAATATTTAAATGTAAAATTTTAATTTTAAATTTATGAAATATTTATACAGTTGAATCTGCTGTATAACAATTAATTACGGATAACTTAAATTTTTTTAAATTTTAAAGAGTTTTATTTGTGAATCATTTGTTCTTTGTTCACACGGTGCACCATAACATTGACATTTTTGATCACGGTATATAGAAATCTCTTAATTGTTGGCAGGCTGATTGTAAAAATTGTTTTGTTGAATTTTTCGACCATAGAAGTATCAACGCACAGTGACCTAGGATTATGGTTTTCACCAGAAAAATGACCCACTAAATTTTTTTTCATATTTCTACACGCTATTATCAAACTGTATTTGTATGCAATGCATACTCGTTTCCCATTTTCCATATATCAAATGCACACTCACACACACATTATACTAATAATAAATATACGAACAAGTTATATTGTCTTCTATTATATATCTATCTATTGAATGCGTGTGTAATTTGTGATAACGTGATAAATGTATAAAACAAAAGATATAAGAAATTAATGATAAAAGTTTTTAAATAACAAATACACTTAGTCGTCGCTTATATTAAAATTATTGATTTTAATTTTCTTAGAAAGTTTTACACACACACACATATATATATGGCGTATATAGTTTTAAATGTCGTGTTATAAAGAGTTGATATATGTGAGAAATTTATCCTATATATTCATTTGTCTTATATATTGTATGAGGATATATCTGCCAACATTTTTATAGTGTAACTCTGTATATAAAATATATAACTTTTAACGATTTTCGTTATACATTTAAAATTCTGATAAGTGTTTCTCGCATCTATATCTCACGAAAATGAATGCATAATTATAGACGATTATTCGACATTTACAACAACCATATTTAATGAAGTTGTGCTTCAGGTACATCTCATTTTGAAGCAACATTTAAAGAAATCTAAAAATTAAATAATGTGATCAAAGACACATTTCGGTATATTATTAAATTTTCTTTTTTCATGAGTATAGTGGCATACCTAAATTTAAAATGTTATCCTTGAAATTTCCATAATTGTGTAACAAAACAGTAATTTCCAAACATTGAGTGAAAGAACGAAAGATGAGTGAGGGTTGTATACTTGTGTATGTGTTTGTGCTAGTTTTACAAATATAAAACTAATTTATTGTGTCCATATGAAAAAATAAATAATTTAAATAAATGATTCTAAAAAAGGCAAAGACTTTTGTTACTCACTCTGCATTCACCACAATATTCTATATAATAAATATGTATTACAAAAAGTGTTTAATTATTGTATCTCTATAGATAGTCTGATATATATATACATATTTTGAAACAATTTAATAAACGGTAACTTTCAAATTATCGTAAATTTAAGCTCTAGTTATTTTTTTATATACACAAATTGTATCAAATACAGCAAAATACCACAAACTCCAACTAATATACATATCCTATTTTATAGTTGCTATATGTTATATATTCCATATTATTATACACTATGTATTTATATATAATATGAATGTGCAGCATGTACATACGTGTTTTATGTATACACAAATATGATAAAAAAAAAACTGTAAAACTATTGAACATTATATATAAAAACATTAATTCAAATTTGTACAATTTGAAAATGTCATTTCCTCTATACTATAATTATATGTATATATATATTTTATCGGATATTTGATATTTCTGTATATAATTTTGTTTGTCTATGGGCATATATATACAGTCAGTAAAATGTTATACATGCACCGTCGAATGGGTTTTAACATTTTTAAATTTGATGTAATACAAATATTGGTTGATGAGACACGAAAGAGGTGCCAATAATAAAACAACACCATCATGTTCTATTTTGAACCAATGTCTTTCACTTTTCGTCCGATTTTACCCTGACCATATTTATCAACTTTGACAATTACAATTATCCCATAAACTAATAGACAGTTCCAATGACATATAAAAATAGTTTCATTTTATACAAGATCTAATTATATATTTTTGAAACTAAATTTATTGATGAGGTCGATATATAACAGTAATAGCTAGTGATTATGATCACTAATGAATTTATCTATTCAGTTAAATGGGCGTTAGGATGTACAAATTTTGTCCTAGTGTGCGCTAGTGTATATACTATATTTGTAATTTAAATAGGCACAATGAAGGATTTTTATTTTAATTTTATAAAATACAAAAAAAAACCATGTGTCTGAAAAATAATTGGAATGGATTAAGATAAATGACAAACAATTAATTCGAAATATTGAAATATATGTATTTTAAGTCGCCGATCGAAATCCGTATACAATAATACACAATCAGATTTTATAACAACCAACATTAAAACACGTACATTAGGCACAACAAATTTGAATGAAGATTATCCTTTTTTTTCAATATTAAAATTACCATAAAATTCTGTTTGATGCTGTTGTGTCATGTAACTGATTTTGTATATTAGTTGTCGATGTTGTTGCTGATCCGGTGAGATATAGTGTAAATATGATCAAATGTATCGAAATTGATTTAGTATAGCTCTCGATACTAAATATTATTGAATTTTTGAAACGTTTTAGAATAATAATGCTCACATTTTAACTATCTTTATTGGTGGAATTGGAAATTTGATCTGTAATACTAAACAACAACAACAGAAAACAACTGGCACATTCAACCTCAATTTTGGCATACCTATTTGAATGAATTGTTATTAAAAAACTTATACTTATTAAATTATTATATAATTGACATAGTGTAGGACACACACACGTGAGATCGCTGTCACATAACTTTGTATTTGTACTTTTTATATAATAGAAGAACTTCCACAAAATATTACTAATATGTGTTTTCATTATAAAAATATTAATTAATTATTAAATATACATAAAAGACTGCAATAATAATTATATATTTATTAAATTTTAATTAATTAATTTAACGAATTAATTCGATTAATTAGAATTGTTATTCGATAATAAAATAAAAATAATTTGTAAATATATTTAAATCCTCATGCGGCGGGAAATACCAACAAAATTTCATAATACTTAAGTAATAAATGAATTATGGCTATATCGAGATTATTATTTAGTATACAATCAATTTGCTTACTACAAATAGTTTACCCCATTCCCTCTTGATGAACGTCTAAATTGGAGGATATACAATAAAACAACAAAAAATTGCGTGGTAATTGGAGATCATATTGAATATTCAATGCAACGCATAGGCATAAGATTAAGAATCAAGCTCAACACAAGTCCGGAATTTCATATCAAAATGTTTGTATTATAAGAAATACAGTATACAACATAAATCCGAATATACATGTAAGGCAATTCTGAGAAAGGTTACGCACAATGCATAATGACACATCGAAATGAGAGAATGCCCATTACTGCATACGTTAAAGAACGAAAAACTAAACAGGCCAAAATATTATCGGTAGCCATAATGATATGAATATCGGCTGGATGGGCTATTCCTTATCGACGACCAATTACTATTATAATTTATTTTTATGGAACACATTTACACCGTCATCGAAAATCTTTCAAAGAGTTATCCCTTTAACACCATGCCGTACAAAAAATATATTTCGATTTGTATATGCAAATTCTTTGATATCGTATTTCCGGCTCGAGCTTGGGCGAGGTGTAGCCAAACCAATTTTTTTTTTTTCTATATAAAACAAATATGTGTGAATTTATAATTACATAATTAAGGATGTAACAATTAAATAATAATAACAATAATACTAAATTATAAATAATAAAAACACCGCCCGTTATAATTGTAATAATAATAATAATACAAAATAATAATAATAATAATAATAATAATAATACAAAATAATAATTAGGTATTTAATTAAATATTTATAAAATAGATAAGAAAATTTAAGAAATTAAAAAAATATTGTGTGTGTAAACATTACACTTAAATTGAAAATAAGTACATAATTTTTTTATAAATCAAATGTGCGTGCGGATTTAATAAATTAAAATTAGTACGTAACACACTTGCAATAAATATTTGAAGAAGCAGAAGAAGAAGAAGGAATATATACGCAATTTATACACAATAACAAATTGAGATAATTTTTGGAAGGGTTTTCATACATGCACAGCTGCAGATATAACTTCATCAGTAAAAACAGTCTGATGCACACATTCAAAGACAGACATGCAGCCCGATTTGTTGCTTTCGAATTAATACCACTGTTTTACATTGCACAACGATGTGGTTGAGATCGCAACATTACCCACCCTCTTAAACCCCGTATTCTTTGGTCAGCACACATTTATCAATTTCGTCCACACACAAACGAAAATCATCTGTTTTCACATTGTTTGATTGCCAAAAAGCGTGTACCCAACTTACACGTACACGTCACATCGCGTTCATATACCAAGGCAGACATACAGCGGGTTGAATTTTAGCTGTCAACGAACCACTCAACAGCAGCATGCACACTATATGTCTTCTATGAAGACACTAAACCGTTTTCCACATATTTATCGCAAGCATATATCAAAGCAAACAAATCGTAACAATCATTTCTCTATAAATAATGCAGTTCCACTTATATGCCCTCAAATCAAAATTTGCAAATGCAACGCCTTTTTTACACCACAGACTCCGTCTAAGACAATCAATAAGTCTAGCAATTTACTTCTGTGTGCAGTAAAATAATTTCATACCGCAGATAATGTTTGCACACTTTCAACATGACGACGTCAATTACAATTCACAGATGCTATCCTGAAGTCAATAAAAATAAACTAAAACGACATAGGACTTGTTGACAATTCGCTTTCATTGATCATAAATTTTATTCTTATCGGCAGGTGGCCAGAGACTACTGACTACGCGACCTAAACAAGTTCTGAATGTGAATAAATAATAATTATAAAATTTAATTTTTATTTTAATGAAAATTGTTTTCTTTTTAAATTATTAACAATTAAGTGTGAAACAAATAATAAAAACGCGTATTTTTTGTTTTCCTCGCCAATTTTCTGTACATAAAACATTGAATAATAAAATACGATGTTAATAAAAAAATTAATTAATTAATATTTATTTTTTATGTTTATTTATTTAATTTAATTTTTTCTTTTCATTTTATTTATTAATTAATAAATTGTTTTTGTTGAAATCTATAGTTAAGAAATTAAAACTAAAAAAAAACAAAGAAAACATATCCATTTAAAACAAATATAAATAATTAAAATAGTATTGATTTTAATAATTAATAATTTATTTAGAATTCACACACATCACACACACATCATACAATAATGCACACATACATACACATAAATATATAGAATTATTTACAATTTGTTATATATTTTTTTGATTATTAATTTTTATTTTTTATTTAATAAATTTGTTGATTAATTTTAATAATAATAATTTTAATAATAATACAATATATTATTTAATTAAAAGTAATAATATAATTTTCATTAAAAAAAATTACAAATATTATGTGTAATTTTCTTTCGGTTTTAAAATTATATAAAATTAAAATGTTAATTAATTTTTATAAAATTTATTGTGTGGCAACGCGCGGCGGTGATAGTCTTTCACTGGAATAAAAATTAAAAATTTAAATAGTAAATAATAGTTAATAATTAATAAAGCCCCCACCCCCCACATATCAATTTTTAAAAAGGTTATATTTTTAAGTTATAAAAATTATAATTATAAGTATTATTTTATTTATTTAATTAATTAATTCTATATTAGAAAATCAATTCTCATTAATAATTTCCAATTTTAATTGTAAAGTTTTTTTAAATTTATTTCAAATGCTTAATTAATTTTTTCCCGATGATACACACACAATACTGTGTCAATGTTCATAGCCAATAACAATTTTCATTTAAACTTTTAAATGTATTTAATTGGTGGCTGTTGAATATATGTACCGAATAATGAAAATTAAAAATAAGTAAAGTTTAACAGTTAATGTATATAGGCAATTTTTATATGTAACCGAACCCACAAATTCCCATTTCCCATAAAAATATGTTCCACTTCGAAAACTCGTATTACGGTAACATTTGTTTTATATGTATACCGGATATAAACCCATCCGATATTATGAGACGATATCAATTACAAAATTATGTTAGCCTATAGTTTTAACCTAATGTTGTCTATCACCATGCATCCCAACAAAGGTGTAGTGATGTTGTTACGCTTCAAGTAACCTATGCTCACAATATATAGTTTCAACATTTGTTGGACATCCTTTTCGTGTACTATATAATTGTATCAATCTTATCGACAACGTTTAATCCATACTGTTCAGTGGAAATGTCAATTCCCAAAGTTATCACTGGAATCGAACAATGACTTATACATGCTATAGTCCATAGTCCAGTCGCAATAAAATCTAACATTTATGCGCATCATTCTAAATTTTATACTCAAGTCCCTCATCTATTCTGCCCTATACATCATACATTCGTTGAACGACCGATGCGATATTTTTCCTGGTGCATTATATCCAATGGGAAACACCATACCAGTACGTAAATCGCATCAATAGAAGTCTAGCCGACATACATTCAATCATGTTCATACATCATCACCATTCGTTACCTTCTATTATTGTTACCTTTGCATACTCCATACTGGACAAATTTGGAAAACACAACCAAGGCCACAATTTCATCATATATTCATTTCAGTCCACTTCCTATCCTCGCTCACACACACACCATTATTTGCATCAACACATGATAAGATTATTCAAAATATATAGGATGCATCTTATATGAAAGTTATTCCTTTAATAAATTAAACCATAAATAAGTCTTGCAGCATTCATCTTTTTCTTTCTCATCATCTACCGATAACACTCACCACATGTAACAGAATTTTTAGCAACATTTTCCATAATAATTATTGTTCGATGACGGGTTTTCTGAATAAAAACACTCTAGGTGTTTTCATATGATATCTGAATATTTCCAATGCGGCGGGGGGGATTTCTCTACAACCAATTTATTAACGATTTCTTTTGAAATTATGAAATTAACATTTAGTAATAAGTTTTATAGTTTGGTGGGGTAGGGAAGTAGGAGACAATACCGTCACTACGTCATGGGTGATCCCATGAATATTCTGAATGGGAATCCTCTAGAACTATCTGCTATACTGGCAGCTATTATTTTTTTAATGTAATTTAGATCAAAACCCCCCAACCACACCTCTCCCCATATCCGCACCAAAAACCACAGCACTATACTACATTATGTTGCCAATAATATACCTGTTTAATTTATATTAATTAAATTATAACCATATTTTTAATTTATTTTAAATGTATTCCACACATTCCATTATTTATTGATAAACAAAAAAAAATATATATATTTTTTAATTTTTAATATAATTTAATATAATTTAAATTTTAATTAAAAATATTTACACGCGCCAAATCAACACAAACACGAACAAAAATTTTAAATGAAATACTCTTAATTAATTTATTACCTGTCATTTTGAATGTAATGAAATAATAAAACAATTAAAAAAATAAATACAAATTTATAATTAATTTTTAATCATTTTATTAATTTTATTATTACATTAAAAAAAAAAACAAAAAAATAAATAAAATCCGAAATGTGTGTGTCAAATAATCAGTTTAATTTTTATTTTTTTAATTTAACAAATATATTAAATTTTAAATTTTTATTTTAAGAAATCAAAAAGTTGAAAAAGGAAAAAAATAAAATTCAATATCAACAACAATTATTGTGTTCTTAATAAGAAAAAAAATTAATAAATAATAATAATTAATTATATTCTATATAAAAATAGCCATGTAAATAAATATTGAATATTAATTATTTAAATAACAATTTATAAAATTAATTAATTATATAAATAAATAAGACAACAACTACCAACCAACCAACCAACCAACCAACCTTAGATAGGTACACGTAACAAAAAACACAAAATTAAAATAAAATTTATTAATTAAATTAAATTTGGATATTTTTAAAGCGAATAATTACAATATAATAATAAATTATGTTAATAATTAAACAAAATAATTAATATATATTAAAATATACACACAATTTATAAATAATGCGATATTATATATTAATAATAATAATAATAATAATAATAATAATAATAATAATAATAATAATAATAATAATAATAATAATAATAATAATTATAAAAAATGAAAAGAAAAAAGGCAAATAAAATATTAAAATAAAAAACAATTCATTAATTATTGTACTTATTTTTTAATTAATATTATTATAATTTTTATTTTATTATTTTATTTTTTATTTTTTCTATTATCGAAATATATATATTTTTAATTTGTTTGTTATTTAATTAATTAAATTCCTTGTTTTAGTTGTTTTTTTTTTTTTTTTTAATTTATATTAATTTACTTTAATTTATTTTAATTTATTTTAATTTTTAAGCAATTGTGTGTGTAGTATAAAAACACAAGAAATTAATTTATTTTATCATTGTAAAATGTATAAAATTATTATATGTTCTTAAAAGATGTGTCATTTAAGGTTCGAGCAGTACATAGCTGTTATTATAACAATTCCTATCAATTGGTATGGCAGGAAGTCGAATTCTCCTGAAACATTCCCGCCCAACCACCCTAACAACCTTTAACTTTTAGTTTTCCTCCTCTCTATAACCACACAGTTTTTCGTCAAAATAAAAAAACATCACAGAATTCTTATATTCGAAAATTCGCCTTCTGTGATTCGATCCCAATACACACAACTCTATAGATCGGAAAAATTTCAAGAACATTATTATTGTTTTCATTTTAGTACAGCATATTTTGGGGTACATTCCGTGCAGGAAGGGTGGATTTTTAAGACAGGAAATGATTAGACTCAAATTATATTCTAGAATGTCGCTTATTGATAGACAAAGGTTTGCATTCAATATTTAATTCTTCTCCCTCCCTGTTTACTAACAATCGTCAATACCAACTGACGTACGTCGCCGATCCTCATTCTTCTACTTTAGTTTCGTTAAACAATTTTCCATCTAACCACCTTAGCAACATCTATATCTTCTATCAAAGTTTACAGTAACATCTTATCTTGTATTATAGAACGTTCCAAATTTCAAATAATTTTGATATGGGTCGAATTTCCTTTCAACAACCAAATACTACTACCGCTCCAAGAGTCCACTCCGCCTCCCATATCTATCTTATAACCACCATAAACTATCCAACTCTTCTCTAACTTGTCGTCAAACAACACCACAAACTTCTTCTATATTTTCAATTTAAATTGATATTGATATTCATATCAGATTCATTTCAGATTGATTTTGGATATTTTTTAAAAAGAAAATCTCTAGATTCTTGCAGATTTACGTAAAATCCAGATACTTATTTTTTTTTATTGGTGTTTAATTTTTGTAATTTGGTGTTGGTGTTACACGTATGCCCCATGGTAACCACAATTGAGGCGGTCACCTGATATCAAAATTAGAATTTCATCTAACCACTCCCCGTCCTCCTCCCCCCATTATTGAGAGTAATATCAGTAGATAAAAATTGTTATTAAATATTTATTTAAAATTTTAAAAGAAATGGTGAGTTTTTAGTTTATGAAATTTTTGATTGGTAGCTTTTTTTTGTGTTTATTTATTGTTTATTTCATTTAATAAAAAACATTTATTTATTGTTTATTTATTTATTTATTAAAAAAGAAAACTGTATTTTCTTTAATTGCTTTTTTTTGTAATTAACAATAATTGTTTTTGTTTTTTTGTGTTTTAGTCTATTTAAGGAATGAAAAATTAATTATTATTTTATTTTTTTTTATTGTAAATATTTTGAATTTAATGAATTTAATATTTAAATATTCTTTGTTAATAAAAAGAAGAAAAATGTCAGTAATTTTTTCAAAAAAAATATAGAATTAAATTTAACAATTGTTAACTATTTAATTTTGTTTGTTAAAAATAAAAAAAAATGTTAGACAAAATGTAAAAAAAAGGAAAATTAAAGTGCATGGCTTTTTTTTTTTATTTTATTTTAGATTTGAATGTTTGTTTTTTTTGTATCATTTTTTTTATTCAGTTTCGAAACTTTCAAAACACATATTATTTGTTTATTTTATATTAATAATTTTGTTGTTGTATACTTTGTTGTTGCATTTTATGTATTATTAATTATTATTATTATTATTATTATTATTATTAGTATTAGTATTAGTATTAGTATTATTATATAAGTATTTATTTGGTCATTTTTTATAAGATTTAATTTAGTAACTGCGAACCCCCCCCTCGCCCATAAAAGTACAATATTTATGTAATACAAAAATACGATAGGTAAATTTAAATGTTTACTCTATTTAAAGATGACTTTTCTATCAATTTTCGCACGCTTATACTTTTTACTTTGAATGCCTCTCTATTATTTTTCTATATCTGTCCGAAAATGTACCAAAAGTGACATTTCGTACCGCGTATTGCATATTTACACACATAATAGAATACAGGAGGAGGTATCCCTTGAAAATGGTGTGATAGATATGTGTCGTACTAATCAAATTTATTACAATTACAACAGTAATAATCGACAATTCATTACCAAATTAGTTTTCCTGTGGTCCATGCATGGCTTCTTTGGAAGTTTAACAATTATTCTTCAATTTTTATTAAATTTGGTATACGAGATATGCGCCGATGTATCGCGTAATGGGATTACTAGTTTAAGTTTCTACTGACCTTCTGAGAAATCGATGAAAAATTGGTTAAGAATATTGCCCAGAACTTCTTCGCAGCAAAACTATTTTTAAGCCTTAGTTTTCCGCTCATATTACTTTAAATCAATTAATATATTATCAAATTTTACATCTATCTTTAAATTGTATCGATTTTGATTTGGCACAAGTTTCGTGTGACTTATGTAATCAGTCTTAACGCAGTAATTTTATATGATTTTATACTTTTTGGTATTATTATTTTTAATGAATTCAATTTCATAATTTTTATATTTGCACGTAAACTATTTTGTGAACACTGTAATATAATTTGTTTTTGTGTGTGTGTGTGTGTGTGTGTGTGTGCGCGCTGCCTAGGCCTAGCTTACTAAGCTTTTCATATAAATTATATTAATGAATTTTCATTTTGTAAAATAATAATTAGTAGATAGTTTCCGTTTGCATGTTGTAACTTATAGTTAACGTTGTCCTCGTTCGTGACTCAATTTTTATACCTACAATATTATTCGGAACACAAAATTTCCAAAACTGATGGATAGTTCGTGTAAACTTCTTAGTTTATTTTTGCAATGGAATTACGACATTATACTGAATGCGTCCGTATTATGGTACTCGTAATTGTAGTCAAAGTGATAGTTGGTGATTTTAAGATGGCAACAAATATCGACACGGCACTATATAAATCACCTATTTCATTTAATTATCTATGATTGTTACGGTTTTAATATGAACAAAGTTAATTTGATTGCAGTTATATTATATTATATCTGTTCAATCGTACTTTAGGAACGAATATCGATATAGTTCGTATCCTTCCATATTAGCATTGGTATATGTATCCAAGTGGCAGACTATGCATCAGAAGATTTTGTTAAGACTTGGTGGCATTATTTTGTCGGTTCGAACCATTCATGATCAATAAAGTTCCTGCTGTCGGTCCCGGGAATTTTGTTCTTATCGAGAAAAGTTCTTATGAATCGACCATCCGGTCTCCTTCTTCGTTCACCCAAACCTTTAACAAATCCCTTATACAATCTGACCCCGTTGGCACAACAGTACCATATAATGTGATCTGACAGACAGAATCAATGCCATACTCTTTACCGTTTCAAGAGTCCTCATATTTAAGCATTACTTATAGTAAAATTTAGATTTAGGATCTTATTTCTACATACCAAATTAGTGAGTTGCTGACTAAGTACTCTTGGTATCGATTTCTCATAATTTTGTTATGATCTCATTTTCATATAAAAATTAATTTTGTAACGCATAAATTCCATATTATTTACAATTCTGACTACAATTCACACATACTCGGAACTGATAACCATCCAAATTTCGTTATTATATTATTAAACATTTTTAAAATATAATTTTTCAATTTTCCTCTTTTTCTTTCAGAATGTTTACAAAATACATTTTTATATGAAGGACGTTGTTACACATCGTGTCCGGAACGTTCTTATATGATGCCAGAACATTTACTACATTTAACACCTGATCATGTTCAAGCAATGCCATTGCCACGCGAAAAACGCAATATTGTCGTAATGAATCAACGTTCATTAATCGAAAACCAACCATTATCACAACAAAAATATTGTGCAACGTGTCATTATTCATGTTTACGGTGTCACGGTCCAAATGATTATGATTGTACGGAATGTGCACCGGATGCAAAAATTTATTTAGAAACAAAATCAAATGAATCTTATTGTTATCCCTTAAATAGAAATCAAACATTGTTAATAAAAGATTCTACGATTGCTTTCAAACAAATCGATTTCAACAATTGGTCATTATTAATAGGATTTTTAATATTAATTATATTATTTACAATCATTTTCGTTTATATTATTTATAAGTTTACAAATTTGGGTCAAAAGAAACCGGATTATACAAGAGTTGCATCAGATATTCCAATTAATGAATTACAATTGCTAATGGTTGAAAATAAGAATTCAAATTTGTATGATGAAAATGACGAAAGTCTACAATGAAAATTTAATAACTACAAAATATTATAATTAAATTAACACGGAAGAATAGAAGGAATAAGGGTTTTATAGAAAAATAACTTTAATTTATTATCTTTTTTAAATTTCGAACAATGATTATATTCCATTTTAATATTAAATGCATTAAAAATAGAATACAATAACAGTTAAATATTTTAGGTGGATTAGTATTTTGGTAGGTGCTTATAAATATTGTAAAATATTAAACAATAAAATTAAAACATTTCGCATTGTTCCTCGTTACATTTCTTCTACGAACAATGTGTGTATGTGTGTAAATTATAAAATATTAAATTAAATTTAATTAATTAAGTAGGCAAATGTAAATAAAACTTTTATTCATTACATTAAAAATAAAAATATAAATAAAAATATGGTCGTACGTAATTATTCGATATAGACCATCAATTTAAGAACAGATTTATTGAAAATTATACGTAAAGTGTATAATACACCCAGTACAATTAACTAAGTAATTAAGTACAAGATGCCATAGTTATTGATTTTAAAAAAATTTATTAATAAATATCTGTATAATCTTATTTCGAAAACCTATATACAAAATTTCATCGAAATTGGTCAAGAATTGATGCAGATATTTCCTATAACAGAAATGCATAGCATATGTTACATTCCGTAAACATATACCCATCCAGACATACAATACATGTATGGTCACATTTGACACCTATATGCTACACCTCAAATAACGGGTATACCACCATAACAATAATCCTCCAGCACCAATCATTATCACAACAGCAACCAATTGAATTATGACATCGTAAATAATCTACAATATCACCATCAATGAATAACAATTAAATCAACAGAAAAAACAGCATAATAAGTATTTATAATATGCAATATAACAACAGAGTATTATCGCCACAATAATAAACTATTTATGATATTGATGACATTTGAATATTAGTTCACCGGCTGTGTCTGCAATAAAATGGTAATTACGTTTTTTTTCATTCAGTTTATAAACCTCTAAAATTGTACGTTTTATTTATAATAATTATATTTAATATGATAACTTAAATTCTATTTATAGTCAAATGCAGTTCAACAACCAGATGTACACCTATATGCTACAGCACAAATAATGAGTACACCACCATAACAATAATCCTCCATAACCAATCATTATCACAACATCAACCAATTGAATTCATGTAATTAATCTACAAAATATCCACATTATACACAATGACAGCAATTAAATCAACAGGAAAAACCGCATTATAAGTATTTATCATATGCAATATAACAACAGAGTATTATCGCCACAACATCAAACTATTATGAAATTGATGACATTTTGAAATTATTGCCACCGGTCCAATAAATTTCTAATTAAATTCAATGACAATCAATTGGATATTTAAATATTATTGAATTACAAACATAATCCTCATTTCAATTGCAATCAATGCACCAATAATTTTCAGTTCAGAAGCTGATAATCAATAGCCGAGATTAACAATGCTACCAATAACTATAATGTTCTGAGTTATGTGGCAATATTTATTCTACCATAAAATCAATATAATAGAAACTATAGTTATTACTGTACTAGATATGTAATTCGAGGGATATACTAAATTTAGATTCAATAACATTAAATACATATGGTGGATAAATATAACTAGTAGAGGTAAGTTCCAGAATTTTATTTGATTTTATTCGTACAGAATATTAATTAATTATTATTATTTATATTTCAGTGTAAAGCTCCATAAATTATTATCATATAAAACTATTTGGAAACTTTGAAATATATAAGAATATGAGAAGCGCTTTAAATGGACTCAAGAAAATTGGATATGACGAAGCTCATAATATCATCAAATCATGTTACATCAAGTGGATGCATCTATATTATTTTTTTTATATGTGAAACCAAAATAAACAAAACCAATCCAAATGGATTGATAGCACTTTATCCATTCACAAGGAAAACGACGATGAAGTCTTTGAAGATTAATATTAAATGGAATGATATAATAATATTGACTATAAAATAATATAAATATAATTGTGATTTTTATTTTAATTTAATAATAACTAATAAACATAAGTAATTAAATTTAATTAATTTAATGTAAAAAAAAAATATCTGTCTAATTATTTGATTAAGTTCATCAATAGTTCCTCAACCTTTAATCATCACCACAAAAATTGATAAATGACGATGAAGCATTTTGATACCTTTGAACAATAATATGGAATGAAATTATATAAATAACAACAAATGTATTAAATGTAACTTTATTTTAATTAAAAAAAAATGTAACATTTATCACATGCATATTATGAATACAAAATTATTAAACACATAATTAATTCAATTAAAAAAAAAAAATTCGTTGGTCTCATTATTTGATTAAGTTCATCAATCCAAACTGTGCCTGCCGTCCATTGAAATATGAAAAGAGAAAAAAAAAATTAACTCTTCCCATCAATTTTGATAACATCACCTTTGAGAAAAGAAAAGAAAAAAATAAATAAAAAAAGGGCGACTCCACATGTTAACACCCAAAAAAAAAAGGATCAACTTTAATGTGGCACTTATTCCGAATAAATAAATTCAAAATTTTGTACCTTATATATCGCAACCGACATATAGACTTTAATAAGCTTGGTGGTGTATGAGGTAGAGGTGTAGTGAATATTCATATTGGATATGAATACTGCAGGTTCGATTTCTTACCGAAACCGAAAAAAAATTTTCTTAAAAAAAACAAAAAAATAAGTTTTTCACATATATGAAAAAAAAATATTCTTATACTACTTTGGTGATGGTCTTAGTTGTGTATTTCCAATTTGATGATGGAAAAAAAATTTACAAAAAAAATAAAAAAAACTATTTTTAATTTTTTTTTGGAAATTCTCGGTACTTTATGAACAAAACAACCCAATATTAAAACACGATTTTGACCGACTTAGAGGCGGAATTTTGCAGAAATTCCACCGGATTCTTGTTCGGACGATGACCCCGCGTCTTTTAAGCCTATTTCCGGCCCTATTTTTTTGGACTTTTTTGACCCCCAAAAGTGTGGGTTATAACCTCATGCCGAAAAAGTTTTTTTGCCCGTAGGACCTTCAGATTTTCAGGGATTGTAGAGCTCGGAAAAAAAACAGGTTCTGTCGACCCCTTTGCCGGATTTCCTTCGGGGGGCGGAGCTATTGACCTTCGAAAGTACCAAATGGGTCACTTTTGGACCCCTACAACTCCGGAAATACTCAATATTTCGCGAAGAGCTTCTCACCAGTGATAGTCCTCATCAAGGGCTACACATTATATTATGGGGGTAAGTTCCTATGTAGAAGGGTTTTCCAACTAGGGGTCCCCAAAGTTCGGAAAATCGATTGCAGTCCAATGTTCTGAGTACTGGAAAACCGGGAAAGACTCACTTTTCCAAAAATCTAATGATGCAGAAATGTAGAGGAAAGTCCAAAGTTTATCATCAGATTTTTTTTGGAATTTTCCAGTGGAAAATGTGGATTTTCCAGGAACATCGAAAAACATCGATTTTTTCATGTTTTCAAATGGGAATTTCCTGACTTTCCCAATGGAATTTCCCGATGCCCTATTTATCACAGATAGTAGACTATATGCCACGTTTTATAAGCCCCACCCTAACTCTTTAAGTCTAACCGTTTTTCCACAATGACCGCCCAAAGTTAGGCTTACACGAAAATTTCAAAATCTTAAATCTGTCATAAGTCGACCAATAGATTTTTCACGGAAAAAGTCCAGAAGCTTTGTTGTGCGCCCTAAGATCCTCTACAAGATGGCTGTAACAAAAATTGGCTAACTCAGAAATTTTTTTCGAAATCATCCAAAACCTGGTTTTCAGAAATTCCGGGAAATTTCTCCAGCCCAAAGTTGATGACTTACAGATGTCTTATAGCCATAAATGGATTTAGATGGTAAATGTACTGAGGGAGTGGTACTGAAAATGTTTCTTAACTATTACAGTTTTCCCGGAATTTCCCGATCAAAATTAAAATTTTCCGGATTTTCCCGAAAACTTCCAGATGTCTTCGTTAGAATATTACAAACATTTTTTACCACTAGAGGACCCGAATCTATTTACGGGTTTTCCCGGAATTTTCACATAACGGTTTCATATGCATGGTGAAAAGTCCCGTTTTTTTTTTTACAAAAAGTTAGGTAGTTTAATTGTCTATCATTTAAAACTTATCCCATCCTCCTACCACTTCAAACGGCTGAGCTAGAATTTTTGCCGTTTACCAAATATACCATAATTTTTACACTAATTTACCTTCAGAATTTTGTTTTCAGTATCTACTATTTTCCTTAAATTTCTTAATTATCATTTTTTTTCATCATATTTTCAGTGGTTTTCCCATAATTTTCATTGGAAGTTTCATACGTATTAAGAAAATTAATCTTACTATGTGAAATTTCAATGGAAGAAATACTTGTCGAAGGTAAATTGACTATAAAAATAATTGTGTGTTTGTTTGCATTGGAAAATTCTTAATAATAAAAAAGTTGTTATATATTATTTTTGAAAATTAATGCTTATTTGAATATACCATTAATATTAATTTATGATTACAAAAAATAGTAAAAATTTTATATGTATCGATCAAAAAATTAGCATTAATTTTCATTTAAAAATAATTATATCATTTAATTTTACTTTACCATGCCATTTTCTTATTTGAGAAATTCTTAAAATTTTTTATTTTACTTAACACACAAAACAACAAATACAAGTCATTTCTTTTTATTTACATCAGAAATAAGAAAAGGAAAAGCAAAAAATAACAATGTATTTCTCCACTTTTCAGATATTCTATTAAGCTATAGATGGCCATATATATACAATGAGTATTTAACATTTGGTGGCTCCACTTATTTATGTTAAATATGAATATACCTTTATTAAGTCCACTATTGCTCAACTCTCCTTGTTTTCCTCATACTGTTTTTCATACACGAATAATTAATTTTTCATTGCAAGGTACTAAAAAATTCATCGAAAAAAATTTTCATGATTTATTTCTTCTGATTTTGGATTCACATTCGTTTTCATATATTAGTTTTAAAATCAATTACTCCTACTTAGAGGTTGATTTCTCGCAATTTCCGATTTTGCATAGCATGATGAACCCCGATCGTTTCGAATCGGTTTCCTGCAACATTTTTTGACCACTTCAGGCAATAGTCTGCTCGAAATTTGTTTCTATTGTATTTACATACTAAAACCGTAATATTTATTTAGCATCATTTTCAAGACATTGTATCAGGAGAGCGTATAATATTTGTGTAATATAAGATCTAATATTTTAATATATCTAAAAGTTTAATTCAATATTCTACCTAATTCCTTCGATTTATATTGATTTTTTAGTGAAAACGTTGAGGAAATAAAAATTCGCTCCATAACTCAATTATTCAATAGATTAAAACGTATTTTTTTCCTGAAATATAATTAGAAATTATGATTTTTACTATATATAATATACTGTCTATATAAGAATTATTATTATTATTATTATATTATTTTAAATGTAAATTAATAATTTATTTATTTGCAGAACAATTAACATTATGCAACAGCTTTGTCGACGGTTGGGTTGTGGTTGTGACCGTAGCAGCTACAACAACATGATCAATTAATCAATAATAATAATGATTTCATTCAACAGCAACAAATTTAAATGATTCAAATGATGTGCAATATTATGTTTAATATAAAAAAGTTATAATATGATATTTCAAAAGCAATCAATTTATAACATACATTTACAAATTATATACATCAATCCATTAAAGGTAAACAAAGCAAATAAAGTCAATAAATTGTTAAGTCAAACATATATTTAATTAATTAATATGACATAAATATTAGTCTAAAAAATTAAATAAGCATTCAATGAGACAGCAACTCTTTCAATAAATAATTGTTGTTATCGCCGTTTACTTGCATAAATTCGGGCGGTGTAAAAATTTATGGAAAATAGTAAAAATTTAAATCCGTATAATTGCTGTTGTAAGGTTATGAAAATCAATTCATACTCATCATACTTCATTTTTATATTATAAATATTTTTACTTTTAATATTTAATTTATTCTCATTTCAAAGTTAATTGTTGGATTGTTAGCACGCAAGTATTTTTTTTTTTTTTTTTTTCACATAATTTGTATAATTTTCATTTCGTTTTCATCGCTCGTTCGAATAAGACGTTTAATTTTTGGTTTTTTGTGTATACTTCTGCTATTGAATTTGAAGAATATTTTTTTTTTTGTAAAATTAAAAATATTACCAATTATAATTAATACGAAATATTTTAAACAGGTAAATGTAATTTCATAGTGAATGTTAAATTATTTGTATATTTTTGTGAAAATATTTGTTATGGGTTTCTTAATTTCTTTTTGGCAGTTCGTCCCAAATAATTGTTGCTTTACTTTAGCAATTGATTTTTTTTTTTTTTTTGGTAAAAAATCTAAATAATTCATAGAAAATGCTAATTTGCAGACTTTCTACTTCCATAATTATTATTTTTATCAGCAAAACATGAGGAATTGTGTAAAATAGCAGCTATTCGTTTTCTTAATAAAAAATGAGGTTATGAAAATCTAAATGCTACAAGTTTTTTTTTTTTTTTACTTTATAATTTTGTTTTTCAGTTTTTGTTTTTTGTTTTTTTTTTTCATTTAATATTTTTATCTTTTGTTTTTCATCTATTAAATTTAATGTTATTGAGTTGAGGTGTTAGTCTTGTAATTTTATTCGTTCTCCTGGAGCGCATCGAATTTTAGTTTTTTTATTTAATTTTAAAATAGAATTTGAAGAAATATTTTTTGTAGTATTAAAAAACTTAAGAATATATATCGAAATGTTGTCGGTAAATATTCATCTAACATCTAATTAGAAAGCTTCCATTTAAATGCATAGTATTTTCTTTTTTTTTTTTTACTGCATGTACTATTATATATATTATAATATATTAACTAAATAATTATTACTATTATATTGTATATGTAAATTAATAATTTATTTATTTGCAGAACAATTAACATTAGGCAGCAGCAAACAATCTTTAGAATGCAAATGCAAATTATCAATCAAAATTGAAAAGAAAGTAGAGAAATAAAAATAAATAAACTGGTAACTAAAATATTTATTTAATTATAATAAATACTAAAATATATAAAAATTGAAATGATAATTCTAAAAATTAAGTAAGAAATTTAATTGTATTGAATTTTCATATCCTCACAATAATTATTATTATTTTATATAGCAATTTTTTTTTTTTATTGTTTGGAAAAATAGTTTTCTTTAAATATTTCACAGAAAATGCTATTTTTTTTAGAATCTTTACCTTTATAATTAATATTTTGTTATCATTAAAACACAAAGCATTATTAAAATTTGAAATTTGTGATCTTTTTTCTTAAAAAATAAAAATGTGAAGTATTTTTAATTAAAAAATATCGAAATGCAATTCGATACGTCAAAGTTTATTTCATTATTCTACCAAATTTCTTCTAACAAAATTGATTTTTTTTATTAAAGTGTATCTTTTTCCTGAAATCAAATTAGAAATTATGTATTTTTACTGTTTAAATAAGAATTATTATTATTATTATTATATTATTTTAAATGTAAATTAATAATTTATTTATTTGCAGAACAATTAACATAATGCAACGACTTTTGCGGCGGTTGGGTTGTGGTTGTTAGGGTTGCAGCAAGATTAACATCATCAATAAATCAATACAAATAATTATGTTCTTCAACAGCAACAAATTTAAATGATGATGTGCAATAAATCTAAAATAATAATAATATAATAATTTCAGCTGATACTATGAATTATTGGAAATTATGAATATTTATGTGTGGCTTTAAATGTGCACTAATTTCATTCACCACATATTTTGCAAATAATTCCTGTACACGAGGCTGTATTTTTTAAAGTATGGAACATTTCAAAAGCAATTAATTTATAATACACAATTACAAATTATACACATCAATCCATTAAAGATAAATAAAGCAAATAAATTGGTAAGTTAAACATTTAATTAATTTTTATGATGCAGAAAAATATGTAAGTATAAAATATAATTCTAAAATATTAAATAAGAAATTTAATTGTATTGATAACATTCTACGTGAGAACTCGTCAAATAAATAATATTTAATTATTATTGTTATCGCCGTTTGCTTGCATAAATACGGGCGGTATAAAATTTATGGAAAATAGTCAAATTTTAAATCCGGAGAATTGCTGTTGTAAGGTTATGAAAATCAATTCTTACTCATCATACTTCATTTTTATATTATAGATATTTTGATTTTTATAATTTGTTCTCACTTCATAGTAAATTGTTAGATTCTTAGCACGCAGGTATTTTTTTTATTATTTTTTTTTTTTTTCAATTTAAATTTATTTTTTATTTTTTATTTGGTTTTTTGATCGCTCATTCGAATAAGTCGTATAATTTTTGTTTTTTTGTGAATAGTTTAGTTATAGAATTTGAAAATTTTTTTTTTTTGTAAAATTAAAAATATTACTAATTATAATTATGAAATATTTTAAAATGGTAAATGTAATTTCTTAGTGAATGTTAAATTATTTGAATATTTGTGAACAAATTTGTTATTTATGGGTTTCTCTATTTCTTTTTGGCAATTAGTACAAAAAGTTGTTGCTTTATTTTAGCAATTGATCATTTTTTTGTTTTTGTTAAAAAATCAAAATAATTCATAGAAAATGCTAATTTGCAGAATTTCTACTTTCATAATTGTTATTATTTTTATCACTAAAATATGAGGGAATTGTGTAAAACAGCAGCCATTCGTTTTCTTAATAAAATGAAAAAAAATGAGGTTATGAAAATCCAAATGCCACAAGTTTTTTTTACTTTCTAATTTTGTTCATACTAAATTTTTTATTTTTTGTTTTTTGTTTGTGTTCTTTTTTAATTTTTTTTTTTGGTTTTATTTTTTTACTGTACTTTTTTATATACTAATAATATAATTAAATGATTATTACTATTATATTGTAAATGTAAATTAATAATTTATTTATTTGCAGAACCATTAACATCAAGCAGCAGCAAACAATCTTTAAAACACAATTACAAATTATCAATCAAAATTGAAAAGAAAGTAGAGAAATAAAAATAAATAAATTGGTAACTAAAATATTTATTTAATTATAATAAATACTAAAATATATAAAAATTGAAATGATAATTCTAAAAATTAAGTAAGAAATTTAATTGTATTGAATTTTCATATCCTCACAATAATTATTATTATTTTATATAGCAATTTTTTTTTTTTTTATTGTTTAGAAGAATAGTTTTCTTCAAATATTTCACAGAAAATGCTATTTTTGTAGAATCTTTACTTCTATAATTAATATTTTGTTATCAGTAC
This sequence comes from Bibio marci, assembly GCA_910594885.2. NCBI lineage: Eukaryota > Metazoa > Arthropoda > Insecta > Diptera > Bibionidae > Bibio > Bibio marci. The sequence goes on along the minus strand of OU343116.1, from coordinate 11,330,342 downwards.
AACACAAAGCATTATTTAAATTTGTCATTTGTGGTCTTTTTTTTTAAAAACAAAAATGTGAGGTGTTTTAATTAAAAAAATATTAAAATGTAATTCGATATATCAAAGTTTATTTTATTATTCTACCTAATTTCTTCTAACACAATTGATTTTTTATAAAAGTGTATCTTTTTCCTGAAATCAAATTAGAAATTATGTATTTTTTACTGTTTAAATAAGAATTATTATTATTATTATTATATTATTTTAAATGTAAATTAATAATTTATTTATTTGCAGAACAATTAACATAATGCAACGACTTTTGCGGCGGTTGGGTTGTGGTTGTTGGAGTTGCAGCAAGATTCACATTATCAATAAATCAATACAAGTAATTATGTTCTTCAACAGCAACAAATTTAAATGATTCAAATGATGTGCATTAAGACGTTTAATATAAAATAATAATAATGTAATAATTCGACTGATACTATGAATTATTGAAAATTTTGAATATTTATGTTTAAACGTACACTAGTTTCATTCAACCCATACATTTATTTTGCATATAATTCATGCACACGAGGTTGTATTTTAAAAAGGTTGGAACGTTTTAAAAATCAATTAATTTATAACATGCAATTACGAAATAACCACATCTATCCATTAGAAGTGAAAAGTAAATAATTGAATAAATGGGTGAGTAAAATATTTATTGAATTAATAATAAAGTAAGTTAGTTATTAATCAAGTAAAAAATATATAAGTATAAAACTTAATTCTAAAAACTTAAATAAGGAATTTGTATGACAGAAACTCGTTCAATAATTAATATTTTAGCAATTCATTAGTTTTTTTTTTTTATTGTTGATAAAAACTATTTTATAAATAATTCATAGAAAATGCTATGTGAAGTATTTTTAATTAAAAAATATCGGAATGTAATTCGATACGTCAAAGTTTATTTCATTATTCTACCTAATTTCTTCTATTTACATTGATTTTTATTAAAATGTATCTTTTTCCTGAAATCTAATTTGAAATTCTGGATTTTTACTCTGTAAATAATAATTATTATAGTTATTATTTTATTTTAAATGTAAATTAATAATTTATTTATTTGCAGAACAATTAACATAATGCAACGACTTTTGCGGCGGTTGGGTTGTGGTTGTTGGAGTTGCAGCAAGATTCACATCATCAATAAATCAATACAAATAATTATGTTCTTCAACAGCAACAAATTTAAATGATTCAAATGATGTGCATTAAGACGTTTAATATAAAATAATAGTAATGTAATAATTCGACTGAACTATGAATTATTGAAAATTGTGAATATTTATGTATGGTTTTAAACGTACACTAGTTTCATTCAACCCATACATTTATTTTGCATATAATTCATGTACACGAGGTTGTATTTTAAAAAGGTTGGAACGTTTTAAAAATCAATTAATTTATAACATGCAATTACGAAATAACCACATCTATCCATTAGAAGTGAAAAGTAAATAATTGAATAAATGGGTGAGTAAAATATTTATTGAATTAATAATAAAGTAAGTTAGTTATTAATCAAGTAAAAAATATATAAGTATAAAACTTAATTCTAAAAACTTAAATAAGGAATTTGTATGACAGAAACTCGTTCAATAATTAATATTTTAGCAATTCATTAGTTTTTTTTTTTTATTGTTGATAAAAACTATTTTATAAATAATTCATAGAAAATGCTATGTGAAGTATTTTTAATTAAAAAATATCGGAATGTAATTCGATACGTCAAAGTTTATTTCATTATTCTACCTAATTTCTTCTATCTACATTGGTTTTTATTAAAACGTATATTTTTTCTGAAATTTAATTTGAAATTGTGGATTTTTACTGTCTAAATAAGAATTATTATTATTATTATATTATTTTAAATGTAAATTAATAATTTATTTATTTGCAGAACAATTAACACTAGGCAACAGCTTTTGCGGCGGTTGGGTTGCGGTTGTTGGAGTTGCAGCAAGATTAAAATTATCAATAAATCAATAAAACTAATTATGTTCTTCAATAGCAACAAATTTAAATGATGATGTGCAATAAATATAAAATAATAATAATATAATAATTCAGCTGATACTATGAATTATTGGAAATTATGAATATTTATGTGTGGCTTTAAACGTGCACTAATTTCATTCACCACATATTTTGCAAATAATTCCTGTACACGTGGCTGTATTTTTTAAAGTATGAAACGTTTCAAAAGCAATAAATTTATAACACACAATTACAAATTATACACATCAATCCATTAAACATAAATAAAGCAAATAAATTGGTAAGTTAAACATTTAATTAATTTTTATGATTCAGAAAAATATATAAATATAAAATATAATTCTAAAATATTAAATAAGAAATTTAATTGTATTGCTAAGACTCTATGTGAGAACTCTTTAAATAAATATTATTTAATTATTATTGTTATCATCGTTTGCTTGCACAAATACGGGTCGTATTAAAATTTATGGTAAATAGTCAAAATTTAAATCCGTATAATTGTTGTTGTAAGGTTATGCGTACTGCATTTTTATATTATAAATATTTTGATTTTTACAATTTGTTCTCAATAAATTTAAAATCAAATTGTTGGTCTGCCAATTCGGTTCATTGACATAATTTAATAAAAAGAAATTAATTTTATTATTTGGTAAGCCATTTACTTAATTGTTATTTATTTTTAACATATAAAATCTAATTTAAAAACTATCAAAATTTGGTAAAACAAATCAAAAAAAATACAAATTAACGACAAATAATACTAACCCCACAATTTTTCCGATATTCAGGTGTGATTATTAATTAAATAATTTATAAAGCATTTTCCAATTATATTTAATAAGTTGAAATTTAAATCGGTGCGTTTTTAATTTGTGTTAAAGTTTAAATGCTAGAGGTTTTCAATTGTAAATATAGTTTTTTTTTTTTGTAAGAGCAGGATGAAACAACATTTATAGTGTTACTGATATTCCGTATGCCAAATTTGGTTACCGGTACCGCGTACTAGGTTCATATATAGGCTTGCATGCACAACTTCTTTATACATTAGCAATTTTCTTTCAATTTAATAGTGACTCAATGGTTTCCAATTAACTAGTACATGCGAACATGTATCGCTTCTAAAGGTGAATGTGTCATGTGCTGATTTTTCTTGTTAATTTTTATACGGAATTTCTTTAAACATTTTTAGATCGATCAGTGTTACACATTTTCTTGAAGGTGGTGCAAACAACTGTTTTAGTTTGTACGGTAATTCTGTTCGTCCAGTTTCAAAACTTTACTAAACATATATCAAGAAAGGTCGCTGAACAAAGTTCTTTACTTTCTATGCCATGTTGCAAGATCGCATTAATTATACGATGCACTTGTACTTTTGTGACGCATGTTGCTGTCGTAACACGAAATGATGGTTTTTAAAATTTATCCTTATATAATAATTGGTTGTACAGTTCATTTTTCACAGGAACTTTTCAAACAACTTCGATTGCAAAAATAAGGGACACCAATCATTGCGTTAAATATCATAACAGACGACCAGCGATTAGTTCGTAGCCTCCGTTGCTGTATGTCACATTTTACGGTATATTTTTCTGTTTCATCAGTAAGTTTCAATGGATATGACAAAAATATTTCTGCCAAATGGTCAATGAATGCCGCTGACTTCTCAGTATCGCTTCGTGCCCATTCATTATTTACTTTTCGAATTGGTTATATTGTGGTTTTGTAGACTTATTTAGATGCCATAATTAGGAATTTTTTTGTTAGTAATTAGCTATAATAGGTGACTGAGTAATATATAGATCACGACTGGTATATTTACAAAAAACCATAATACATATTTCATTTTCAGATTTTGATAAGATCCATAGCTGTAATAAGTACATTTCTACAGTTGTCCGCAGTAACACGACAAGATTAACAAATAATGTCCAGCTCAACATAGTTGATTGATAACTCTTATCACCAGTAACAGGATACAAAGGTGAGTTATTTAATTTATTTTATTTTGTTACGACTTATGTTTAAATCGCTTTTACCATTTTTTGACAACCCTGTTTTCATTTCTTCGTATTCCCGCATCAAACTGATAACATAACCGACTTTTGAGAAATAGAAGTATTTTATTGTATATTCATACAAGCCATTTTTCATCGCCAGTGCATTGTGAACAGTGAATATCTTTAAGTTAATTAGATTTTTTGCGTAGTTTTAAACGTTTTTTAATACATGAATCCGATTCATCTATCTTTTCCGCATTCTCATGTGTTGTGCTATATGAACATCGATTATTTATTTGATTTCGTTATCAGTAATTTTACCTGAACTACGTGAACGTGTTGCGCAACACTGAGTGAAAAATCAACCGAACGATAAATGACAAACCAATTTTGGGACACTGACGCTTTGTTTTGTCGTCTTGCTGTGATGCAGATGATTGTCGTCTTTCCTTTGCAGAAGTAAAAAAAAATCAAAATATGACGAAAATACACGAAAAATATCCAAAAAAACCGATACAAATTTTGTTTGGCAGTATGATAATTGAATTATCAGGATTTAACATTACAAACACGTAAATATTGACTGAATTCAACTGAAACTATGTATCAATGAAACCATGTAATGTCTTAGTTGGCAATTAATTGTTAGTCATTTTGAGGCACACGTTTCTTTTGTTGTAAGCATTGGGTATTTTGGCATTGTTGCTTAGTTTAGCGTTCGCCGTTGACTTACCTGATAGAGCGAAATTTGCTTTTATCATGTAAACAAACCGGATTACTGTGACTAAGCCTCCACACCGCACATGACAAGGTGACTTCCATGTTTTTATTATAATATATTTTATATAAACTTTAATAGTTCAAAATTTGTTTATTTTTATAGAAAATCTGTTATTTTGTTTCAGATAAACAAACAATTCAACAAAATTTGCAAGGATAAACACAACAAAAAAAAAAAACGAAAATATTTGCTGCTATCAAGAAAATAATATTTGTAGTGTAGTTTAAGATTTTAATTTATAAGCTATTTATTTATATTTAAGTTATAGTTTAAGTTTAGCTATATTAATTAAATTGGATGAATTAAGCTAATTATTTCAATTAATTTCCATTTAATTATTAATTAGTTTAATTCATTAATTTAAAAGACACAATTTAGATTTTAAGAAACTAAAATATCTGAGATAGATAGGTATTCTACATAACTTAATATTGGTGTAATCTCTCAGGCATGTGCAACGATCTGGTCACTCACATCCTGGAAATTGTTTTGCGTGGAAAATTAATAACTTACATAAATTGGTGCGTTGTGGAAGAATATCTATTATCTCTAACCATTTAGGCTTCTATTGTATATTTTGTGTCTAATTATTTGTAAATATTTTGTAAGTTACTATATTCTATAAGTTTTAAATTATAATTTAGATTAAGAATTGTATTGGTTAATAATTTAAGATTCAATCAAACCAGACGCTTGTGTTTTATTGTCAACATCTATTAATAATATTTAATATTTGTTTTTAATAAACTTATGGAAATATTTGAAAATCAATTTTCAAATAATAATAAAACACAAGCACTCTGGATATTATTTATATTTTATCAATAATTTTGTTGGTCTCTCTCTCTACACGAGGCATAATATCCAATATTTGTGTAGTTAGACAAACCAATAAAATATTGAGATTATAATATATTCGTGATCGCGTATTTATAATTTATTCGTGAATTTGAATTCAATTTAGTTTTATTTTTTAATTTGTATATGAGTTTTTTTTTCAAATGACGTTATCAAAATGTTATTTTTTTCTCATATTATTTGATTTTGTATATTTAAACTTCGGGAATCATTTTGGCATATTCTTTTAATATGTTACGCACAGGGATTGCCTCCTCCCAACAAAGTGATCACGCGTTCGGGCTCACATGCAAAGGAATATCCGAGGTTTCCGATAAAACCGTTCTAAGCTGTAGTAACGAGTTTCTACAAAAAAAAAATTTTTTTTTATTTTATCGCCTGTGCATATTAATTTGAAAATCTTGAATCCCAGTAGCATACTAATGATTGAACTATAATTTTTAATTTTTATAAATATAATTGTTCGGGCTCACATTCAAAGGAATCTGAGCTGTGAATGATCACGTTTTTATTTTGTTAGATTCAAGCCCGTGTATGGCTTTTAATACCATTCAAACGCCTTCGCGGAACATAATTTTCAGGCAGATATTATTGAATTTCAACAGAAGTGTAATCATTGGGAGCTACATTATCTAACTATTTTTTTCCATCGTGAATAGGTTTTCCATGTTATGGCCGGGGACGTGGCACTTATCAATTAGCGTTAATTGAGGCCTAGCACGCGCACGTCTCTTGTTCTGGTTGCCAAACGATTATTCATGTGATTGCAGACATTCATGTTCACAGGAAGGAAAATTTGCCCTAGTTAAATAGGTAAAAAACACAAATTTTAACCTTTGTGAATATTAGTCTACTCTCGCATGTGCAGTAATTTTGTACTCATAACCGGCGAATTATATTACATGGAAAATTATATGTTACGTTGTAGTCCCATGTGAGGACCATGTCTGAATGAAATTCGTACAGAATGCCTATTTTAATATAATATAATATATATATATATATATATATAAAGCAATCAGTATTTTTGGTTGTCATGACCATAACAATCTAATTCTCTAATTTGGGTTTTGTTGAAAATATCTATAATCTAAAAATTTGGAATTCAATTTTACTGTATAAAATTTCCACAAAATATATTTCTTCATTTTGGTTAATTTTGTGAAATTACGAAAAAAAATTCTTCATGAAAAACAGTATGGAGAAATTAGCAGGGACATCAAATACAATTTAGACGTATTAATCGTATAATATATTTATTGCTTTGATGACATCTGTTTGCTAGTAGCTTATCAAAATGTGACTTTTTGCTAGTGAAAATGGTGAATATTTATAAGGTTTAGATATGAGATAAATGCGGTGTTTGACATTATCTTTAAAGTTATTTGTGTCATGGATTAATAATTTTTTTTTGACATTTGTAATGTTTTCAAATAAATAAAAAAACATTTTCACTAGCATTTAATTCTGCTTGTCTTGTTTATTTTGTGGATTTTTTTTCTTGTGTATTTATTTAGTAATGTGTACTGTATCTATGGGTATGTATACGTAATTCTTTTCATTTCTTTTAAAGGAAATATTTGCATCATTGACCAATTTCGATCAAATTTGGTACATAGGTTCAGAATAAGATTTTACAGGTATTTATTGACTAGTTATTTGAAAATTGATATATTTTATAACATCCATTTAGTTTTTTATTGATTGAATATTACTTTATTACATTATTAAAATTTAATATAAAATTAACTTAATTCCTAAAAAATAAAACAATATTTAAGACAATTTGTACTAATGTTTTGATTATTTTTATTTAAATATGTATTAATATAACAATGCAATTAATAAAAAAAGAAATTTCATTTAAATAAAATAAAATTCATCTTTTTAATTAGAAGAAAATCCGATTGGAATCTGAAAAGAGAAAAAAAAATTAATTTCTCCTGATCTCCCTGTGATTTTAACCATTTTTGTTTTGCCATTTTGACCGACTTAGAGGCGGAATTTTCGAGGAATTCCAACGGATTCTTGTTGGGACGATGACCCCGCGTCGTTTAAGCCATAGTTTATTTTTGACCTGTTTTTCACATATTTTTTGTTTTGCCAATTAGACCCACTTAGAGGCGGAATTTTGGAGAAATTCCACCGGATTCTTGTTCGGACGATGACCCCGCGTCTTTTAAGCCTATTTCCGGCCCTATTTTTTTTGACTTTTTTGACCCCCAAAAGTGTGGGTTATAACCTCATGCCGAAAAAGTTTTTTTGCCCGTAGGACCTTCAGATTTTCAGGGATTGTAGAGCTCGGAAAAAAAACAGGATCTGTCGACCCCTTTGCCGGATTTCCCTCGGGGGGCGGAGCTATGGACCTTCGAAAGTACCAAATGGGTCACTTTTGGACCCCTACAACTCCGGAAATACTCAATATTTCGCGACAAGCTTCCCACAAGTGATAGTCCTCCTCAAGGGCTACAAATTATATTATGGGGGTGACTTCCTATCTTTAAGGGTTTTCCAACTAGGGGTGCCCCAAGTTCGAAAAATCGATTGCAGACCAATGTTCCGAGTACTGGAAAGTCGGGAAATATTGGACTTTCCAAAAATCTAATGATACAGGAATGTAGAGGAAGGTTCAAAGTTTATCATCAGATTTTTTTTGGAATTTTCCAGTGGAAAATGTGGATTTTCCAGGAACATCGAAAAACATCGATTTTTTCATGTTTTCAAATGGGAATTTTCCGACTTTCCCAATGGAATTTCCCGATGCCCTATTTATCACAGATAGTAGACTATATGACACGTTTTTTAAGCTCCACCCCAACTCTTTAAGTCTAACCGTTTTTCCACAATGACCGCCCAAAGTTAGGCTTACACGAAAATTTCAAAATCTTAAATCGGTCATAAGTCGACCAATAGATTTTTCACGGAAAAAGTCCAGAAGCTTTGTTGTGCGCCGTAAGATCCTCTACAAGTTGGCTGTAACAAAAATTGGCTAACACATAAATTTTTTTTGAAATCATCAAAAACCTGGTTTTCAGAAATTCCGGGAAATTTCTCCAGCCTAAAGTTGATGACTTACAGATTTCTTATAGCCATAAATGGATTTAGATGGTAAATGTACTGAGGGAGTGGTACTGAAAATGTTTCTTAACTATTACAGTTTTCCCGGAATTTCCCGATCAAAATTAAAATTCTCCGGATTTTCCTGAAAATTTCCAGATCTCTTCGTTAGAATATTAGAAACATTTTTTACCACTAGAGGACCCGAATCTATTTACGGGTTTTCCCGGAATTTTCATATAACGGTTTCATATGCATGGTGAAAAATCCAGTTTTTTTTTTTACAAAAGGATAGGTAGTTTAAATACCTATCATTAAAAACCTATCCCATCCTCCTACCACTTCAAACGGCCGAGCTAGAATTTTTGCCGATTACCAAATACACCATAATTTTTACACTAATTTACCTTCAGAATTTTGTTTTCAGTATCTACTATTTTCCTTAAATTTCTTAATTATCATTTTTTTTCATCATATTTTCAGTGGTTTTCCCATAATTTTCATTACAAATATCATACGTATTACGAAAATTAATCTTACTATGTGAAATTTCAATGGAAGAAATACTTGTCGAAGGTAAATTGACTATAAAAATGTGTCTGTGTGTGTGTGTGTGTGTGTTTATTTGTATTGGAAAATTCTTAATAATAAAAAAAATTTTATATACTACTTTTGAAAATTAATGCTTTTTTGAATATATCATTAATATTAATTTATGATTGCAAAAAATAGTAAAAATTTTATATGTATCGATCAAAAAATTAGCATTAATTTTCATTTAAAAATAATTATATCATTTAATTTAACTTTCCCATGCCGTTTTCTTATTTGAGAAAAAATTAAAATTTTATATTTAACTTAACACACAAAACAACAAATACAAGTCATTTCTTTTTATTTACATCAGAAATAAGAAAAGGAAAAGCAAAAAATAACAATGTATTTCTCCATTCTGCAGATGGCCATATATATACAATGAGTATTTAACATTTGGTGGCTCCACTTTTTATGTTGAATATGAATATATCTTTATTAAGTCCACTATTGCTCAACTCTCCTTGTTTTCCTCATACTGTTTTTCATACACAAATAATTAATTTTTCATTGCAAGGTACTAAAATATTCATCGAAAAAAATTATCATGATTTATATCTTCTGCTTTGGATTCACATTCGTTTTCATATATTAGTTTTAAAATCAATTACTCCTACTTAGAGGTTGATTTCTCGCAATTTCCGATTTTGCATAGCATGATGAACCCCGATCGTTTCGAATCGGTTTCCTGCAACATTTTTTGACCACTTCAGGCAATAGTCTGCTCGAAATTTGTTTCTATTGTATTTACATACTAAAACCGTAATATTTAGCATCATTTTCAAGACATTGTATCAGGAGAGCGTATAATATTTGTGTAATATTAGATCTAATATTTTAATATATCTAAAAGTTTAATTCATTATTCTACCTAATTCCTTCGATTTATATTGATTTTTTAGTGAAAGCGTTGAGGAAATAAAAATTCGCTCCATAACTCAATTATTCAGTAGATTAAAACGTATTTTTTTCCTGAAATATAATTAGAAATTATGATTTTTACTATATACAATATACTGTCTATATAAGAATTATTATTATTATTATTATATTATTTTAAATGTAAATTAATAATTTATTTATTTGCAGAACAATTAACATTATGCAACAGCTTTGTCGACGGTTGGGTTGTGGTTGTGACCGTAGCAGCTACAACAATATGATCAATTAATCAATAAAAATAATGATTTCATTCAACAGCAACAAATTTAAATGATTCAAATGATGTGCAATATTATGTTTAATATAAAAAAGTTATAATATGATATTTCAAAAGCAATCAATTTATAACATACATTTACAAATTATATACATCAATCCATTAAAGGTAAACAAAGCAAATAAAGTCAATAAATTGTTAAGTCAAACATATATTTAATTAATTGATATGACAAAAATATTAGTCTAAAAAATTAAATAAGCATTCAATGAGACAGCAACTCTTTCAATAAATAATTGTTGTTATCGCCGTTTACTTGCATAAATTCGGGCGGTATAAAAATTTATGGAAAATAGTAAAAATTTAAATTCGTATAATTGCTGTTGTAAGGTTATGAAAATCAATTCATACTCATCATACTTCATTTTTATATTATAAATATTTTTACTTTTAATATTTATTCTCATTTCAAAGTTAATTGTTGGATTGTTAGCACGCAAGTATATTTTTTTTTTTTTTTTTCAATTAATTTGTATAATTTTCATTTCGTTTTCATCGCTCGTTCGAATAAGACGTTTAATTTTTGTTTTTTTGTGAATACTTCTGCTATTGAATTTGAAGAATATTTTTTTTTTGTAAAATTAAAAATATTACCAATTATAATTAATACGAAATATTTTAAACAGGTAAATGTAATTTCATAGTGAATGTTAAATTATTTGTATATTTTTGTGAAAATATTTGTTATGGGTTTCTTAATTTCTTTTTGGCAGTTCGTCCCAAATAATTGTTGCTTTACTTTAGCAATTGATTTTTTTTTTTTTTTTGGTAAAAAATCTAAATAATTCATAGAAAATGCTAATTTGCAGACTTTCTACTTCCATAATTATTATTTTTATCAGCAAAACATGAGGAATTGTGTAAAATAGCAGCTATTCGTTTTCTTAATAAAAAATGAGGTTATGAAAATCTAAATGCTACAAGTTTTTTTTTTTTTTTACTTTATAATTTTGTTTTTCAGTTTTTGTTTTTTGTTTTTTTTTTTCATTTAATATTTTTATCTTTTGTTTTTCATCTATTAAATTTAATGTTATTGAGTTGAGGTGTTAGTCTTGTAATTTTATTCGTTCTCCTGGAGCGCATCGAATTTTAGTTTTTTTATTTAATTTTAAAATAGAATTTGAAGAAATATTTTTTGTAGTATTAAAAAACTTAAGAATATATATCGAAATGTTGTCGGTAAATATTCATCTAAAATCTAATTAGAAAGCTTCCATTTAAATGCATAGTTTTTTTTTTTTTTTACTGAATGTACTATTATATATATTATAATATATTAACTAAATAATTATTACTATTATATTGTATATGTAAATTAATAATTTATTTATTTGCAGAACAATTAACATTAGGCAGCAGCAAACAATCTTTAGAATGCAAATGCAAATTATCAATCAAAATTGAAAAGAAAGTAGAGAAATAAAAATAAATAAACTGGTAACTAAAATATTTATTTAATTATAATAAATACAAAAAATATAATATAAAAATATAAAAGATAATTCTAAAAATTAAGTAAGAAATTTAATTGTATTGGATTTTCATAACCTGACAATAACTATTATCATTTTATATAGCAATTAATTTTTTTTATTGTTTGGAAAAAGAGTTTTCTTTAAATATTTCACAGAAAATGCTATTTTTTTTAGAATCTTTACCTTTATAATTAATATTTTGTTATCAGTAAAACACAAAGCATTATTAAAATTTGAAATTTGTGATCTTTTTTCTTAAAAAATAAAAATGTGAAGTATTTTTAATTAAAAAATATCGAAATGCAATTCGATACGTCAAAGTTTATTTCATTATTCTACCAAATTTCTTCTAACAAAATTGATTTTTTTTATTAAAGTGTATCTTTTTCCTGAAATCAAATTAGAAATTATGTATTTTTACTGTTTAAATAAGAATTATTATTATTATTATTATATTATTTTAAATGTAAATTAATAATTTATTTATTTGCAGAACAATTAACATAATGCAACGACTTTTGCGGCGATTGGGTTGTGGTTGTTAGGGTTGCAGCAAGATTAACATCATCAATAAATCAATACAAATAATTATGTTCTTCAACAGCAACAAATTTAAATGATGATGTGCAATAAATCTAAAATAATAATAATATAATAATTTCAGCTGATACTATGAATTATTGGAAATTATGAATATTTATGTGTGGCTTTAAATGTGCACTAATTTCATTCACCACATATTTTGCAAATAATTCCTGTACACGAGGCTGTATTTTTTAAAGTATGGAACATTTCAAAAGCAATTAATTTATAATACACAATTACAAATTATACACATCAATCCATTAAAGATAAATAAAGCAAATAAATTGGTAAGTTAAACATTTAATTAATTTTTATGATGCAGAAAAATATGTAAGTATAAAATATAATTCTAAAATATTAAATAAGAAATTTAATTGTATTGATAACATTCTACGTGAGAACTCGTCAAATAAATAATATTTAATTATTATTGTTATCGCCGTTTGCTTGCATAAATACGGGCGGTATAAAATTTATGGAAAATAGTCAAATTTTAAATCCGGAGAATTGCTGTTGTAAGGTTATGAAAATCAATTCTTACTCATCATACTTCATTTTTATATTATAGATATTTTGATTTTTATAATTTGTTGATTGTTCTCACTTCATAGTAAATTGTTAGATTCTTAGCACGCAGGTATTTTTTTTATTATTTTTTTTTTTTTCAATTTAAATTTATTTTTTATTTTTTATTTTGTTTTTTGATCGCTCATTCGAATAAGTCGTATAATTTTTGTTTTTTTGTGAATAGTTTAGTTATAGAATTTGAAAATTTTTTTTTTTGTAAAATTAAAAATATTACTAATTATAATTATGAGAATTACCAATTACGAAATATTTTAAAATGGTAAATGTAATTTCTTAGTGAATGTTAAATTATTTGAATATTTGTGAACAAATTTGTTATTTATGGGTTTCTCTATTTCTTTTTGGCAATTAGTACAAAAAGTTGTTGCTTTACTTTAGCAATTGATCATTTTTTTGTTTTTGTTAAAAAATCAAAATAATTCATAGAAAATGCTAATTTGCAGAATTTCTACTTTCATAATTGTTATTATTTTTATCACTAAAATATGAGGGAATTGTGTAAAACAGCAGCCATTCGTTTTCTTAATAAAATGAAAAAAAAATGAGGTTATGAAAATCCAAATGCCACAAGTTTTTTTTACTTTCTAATTTTGTTCATACTAAATTTTTTATTTTTTGTTTTTTGTTTGTGTTCTTTTTTAATTTTTTTTTTTGGTTTTATTTTTTTACTGTACTTTTTTATATACTAATAATATAATTAAATGATTATTACTATTATATTGTAAATGTAAATTAATAATTTATTTATTTGCAGAACCATTAACATCAAGCAGCAGCAAACAATCTTTAAAACACAATTACAAATTATCAATCAAAATTGAAAAGAAAGTAGAGAAATAAAAATAAATAAATTGGTAACTAAAATATTTATTTAATTATAATAAATACTAAAATATATAAAAATTGAAATGATAATTCTAAAAATTAAGTAAGAAATTTAATTGTATTGAATTTTCATATCCTCACAATAATTATTATTATTTTATATAGCAATTTTTTTTTTTTTTTTATTGTTTAGAAGAAGAGTTTTCTTCAAATATTTCACAGAAAATGCTATTTTTGTAGAATCTTTACTTCTATAATTAATATTTTGTTATCAGTACAACACAAAGCATTATTTAAATTTGTCATTTGTGGTCTTTTTTTTTTAAAAACAAAAATGTGAGGTGTTTTAATTAAAAAATATTAAAATGTAATTCGATATATCAAAGTTTATTTTATTATTCTACCTAATTTCTTCTAACACAATTGATTTTTTATAAAAGTGTATCTTTTTCCTGAAATCAAATTAGAAATTATGTATTTTTTACTGTTTAAATAAGAATTATTATTATTATTATTATATTATTTTAAATGTAAATTAATAATTTATTTATTTGCAGAACAATTAACATAATGCAACGACTTTTGCGGCGGTTGGGTTGTGGTTGTTTGAGTTGCAGCAAGATTCACATCATCAATAACTCAATACAAATAATTATGTTCTTCAACAGCAACAAATTTAAATGATTCAAATGATGTGCATTAAGACGTTTAATATAAAATAATAATAATGTAATAATTCGACTGATACTATGAATTATTGAAAATTTTGAATATTTATGTTTAAACGTACACTAGTTTCATTCAACCCATACATTTATTTTGCATATAATTCATGCACACGAGGTTGTATTTTAAAAAGGTTGGAACGTTTTAAAAATCAATTAATTTATAACATGCAATTACGAAATAACCACATCTATCCATTAGAAGTGAAAAGTAAATAATTGAATAAATGGGAGAGTAAAATATTTATTGAATTAATAATAAAGTAAGTTAGTTATTAATCAAGTAAAAAATATATAAGTATAAAACTTAATTCTAAAAACTTAAATAAGGAATTTGTATGACAGAAACTCGTTCAATAATTAATATTTTAGCAATTCATTAGTTTTTTTTTTATTGTTGATAAAAACTATTTTATAAATAATTCATAGAAAATGCTATGTGAAGTATTTTTAATTAAAAAATATCGGAATGTAATTCGATACGTCAAAGTTTATTTCATTATTCTACCTAATTTCTTCTATCTACATTGGTTTTTATTAAAACGTATATTTTTTCTGAAATCTAATTTGAAATTGTGGATTTTTACTGTCTAAATAAGAATTATTATTATTATTATTATATTAAATGTAAATTAATAATTTATTTATTTGCAGAACAATTAACACTAGGCAACTGCTTTTGCAGCGGTTGGGTTGCGGTTGTTGGAGTTGCAGCAAGATTAAAATTATCAATAAATCAATAAAACTAATTATGTTCTTCAATAGCAACAAATTTAAATGATGATGTGCAATAAATATAAAATAATAATAATATAATAATTCAGCTGATACTATGAATTATTGGAAATTATGAATATTTATGTGTGGCTTTAAACGTGCACTAATTTCATTCACCACATATTTTGCAAATAATTCCTGTACACGTGGCTGTA